>CM040120.1:424706131-425206766 GCA_022559845.1 Amorphophallus konjac | reverse complement strand
CATCTGGAGCTCTGGACAATCTGCCTTCATATGCCCAGCCTTCCTGCAATGATAACAAACATTAGTGTCAGGTTTCTTAGCTGGGTCGGACCTATACCTGTTGTGTTGCCAGCCGCTAAATTTTCTTCGGCCGAAATTTCTGCCTTCTTTTCTCAGGAATCGCCTGAACTCTCTTGTCAACATAGCAAGTTGATCTCTATCGATTTCTGACCCAGATAGGCTGCTCTGTTCGCTTGACGATCCATTGTGGCTAGATCTACTTGTTTTGCTGGAACTAGCCTTCAACGCAATTGGTTTCTTCTTGTTCTCGAGCTCATCAGTTTTGGGAAGGTTCATCTCATATGCCATTAGAGAACCTATTAGCTCGTCAACTTTCATCGTCTGAAGATCTTTGGACTCCTCGATCACTGTTGCCTTTGTGTGCCAAGCAGGAGTCAGAGACCGCAAGATTTTCCTTACAACTTCGTAGTCAGAATAGCTCTTTCCCAAATTCCTCAGACCATTGGTTATGACAGTTAAGCGAGCATACATCTCAGTCACACTCTCACCAGGCTTCATCCGGAATGCTTCATATTCAGAGACCAACATGTTCGCCTTGGTCTCTCTTACCTGTGATGTCCCTTTGTAGATGACCTCCAGTGTGTCCCACATTTCCTTGGTGGTTTTGCACGATGACACTCTGGAAAACTCAATAGGATGAAGTGCGCACTGGATAGCATTGATGGCATTCCAGTTGAAAGTAGATTTTCTGATTTCCTCTCTTGTCCAAACCTCTTCATTCTCGTGTAGTTCGAACGGTCCCTTGCTCACTACTCTCCAGATCTCATAGTCTTTCGCTCTCAGGAAGACCTGCATTCTGTTCTTCCAGTAGGCGTAGTTAGAGCCGTCGAAGTAAGGAGGCTTAGAGGTTGAATGTCCTTCTGCTGTCATTCCCTTGGCGTTCATGATCGATCCTCTTTAGGATGTTAGTCCCAGAAAAAGAGTTAGGCTCTGATACCAAGTGATGGGGAATTGATGAAGGATCTAGAGGGGGGTGAATAGATCAGTTACCCACTAAAATCCACTGCAGCGATAACTAGTGCGGAAATGATTCAAGCTGCTGTTGGACAGCAAAAAGTCACACGAGAGTGATAATTCGAGAGAGTCAACTGAAACAGATCTAAGCTCAAACGATCCTAAGCATGCATCTACAGCAGATAAATGAGATGATCAAGAAGACAAGCACACACAGTGGGCAGAAGATTTTTAAGGTGGTTCGATCTCAAACCCTAGATCTACGTCCACCCCACACTCCTAATAGGAATGTGGTTTCAACTGCTGATTCACAGCTTCAACCGCTGGGCCTTACAGCTTACCTACAACTACTGGGGACTTACAACTTCACCCGTCCAGAGGAAACTCTCCTCTGCCCGCTGAGCAATACAGCTTGGCTATCCGAGGTATCCACCTCGCCTGCTGAGCAATACAGCTTAGCTCCGCTGACTAACAGCTTGAAAACAAGGTTTCAGAAAACAAAATGGAAACAGACAAAAAATAAGAAAATTCAAATGGAATGTAGCTCACAATGAGCAATTTCAGTTCTGGTATCTGAACCAAGAAACTGATGAACAATCATAAAAGTCCCTCAGACTCCTCTCACTCAATTCTCTTTTTCTCTTCTCTCTGGATCGTTTCTTTTCTTCTCTGCTGCACTCTCTCTTTTTCTTCTATTCTTAATAGCTCTCACAGACCCTTTTTTTTTCTTCGATCGTCTTCTCCAGATGGAGAAGTCTTCTTTTTATAGCAGCAACAGAGTGTAGGGCGTGTGTCCTCCACGATTCCTGCCTAATTGATTCTACCACGTGGCAGCATTTCAACCTGCTACATTACATGTGTCACGATCCTGGTACTCCCCTTATCCTCGGATCACGTGCCCTCCTTAAGCTCCTCGAGTAGCAGTCAATGAGCAGTCTGAAAGAGCAGAAGATAATGCATCGAGTAAGTTTGAGTTTTGAACCAAACGTGTACAGACATGACGTAGCAGATAGGAAGGTATGAGCATCGAGATTGAGTACACAGACATGCCTTTTACGAGTGTACAGACTTTGAATGCATGTAATGCAGTATGCATAAAGTAAAGTATGCACATTGATAATGAATGCACAAGCATGCCATCAGGGAGTGTATGGACTTGGTGTGCATGCGACACCAATGTACAGACTTGCTGAAGTTGATGATGTATGAACTTAACCACTCGTACCAGTAATGGGATGTATAAACTTTGAATGCATGGTAAGGAGTGTATAGACTTTGTATATAATGCGCAGAGCCATGTACAGACTTTGCTATGCCTAGTGTTAAAGCATGAGAGCACAATGCACAAACTATGCGTATGCATGACAATGCCCTATGTATGCAGCAGAACATATAGGCTTGAATGCATGGTGGCGTATGTACAAACTTTGTCTTGAAAGGTGTACAGATGCATATGAAAAGAGTATGCAATGTACAGACTGGTGCGGACACCCGAGCGCATGCGAGACACGAGCCGGCGAGCCACCGGTATCGCACGAGGAGCACGACCCGAGCCGCCTCAGCATCCCTATGGCTCGGAGACAGTCTGGACGTTCCCCACTGAGTCATAGCATTTATCATATTTTTGGGGATTTTTATTTGTGTGTAATGTATTTTATTTTCTTTCATCAGTGTGTAATTTAGATAGTTCGAGGGGCTTATTTGCAAAGTGGGACCCCCGGGCCCCACGGGACCCCCAGGGCCCCTCCCATTGATCCACCTCAGCCCATGGGCCCCATGTGGGGTTAGTCAACATGTCAAATGGAGGCATCTAGAAGTTTGAATGGTAAAAGGCACATGGGAGACAAGTGGACTTCAAAGTCCAAGGTGGCTACCAAACTTGTCCCCCCTTGCCACCAAAGTCAATAGGGCGCCCCCTTCCTTGTATTTTTTTATTTTAATTTGTGTGGATGGTCACATGCTATCCCAGCCCTCCATCTCACACCCCTAGATCCAACGGTTGAGGGTTGATTAGACATATGACCTATATATGCTTGTATTTTCCCATTTTCTTGAATTAATGCCATTTGATTCAAAGAAATTCAAGAGCAAGGGCTGGTGCGCCCCCCTCCTCTCTCCTCCCTCTCCCCCTTGAAGCTGTGAAGGCTTCCATTCTGAGGTGTGACGCCTCGTGTATCGGTTCCGACGATCGCCGCCGTCGCCACGAGCCGCCACCGCACCGCCATCACCATCAACGGAGTTCTGCCCGCGCAGTACCACAGAATCTTCCACGAATTTCCTGTCTCAGCCCCGAGCTCAGATAGATCTGGGGATTTTAGTGGGTGTTCCAGAGGTGTCAAGGACATCCCACAAATTTTGGTTTGCCATTCATATCTCGTTTCATATTTTTTTATTTTCGTCCACTCTTCCATTTCGGTTCTGCCAGAGTTCTGTCCAGATTCATCCCCGCACTGCGTTTCATGTCTTAGGTCCACTTTTTGATTTCTTTTGGTTCGTCCAATTTTACTGGAGGTTCCACCCATCCACCCCCTCATCCACAATTTTTCTAAATTTTTGGTTCGTCCATCTCATATTTTCTAAAAATCGTTCTCAGTCCCAGCTATAATTCTGTCCCCCTGTTCCCAGATCCGACCACCAGTCACCCCAAAAATCATAGTAAATCACCACCACCTCCAAATCAAATTCCAAAAATAGGACCAGTTCCGTGGTTTGATCTCCTACAATTTTTAAGAATAACTCAAGAGCTGAATCGGAGGTGTACTAGGCGGTCAACGGTGGTTCTCAGACAAGTACCCTATAAATCTGATGTTTCAGTTACTGTACAACAGGGATTTGTAAATTCATTAAAGTCTAGATCCGGCTAGATCCATCAGATCTCTCTGAGTCTAGATTGAAGCATTTGAAGAGAGCTTTCCAACGATAGCTCATGCGTCCCGATCCGACGTCGGGATTGACCGCAGCGGCCGTTTTCGCCGGAGCGCGCGTCGGAAAACAGAAATCAAAATCCGTGGGCAGCTAGTTCAACAATTAGGAATCGGGGCCGATCGACCCCCGATCGGTGTTCTCGGCCGACCGCCGTCCGTGGAGGCGCGCCACCAGGGGTCCCCATCACAGTGGGTCCCACCCCCCGCAGACCAGGAGGACAGTGCCACCCGTGGGCCCCGCGGGCCCGCAGAACCCGCCGTTCGGAAAGCACGAAAACGCGGAGTTCGGCACCGCCGGGCGACATCAAGATGCTGCCCGTCAACCCAATTTGCGTGATTCCCGGGCCCCGCATGTGACCTTTTACCTCCCTGCGTGGAGTGGGTCAAATTATTGTATTTCTGTAAAATTGTGTTAACCGGGAGTCCGCGATTGGCCGGGGTTGTCTTCGCCACGCCGGGTGCGTGGAGGTAATGGTCCAAACCTCTTGGCGTTCATTTGCTTAGCTAGTATACGGTCTTTTTCCACTGCCGAGAGTGTAGGTACTAGCTCGTGTGTCTATGTCACCGCTGTGAGAGTGAGAGTGACTCGTCCTGTGACTCGATCCGAGTCCGGAAGTTGAGTCGGACTACCCTTGACCTCCGCCGGTTCCTTAACCGCGCACGGTCCGCGCTTTCCCTCGCTTGGGACGACGAGTGAGCTTCCACTTCTGTTAGCGACGTTTGCCACTAGGAACTCGTAGTGTCGGGCTTAGTGTCTCCCTGGTGTGTGCTGCTGGTCGCGTCTTCATCTAGCGTCCGAGGGTGGCCCCTAATAGTGTCGTCTCCCGTGTCCGTCCCGCATCATAGACGATGCACATATTGCCACTTAAGTGTGTACAGACTTGCTAGAATGATGCATGAACAAGACAGTAACGAATGTGCAGACTCTGCATGAAACAACCGAATGTACTGACTATGTGCATGCATGAAGAGCACGGGCTGTACATACTTGATATCAAGCAGCGATGTTCCGACTTGGCAGATGCAATGTTCACGCAATGTACAGACTTGCTGAACTACAGCACGAACATAATAGCAAGGAGTGTGCAGACTAAGCCACGAGCTGAGCTAACAGATGTATAGACTTGCACAGTTGACGGCGAATGGATGTATAGACTTGCTCAGTCAACAAAGCAACCGTGCAAGCTTAGTGTATGCATGGACCAACGAGTGCACTAACTTTGGCTAACACTTGCAAACAGACATCAATTAGAGATATGCACGAGATGGTCAATGCACTGACTATGTGGTGTGCAACTAAAATTAATGCACCAATGCAAGCTATGCACGAACTAGAATTGACATGATGCAGAGAACAGACGGTGCACTATATGACTGCGTCAACGCAATGCCCATACTGTGCAAACACACACAGTATATATGCTGGAGTATGAAGAATAATAAAGCATGCAGAGTTCTAATCTTACATGATTCATTAGTGGTTGCTATCATCAAAACAATATAACATCATCAAGCACAGGGGGCACAACATAATTTCCCGCTTTGGAGGTACAAACGCGATCACATACTTCATTTTTGGGGTCCATGGCCCCTGGCGATCACACAATCAACACACACGCCCTCACGCGTGTCTTTTCATTTCCTTTCTTTTCTGTCAAAACCCGCGGAGAGTAACATCCCGCAGTGGTTCCCTCCCCTATATTTTCATTTCTGTCGACCCCGCGGAGAGTGACTTCCCACAGTGGTCCCCCTTCCCTTTATTTCAATTCCAGTTCAAACCTGCGGAGAGTAACATCCCGCAGTGTTTCCCTCCCCCATTTCAATTCCAATTAAAACCCACGGAGAGTAATATCCCGCAGCGGTTCCCGTACCCCATTTTAATTGTGTAATTTCCATTCTGCACATTTCCTTTCCTATTTTCACCCCGCGGAGAGCAACCTCCCGCGGCGGTATCTCTTTCCGCATTTCCCCGCACGTCGCGTGTGTTTCCCCCTTGGTTTCCCGTGACGTCGTTCACATCTTTGGCGATCACGGTGGGACTTCTTTTGCTTTCTTTTGGTTACCCATGTGTTTTTGACACCCATGTGTGCCCCTCCGTGTGTTTTTGGCATCCACGTGTGCCCCTCCATTTGGCACCCGCGCGTGCCCCTCCTTATCGCGCCTGTGTGCGCTGCAGTTGTGCTCCAAGCAACACTTTTTCTTTTCATCCCTCGTGCACGACGTGCACTCCCCCATAGTCCCTTGTGATTTCTTGAGAAGTTTGCGTTGTTTCGAAAAAAGGAACGGGTTCTAACCAATTCATTTATTAGTTTATTGCTACATTTGAATGTGCTGAAGTTGTGGAAGTCCTTCTTTATTCTTCCTCTGTCATCCCCGAAAGCGCACTTTTCTAACTGAGAACGCGTCTGCCATCCAAGACGCGTATTGTTATACGCGTCCCTGTGGGCAGACGCGTATTCCACAGCATCGCCCATTTACCCCTCATAACCCCTGTTTAGAGGCATCTTGGTAAGTGGACGCGCTCTTATAAAGGCATCTCTCATGGTGGACCCGTTTTCTCCATTCTTTGTAAAATATTGTTTAGTTCCATTCTGTCTTGCATAATTTCTGTTCTTCTTATTCTGTTTGTGTTTTCATATATCTCTGTTATACAACACTGCATTGCATGCATCTTTCCCCCTTTCATTTCATTTTTCTAAGAATCTCCCCCTCTCGGTGAAGGAAGGACTCTCCGTTCGGGAATTCCTCTCGACGGACTAGAATCTCCTCAATCGGGACCTCCATAAGTCTCCGACAGCGAAGGATTCCCTCTTCGTTCATTGTGCTAGTTGTATCACTGAAGTTCCCCAAAGATAGTTGACCTATACATGGTGAGAGTGTGAAATCCTAGTTGGCACAAAGTCAAATCAAAACTGGAACTAGGATCTTACCTTGTTGAATGAATTTATGAATTTTTTGAAAATCATCAAACTCATACAAGGAAACTCTGAATTGAACGTAAACATCCACTTGTTTGATAATCTCTGTTAAATTGTTTGTAAACACATTGTTTGATTTCATCCTGATGTTGCATTCTGGTAAAATGTCTATCATGCCTAGTTACACTTTTTATGTGCAACACCAAATTTCTAGGATTGTCCTAGAATTAAATAGAATTATTTAGCATTGAAAAGGCTTAATAGGCAAATTAAATGAATTAGGGGTTAATTAAATTAATTCAAAGGCCCTATATTAACCAAAGGGTCAACCCCACTTTAAATAGGCCCAAAACCCTAATTCCAAGACCTTTAGGCCCAAGCCCACCTCTAGAAACGTAATTAAGGTAATTTACAGAATTAAATTGGATAGATAGACCAATTAATGGGATAAATAGAAGATAAATTAAAAATTTAAAAATTTCAGATAAAGCGCCAGAACGCGGTCTATCGCGAGACCGCGTTCTCAAGAAAGCGATTCGATCGAGACTGCTACTATGTTCCGTGAACGGAGGTGTTAGAGGCATGGAAAAATGGGATTTTTCCCCATTCTAATCTCCATGGTTCGATGCTATCTGGCATGTAAACCTATCTAGAACTCTTGGGGGATCGAATGGATGCCCTATAGGACTCCTATTTGATCTAATCTAGCCACCCTAGTGTAGACATGCCGTTCTTGACATTACCGTGAGTAAATCTCATATTACATTATGATATCCCAAGGCGGCCTTCACATTTTTAATTACTCTATTATTTCCTATTTTTATGAATTTTTTTTACATTTTTCTGATTTTTTTTTGTAGAAAATCTTTGAGGTGTCCAGGAGCTTGGACGCCTTCATCAGTGAAAAAATAATAAAAAATAATAATAATTATGAAGGCGTCCAAGTCCCTGGACGCCTTCATCAGTGAAAAAATAAATAAATAAAAAAATAATAATTATGAAGGCGTCTAGGGCCCTGGACGCCTTCATCAGTGAAAAAATAAAAAAATAAAAAAAATAATAAATAATAAATAATAAATAATAATTGTGAAGGCGTCCAAGCACCTGGACGCCTCAGTCTTGAGGCGTCCAGGGGCGTGGACGCCTCCATCCTCCGCATCCGGACAATCCCAGCATGCCGCTCGATTTGACACTTCGGAAAAATCCAAAACGTTGAGGCGTCCAAGAGCCTGGACGCCTTCAATTTCTGACATCCGGACAAGCCGAACCACCGCTCGATTTGACGTTGCGGAAAAATCCAAGAATATAAGGACGTCTTGCCAGCTAGACGCGCCCACTCGTGAGTCACAGGTGCCCACCGAAACCACGCGCTTTATCCACTGTTTACGGCTTTCGACGAAATTCCGGTGGGCGGGCATGGAGGCGTCCAGCCTCCTGGATGCCTCATGAAAAGGTTAAAAATAAAAAAATAAAAAATATTAATCTATTGATGGAGGCATCCAGGGTCCTGGACGCCCCCATATTGAGGCGTCCAGTCTCCTAGACGCCTCAATCTACTTCCCCTCTATAAATAGAGGACCCCCTCCCTCGAAGGGAAGGGGCTTCAGATCCGATAGAGGAAGGAGAGACTCTGCCAGATCCCATTTCTAACCCGTGGGTCTTTTGTAGGAGGAGGTTCCGCCGACTTCCCGGGTGCCCGCGCTCGGAAGAGGAAGGCCGCCTTCATCCACCGTGCTTCCACGTCGTCCCTACGCTGCCGAAGCTCCGCTGGATCCCGCCACCGGCACCTCTAATAAGCCATTCTCTCTCCTTTTCTCCGTAGTTCTTTTGCATTCATCATTTCACATTCTCCGTCTCCCTTCATAAGGGAGTCTTCTTTTATATACGCTTGCATATCCATTCATCATCATAATTTTCTCCTACTCGTGTCCGAGAGGGGTTTAAAGGCAACACCAATCAGGTGTGTGTCGCCTTCATTTCGTCATTTTCATCACAATGGATTGATACTGCATTGCCATTCTCTAATTCCATTTGTTTATTGTCTGTTGTTTTGCAAGGGTAGCAAAGGAAAGTCCTCTCCATCGGCCGACCGAAGGGAGAGGAAGAAGCAACCCGCCATCTCCGCTTTTGAGGTAGGCGCGATCACTCTTTATTTTGGGGTCCCCGGCCCCTGGCGATCACATCATAATCTCGAGGCCGCGGCGAGTCATTTCCCGCAATGGACGTTTGAATTTCTGTCTCTATATTTGTATGCTGCTCTTATACCTATCATACTCTCGAGGCCGCGGCGAGTCACTTCCCGCAATGGCCGTTTAAATCACTGTCACTTAAATTCTGCACTTTTCCCATCCCCCGAGGTCGGGGAGAGTCATTTCCCGCTATGGCCGTTTAATCCCCATATCTTATTATATTGCATCTGTCCCGTAAGCCCCGCCGGAGCAATCTCCCGTAGTGGTCTCTCTCCTCTTCTCTATTCTTTCTGTGTTGCAGCAAAACGAGCCCCTCGCGCGCTCCGCTTCGCCTCCTCCGGTAAATTAATTCCGCGTGACGTCGCTCACAGATTAGCGATCACGGTGGGACGACTTTCGCTTTCCCTCGGTTACCCTTGCAACTTCGGCACCGCCTGTGCCCCCCACTTTTGCGCCCTCGCGCGCTCCTGTTGTGCTCACAGTAGCACTTTCAGTTCTTATCCCTCGTGCACCTCGTGCACTTCGCCCCTAATCCCTTGTGATTCATTGGGTGTTGATTATATCTTTGTTATCTCTGTTGTTTTCTTATATTCCATATGTCTGTCAGCATTTCATTGCATACATCCATCCTCCTTTTCTACCTTTTTTAATTTTTTTTAAGGATCACCCTCTCTCGGTGAAGGAAGGACTCTCAGTTTGAGAATTCCTCTCAACGGACTAGAATCTCCTCTACTGGGACCTCCGTAAGTCCCCAACAGCGAAGGATTCCCTCCTCGTTCACTGGGCTGGTTGTACCATTGAAGTTTTCCGGAGCTAGTAACACATTCGTGGCAAGAAGAGTGACCCTAGTTGACACGGCGGTGAAACAAATTGGAATTAGGGTCCTCCCTATTTTTGTGTGAACTTTCGATCTGGTTAAAAACACAAAAAAAATTATCAAAATCAAAACAAAAAAAAAGCGTAAAGGCATTCACTTGTTTGATAATCTTTGATATCTGTGTGTTGGTGTATGTTTTTACGTTCCGGAAGAACTTTGAGCATGGCTCACGAGTCTTTTGAGGAGAAACACCCTGGTCGTGGTCAATCAGTCGAGCCGCGAGTCCATGCTATGGACTCGGGTCCTTCTTATGAGCCCTCACGTGAGGTGCAGGTTACCGCAGGGGACACATCCCCGCCACATGACATCTCCTCTTTGCTAGGCATCCTCGCCAACACGGAGCTTACCTCTGAGCAGCTCCGGGCCTTCCAGGCCATTTTGAAAGGGAAATCTGTTTCTCCTGCCCCCCAAGAGTCAACTCCAGCCATCGCACCCCTCCAAGAGTCGGTGCAGGCCATCCCATCTCCTTCACTGGCGCAAGCCATCCAGTCTCCCTCGCTTCAAGGGCAGGCGAGCCAACAACCACCCTCGTTCCAATTCCCTTCACAATCTCAAACCCCTGCTGTTCCCCACACACCGCTCCAGCCGGGGCCAACTACCGGCAGTCCGGCAGCTCCCTCTCATTTGGGGTTTTTCCCTCAAGTCTCCGGGAGACATTTTCCTCCCCAGTGGCACGTGCCACCTTCACCTCCCGAGGAGCTTGCCCAATCGCTCCTCAACAGGTTCAATAGAATGGACAAACAGTTTCAGAATTTGAAGAAAATGGTGGACGTGAAATCCACCCCGGAGGTTGCTTTGCCAATCCTTCCGGTGATCCATCTTCCTCCCTCCGAAATACCCACGTACCGCAGGTACAATGGCACTGGCAACCCCTTTATTCACCTCAAGGATTTCATGTATGAATCCTCCTATTGGCAAAATGACCAGAGATCCCTGGCATACCTCTTTCGGAGATCATTAGATGGTCCTGCGCTAGAGTGGTTCTATTCTTTGGAGCCCGGCGAGGTCGAGAACTTTGATACGGTACAAAGAAGATTCTTGCAAAAGTATCGGGATAGGGTCGGTCCCTCTCTTTCCATTACCGACCTAGTGGCCGAGAAAATGAAGCCCGACGAGGATTTTGTCCGCTATGCCGACAGATGGAGGTCCCTGGCAGAAAGGATAAGAGATACCCTCTCGGAGCCTAAACAAGTAAAGATGATTGTGTCCAATGCAACCCCACAGTTCGGGCACGTCCTGGCTATGAACAAGCTTACCACAATGGAGGAGCTCTACGAAAGGGCCCGGTATGTCCAGACCCAGTTAAAAGACTCCCCCATTATGCACATGTTTGAGCCGTCGAAGCCCAAGGTGATCAGAAAGACAGGCACTGGTGTCCCAAGTGGAGCGACAGAAGGGGTGGTGACAAATGAGCAGGTGAGTGCAGTCAACAACGCCAACTACGCACTCAACCCAAGGCCTCCACAAATGCCACGACTTCCCCTCCAACAAGGTCCTTTCCCCACTCTTCCTCCACCCCAAAACAATCCACCCCAGAATAATATGCCTCAACTACTTCAACCCCAGCAACAACCCTGACCTCAGCAACAACAACCGCCACTCTAGTACCACCAAGTTCCACCCCCAGGGAATTATGGCCCCCACAGCAACAAAGGAGATCGATTGGTCCCAAGAGAGCCTATTACCCATTATTGCCAGAAAATTTGGCAGATATTTTCAGCGCCCTCATGGCCTCAAACACACTCATCCTACCTAGGGAAAGGCTCGCGTGGCCCCCGAATGTTGATACCTCCAGATACTGCGTCTATCACAGGCAGCCAGGACACACAGTAGATAACTGCTTTCAGTTTAAAGATTACATCCACGATACAAATGATGAAGGCGGAATTGACTGGGATGAAATGAGACGATACATCACCACTCTCAAAGCCAGGAGACCTCCTCCTAGGCCACAGTTCCAGCAACTACAACAACAGCCTCAGCAGGTCCAACCACAACAGCTCAACATGGGCATAATTCAGAATCCATTACCGGAGCACCAACAGCCCAATCACCAGGTCAACCCCATCTCCTCCTTTCCGGAAGTCGGGAGAGAGCAAGGTTGGTATTCGGAAAGCACCTCCATCTTAGCTACTGCCGACCCTATCATCAGGCAACCCCCCTCACCTTGCCCGGGTAGCACCTCTCTCTCATCAACCAGCGTCACCACTTATAATACGGCCTTCGTTGTTTCCACAACCGTCACGCCCTCTCATCCGCACCCTTCCTACTAACTCACCCGTGACCTGTCAGCCATCCACCTCCGCCATACCCTCACCTCCTCTCATTCTCTCTCATCTCTCTATTTCGCCATCCACCCCCACTACCCCTGTGCCTTCCAAACCACTCATTATCTGCGGTCCGTATGAGGCCCTGCCTACCTCCACAATACCTCCACCAATGCCTTCAAAATCACTCATCACCCACCATCCACCTCAAAACCATTACCCACCTCAAGTCGTATCCATGTCCACTTTGCCTCCACCTCCACCTTCCAAACCCCTTATCCTTCATAGCCCGTGTGATATCCCCTCTACCTCCACCATGCCTCCGCCGAACAAACCCCTCATCAGAATCCATGCTCCCATTATTACTTCGGCTTCATCAACCATTCCTCCACGGCTACCCCTCAAACCTCTGTTAAAACCCACAGCTACCCCCATAGAGGTGTAAAAACTGCAGGCAATGGTGTTCCGGAGTGGAAGGATTTTCCATAGGGTTTTCCCTCAGAATAGTCAGAACCCCGAGCAGTCTCAGCTAGAACAGGACAGAGAACAGCCAGAAAAGTCCATCCCTGGAACACAGTATGATTTGTTAAAACACATGGATAAGACGCCCGCTCGGATCTCCATCCTCGAGCTGCTTCAAAGGTCCACGTCCCATCAGGCGGCCTTAATGGAATACCTTCAAAAGGTCATGGTGAATGAAGACCTCCCTGTAGAGAAGATTTCAGCCGTCCTGACACCGACAGACACACAACCGGCCATCATGTTCCACAACTACGAGCTCGCTCCCAAGGAAGTTCGGAAATATGCGTTGTGCATTTCAATAAAAATTAATGGGGTATCCATAAACCCGTGCCTTGTAGACACGGGTGCGTCCATAAATGTGATCTCCATGAGCACCCTTCAGTTGTGTGGGGTCGACGAGGAACATATAAGACCTTCCTCGATCACAGTCACAGCTTATGACAATAGCAAAAGGCCGCCACAAGGGATGATTATCCTGAAGGTAGAGCTAGGCCCTGTGTCAGTCTCCACGGAATTCCATGTCCTCGACATGGACCCCACATTCAAGGCCATACTGGGTCGCCCCTACATTGAAGCCATGGATGCTGTGCCTTCCACCAACCATCAGTGCTTAAAGTTTTCTTACAATGGGAGAATTATTAAAGTGGTCAGTACACCCGTCCTTCACACGGTGGATGCTATCAACACCTCTCTGCCCTCTGTTTGGCCGTCTCATCGGCCCATATTGTCGCTGCTGGATGTGTGTGATTCATCTCACATTCTGCTTGCACCAAAGAAGCCGATCAAGGCGACAACGCCATATCTCCCTTTTCATTCTAAAGGTTGGGAGATTATGAGGAATATCAGCTATCAACAGGGCAAAGGTCTGGGCGTGCAACTACAAGGTAGGCTGAAACCGCCAAAGGAGATCAGGCCGAATCGCAGGTTTGGCCTAGGCTTCAAAGGACCACTCAAGGCAGATTGGAAGCCCCTTACGTGGACCCTATCAAACCACTTCAACAAAGGGCCCGTTATTCAGATGGGGGATTACCTGCAAGAAGCACATGGGGGATCACATGCTGTATATTTGGCTGAAAAATATCTGAGGGTCACCAAAAGAGGAAAGATCAAAGATCCAGAATGCGAATGGGATAAGTGGTTTGATATACAGGATATTTCTGTTGCACTGGAAAGGATGTTCTCGCCTCCATAGATTGAAGGACCGCTATTGATCTCTGAAATGCCAGGGAATATCACTACTGTTGCCAAGGTTCCAAACTATCATCATCCTCGCCAGAAGGACCTTGTCACCAGCGGATCTTCATCCGTCATCAACATTGCCATCGACGGCTCATTAGCCGTCATCTTCTCCATTCACTCACCTCAACCTTCGCTGATGTCTTCCTCCTGGGCCAGACGGTTGTCTGACGATCTTCCCAGGTCCCCTTCTCTATTTATATACCTACGCGGGTTTCTCAAACCGCGCTAGGTTTTCAATCATGATCTGCTCTACGAACCTCCCAATCCTTTAGCCATAACCACCTTTCCCCCTCCTCCGATTTCTTTTCATTATTTTGTCATCAAAAATGAAAATAAAAAAAAAACGTCAATTTTCAAACTCCTCAACAACACATCATTGTTGAGGAAACCTCCTACATCTCCCACGAGTGCGTCCCGCCCTGCGGGCCACCCATCCAAGGTCCTATGAGCGACCTTTTCTACCCCTCCTCTGAGGGGTCCTTCCCTGTACATTCTTCGGCATCTTTTTTAGCTTCTTCTTCGTCCGTAGGACAACCCAGTCAACCTAGGAATAATGAGTCAAGGGTAGTATCCACAAAGAAATCCAAGGGTAAGCAGATCCCTCATCGATTCCTTCTGGATTTAGCCACTAGGTGTCAGGCCCTTCTTGCCATCCCCCAGTTGCCAGAAAATCCCATCCAACTACCGGAGATAGAATGTGTGGGCAATTGTGTGATTGATGAAGGATATGGGGTTTATGAAATCACTGATGAAGAATACCCTATTGAAGAAGGGGATGAAGAATACGAGGATGCGGCTGGCGCATATGCTAGTGGAATAAGGAGATTCGACGAGCCGTCAGCCGCCGTAGAAGAGTCCACCAAAGAAGTCAACTTGGGAACTGAGGAAGACCCTAGGATCATCCTCATAAGTGATAATCTACCACCCTCTGAAGAAGAGGCATTGGACAAAGTTCTTAAAGAGTATAAGGACACGTTTGCATGGAGCTATGAGGATATGCCGGGTTTGGACTCCACCTTGGTCGAACACCGTTTGACATTAAAACCAGGGTCTGTCTCGGTAAAATAAAGGTTAAGGCGTTTCCTCCCTCAGATGTCTTTAAAAATGAAAGAAGAGGTCGACAAGCTCCACAAAGTCAGGTTCATTAGAGTCATCCTTTATCCTCAGTGGGTGGCGAATATTGTCCCGGTCATGAAGAAGGATGGGAAAGTCAGGATTTGTATCGACTTCCGGGACCTTAACCGTGCATGTCCAAAGGATGATTTTCCCTTGCCTCACATTGATGTGTTAATCGATAACACAGCAGGTTATAAGACCCTCTCATTCATGGATGGATTTTCGGGATATAATCAAATCCGTTTGGCAGAAGAGGATCAGGAGAAGACGTCATTCACTACACCATGGGGAACATATTGTTACGTGGTCATGCCGTTTGGGCTAAAGAATGCTGGAGCTACTTACCAAAGAGCTATGATGGCCATATTTCATGACATGATGCATATATATCTGGAGGTGTATGTGGATGATTTATTGGTGAAATCAAGAACCATGGTGGAACATCCGAAAGTTTTGACTAAGGTGTTGCAAAGATCATGGGAGTTCCAATTGAAAATGAACCCGAAGAAGTGTGTGTTTGGTGTATCATCGGGCAAATTACTGGGTTTCATTGTGAGTAAAAGGGGGATCGAGATAGACCCCAACAAAGCTAAGGCCATCAGGGACATGCCGCCTCCCAAAAATTTGAGGAAGTTTGAGGTTTAATTGGGAGGTTGCAATTCATTCGTCGGTTTGTGACTCAACACTCACAAAGGTGTAGACCTTTCTACGAGTTGACCAAGCCAGGAGTAGAATTCCACTGGGATTCTAAATGCCAGAAAGCTTTTGAAGGATTGAAGGAATACCTAGCTAACCCACCCGTTCTCATTCCACCTAAGCCGGGAAAACCTCTGATCCTTTACATCTCAGTCTTGGATGACTCCGTGGGATCCGTCCTCGCACAAGCCGATGAAGAAGGCAAGGAACGAGCAACCTACTACCTGTCCAAACTCCTCAACCCCTGTGAGCAGAAGTACACCGCCATGGAGAAGACCTGTGCTACCCTCGTTTGGGTAGTATAGAAATTAAAGCATTACTTTCTGGCTCATGAAGTCCATTTGATTGCTCGCATGAACCCTATCAAATTCCTTTTGGAGAAGTTCATCCTCAGTGATAGACTAGCACGCTGGCAGAGTTTCTATCTCAGTTTGACATCACCTACATTCAGCAAAAGGTGATTAAGGGCTATGCTATAGCCGAGCATCTCGCTCATCATCCTCTCCCCAAGTTCGATCCTGTCCAATCAGAGTTTCCAGATGAGGAACTAATGTCCATCACCTAATTTGACAAACCAATGTGGACGTTATATTTTGATGGAGCTCTGAATTCTCAAGGGAAGGGTATTGGCATTGTCCTTCTAACGCCCGAATGCATTACCATCCCAGAGGCATTTCACCTCGCATTTCCAGTCACCAACAACATTGCTGAATATGAGGCTCTTCTAGCTGGTCTAGAACTAGCCCATTCCTTCTATATCACCGAATTGCGAGTCGTGGGTGATAGTCAACTTGTTCTCCACCAGGTGCTTACCAAGTATCGCACCCTTGATCCTAAACTCAAGTCTTATCAGGAGTTGGTCTCCGCCTATGACAAATTGTTCACCAAACTGATCTTTGTCCATGTCCCTCGCGAATATAATATTATGGCCGATGCCCTCGCCTCCTTGGCCTCATCTTTCAGATTCCCTCTAGGTGTATGGTTTGAATCCATCACCCTCTACAAGCATCTTGTCCCTGCTGTTCAAGACCCGTACCTCCTAAGAATCAAAGAAAGAGTTTTACGAAGGTCCAGGAGGGAGAAATTCTTGAGAAAAGGGAGATCATGTTAGCAGAAGTCGAAGAAGAATTGGCTGACGAGAGAAACCATGGTTCTGTGAAATTGTCAAGTATTGTAAAGATCAGTCTTACCCTGAGGGAGCCACCACAGAAGATAAGAAAGCCATAAGAAGGGTGGCTCAGAAATACACATTGGTTGGAGGTCTACTGTACAGGAGGAGCCTTACGGGTGTTCTATTAAGATGTCTTGATGATGATGAGGTCTGGAAATGTGTGGAGGAAGCACACTCAGGTGTGTGCGGTGGCCATGTAAATAGCCAAATTGATGGAAATCAAGCGAGTTGCCAGGCCAAAGCTGATCGTAGAAGCTGCTGGGCCGTTGATAAACGCGCTACCTTTGGGTAGCGCGACCTGAAGAAGGCGCTAGGTGTCCTAGCGCGATCTCAGCCAGAAGCTCGACTGCAGACGGTCCAACTTCCCGACGCTTGGAACTCCGAAAGTCTTCAATGTCCACTGTTTTCCATGGATGTAATCAATGTTCTTGCATCGTTTTGTCTTCCCCTTTCCCTATATATGTACCCCCATCTCGTTTGATTAAGCAATAGAGAAAGAAATGAATGTTTGAAAGAGTTTGAGTATAGCATGGCTATCTCCCCCCCAAATCTTTGGAATCCCCTCCCTCCTCCCCTCTTCGGGTGCGATGCCCATGCTCTTCTTCTAATCCTCCCTATTTCCCCTTCAATGGAGGACGTTCGAAGTTCCGGGTGCATCGGCCCTGAGACGGGGTTGGGTGTGAGGCCCCATTCGGGGCTTCGTTCTTCCTCCACCAACGATCGCCACCCTCCACCACCGCCAATGATGCTGCCAATCCCAAGATGGAGCTCGGTTGCACCGGTCCTGCGATGGGATCGGGTGAGAGGCCCCAACCAAACTCCCTCACGGTCCTAGGACGCTCTGCCACGCCACCCTTTCTCCCCCGTCGCCCACCCCCGCATCCACCTTCACCAAGTTATCTAAGCTATCTATGTTTAGGGCCCCTCATGTGTTTGTTAAGTTCCATCGTGTGTTACCCATCTTCTAAAGTGTTTCTCCACCGTGATTCACTCCCCCGGACTCTTCCCCGGGCGCCCCAAAGGCAAAGATCGTCGTTCTGCTGCTGCCTGAGAACGCGCTAGGACGATATAGCGCGTTCTTCATGAACGCGCTAGGAGGCTATAGCGCGACTTCGGGCAGAAGGAAGAAGAAGGCCACCCCCTCCCAATCCCGTTTCACATCAAATGTTATCAGAGCTTAGGGAACCAGCCTGTTCTCACAGACTGGGATCTTGAGCTACTAGGTTCGAGGACGAACCTTCCAAAGTGGAGGGGTTTGATGGAAATCAAGCGAGCTGCCAGGCCAAAGCTGATCGTGGAAGCTGCTGGGCCGTTGATGAACGCGCTACCTTTGGGTAGCGCGAGCTGAAGAAGGCGCTAGGTGTCCCTAGCGCGATCTCAGCCAGAAGCTCGACTGCAGACGGTCCAACTTCCCGACGCTTGGAACTCCGAAAGTCTTCAATGTGCACTGTTTTCCATGGATGTAATCAATGTTCTTGCATCGTTTTGTCTTCCCCTTTCCCTATATATGTACCCCCATCTCGTTTGATTAAGCAATAGAGAAAAAAATGAATGTTTGAAAGAGTTTGAGTATAGCATGGCTATCTCCCCCCAAATCTTTGGAATCCCCTCCCTCCTCCCCTCTTCGGGTGCGATGCCCATGCTCTTCTTCTAATCCTCCCTATTTCCCCTTCAATGGAGGACGTTCGAAGTTCCGGGTGCATCGGCCCTAAGACGGGGTCGGGTGTGAGGCCCCATTCGGGGCTCCGTTCTTCCTCCACCAACGATCGCCACCCTCCACCACCGCCAATGATGCTGCCAATGCCAAGACGGAGCTCGGTTGCACCGGTCCTGCGATGGGATCGGGTGAGAGGCCCCAACCAAACTCCCTCACGGTCCTAGCACGCTCTGCCACGCCACCCTTTCTCCCCCGTCGCCCACCCCCGCATCCACCTTCACCAAGTTATCCTAGCTAGTATTAGGTTAGTTTAATCTATGTTTAGGGCCCCTCATGTGTTTGTTAAGTTCCATCGTGTGTTACCCATCTTCTAAAGTGTTTCTTCACCGTGATTCACTCCCCCGGAGTCTTTTTTCTTAACTAAAGTTGATACTTGCAAGGGGGGAGACGGGAGAGGGGGTTCATCTCTTCATTGCGGAAGAAGATGAAACCACTATCCCGGCCACCAGGCAAGCGATTTTCATATATGAAAGCTTAAAGAGAAAGGGGTACAGAGGGGGGGAGGGGAAACGGCCAAAGAGGGCCAAGAAGCGTACAAGGCCCAAGGCCCAAAGAAACACCAACGAGGCCAAACAACCCGAGCGAAGAGGCCGAGAACCCACAAAGAAAACCAAGTCCCTACAAATAGGAGTCTTCGTCGAAGACCCCTTCAGAATCAGACGAGAACACAGAACGGACACCTCGGTGACGACCCGGAGAGGAAGGCCAGTCAAGAGGATCAACCTCCGAACCGTCGGTATCGGGCACCTCCGGGAAGGAAGAGGCGGCCGGCGGCGGGGGCGCCAACGAAGAAGACTGGAGCCGGGGAGAACGACGTGGAAGGAGACCAGCGTCCTAAAACAAGCACTGCCGATCACGCGAGGAAGAGGTGGAGTTGGAACGCCGGAAGGAATGCCGAGGAGCCCCGCCTTCCAACCTCGAGGGCGGCCGAGAGCGGTCCAAGCCAGAGGTACCCACGAAGGCCGTATGGGCCGCCGTAAGGTCACGAAGCCCCGAGGAAGGCTCAAGCCCGGGGATGTGGAGAGCCTGGACGAGCTGCGAGAACCGGAGAGGAATGCCAAGATCCCGGGGGGGCACAACACCCACGGAGAGCACCGGAGCAGGAGGGGGGGCGATGTAGTCGATTGGCCCAGGAGGGGCCCGATTGATCTTCTTCTTCAAAGCTTGGGCGAAGGAGAGGCGGGGAGCGGCCGTCGGAGAAGAGGAGGAGGCCAAGGGCCCTACAACGTTGGCCGCCTGGGCAGTGGACTGCACCCCAGGGGACCAAGCAATCGCACAGGCATTAAGCCCCGAAGAAGGGCCGCCAAGGGGGTGGGCATCCGGTGCCGGGAGTCCGAGGACCAAAGAGGAGGTCGCCCGGGCAGCAAGAGGAACAGCCGCAGGCACACCTGAACACGGAGACACAAAGCCCACAGACGGCGGGGGGAGAACACCATGAGCCCCTGGGTCCAGAGGAGGGGCGAGGCCAACAAATCTAGCATGTGCTGCGGGCAAGTCCGGAAAGAAAGAAATGGGCTCCAAAACTGGCACCGAGAGCACTTGGATAGTAGGGCGCAGAGAAAGGGGGAGCTCCACGGCCACGGCAGGGGCAGGAGTCCCCTGAGCTCCACGGGCAGGAGTGTGGAAAGCAGCAGGAACATGCACCGAGGGAATGGCGAACGGGCCAAAGCCTGAGGTGGCGATGGATACCATGCAGCCAGGAGAATCGCCAGAAACACCAGGGCAAGCTTCAACACCCATGGGTTGGGTGTGGACGGCCACGGTGGTAGCCACCTGGTGCGGAACAGAGCAGAGCGCGGGCCCTTCAAAGGGCAGGGGGGGCTGGACTGCAGCAGAGGGCGGCAGAGGTGCAGCAGACGGATGAAAGATCCCATCATGAGGGAGGTCCACCAGGAGAGAGGCTCCAGATGCACCGCTGCCGATGGAATCAACCGAGGGAAGGAGCACCGCGGCCGGAGGCGCGGTAGAGAATCCAGCCGGATATGAGCCCAGAAAGCGCTCCCCTTCCACGGACGAAGCAGGGGGCGAAGCAGTCCCAATGGCGACTTGGGGCACGTCCCCAAGCGGCTGGGAGGGACGCAGCTCTGGAGAGGCAGCCCTGGAGGTCGCGAGCAAGGGGGGTGAGGCAACCTACGGAGCAGGCGGTGGAAGAGGGGCGAGGGCCCTCTGCAGACAGAGGGAGCCAAGCAGAACCCTAATCCCCGCAGCGGAGAGAGGCTGGCAGGGAGTGGGGAGGAGGGGGCCGACAGTAGCCACCGAAGAGGGGGCAGGGGTTCCATGACCAGCTAGCCCGAGCGTGGATGCAATCGGAGGTGCCGACGTGGTGGAGCCCGGAAGGACCGCAGGCGAACAAACTCCGGACGACGCCTGTGCAGTGCCAAGGCAAGCCTCGGCAGGAACTGAGCAACGGACTGCAAGAGCTTCCTCCGACGCAGAGGGGGAAGCAAGGCACGGAGCCTGTGGGGCACCAGCAGAGAGGGGCACGACAGCGTGGGCCAGTGGGGCACCTGTGGAGGTAGGCGTCCCTAGCGGTTGACGAGCTACGTGGGCGAGCTTTGAAGGACCAAACGCCGAAGGGCCGACAGGGCGGCCTTTGCACAGAACCGAGGAGTGACCCAAGCGCCGGCAGGAGGAGCAGAAGTGGGGGATGCTCGGGTAGATAAGCTGCTGCCAGAAGCCCCAGCCCCCACAGTTGATCCAAACACGGGCAGGAGGCTTGTTGGAGACGTCCATCTGGACGCAAACTCTAGCAGCTGTCGAGCGGGTGAGGCGGAGGGAGTCGCGGTCCACTTTGAGGGGCTTGCCAACAGTGCCTGCGATGGAGAGGAGCATAGGTTCGTTGTAGAAGTTGGCCGGGATGGACGGCATCTCCACCCAAACAGGGGCTACGGGCGAGTCCTCGTCAGGAGAGAACCTTACGTGCCATCTAGAGAAGAAGAAGGGGCGACCCTTCACATAGAGCACTTCCTTGAGCAGGACAAGGAGGAAGTCCTCCTCATTCTGAAAGCGCAGGAGTAGATGCCGGTTGTCCAAGGCGCTGAGGTAGAAGTCTTGCCGGAACTGGAACCTTTGGGCGAGGTGAGCTCGAATGTCCTGGAACGGAGGCCAGCCCTGAGGGGTCCTGGCGACAACCACAAAGGCCAGGGGTTGGCAGGAAATGAGAATATCCTCTGGAGTGAAGAAGATGGCCGGCTCGCCAGAGTCTGTGGAAGCAGGCGCACGGACAGGTAGGGGTAGAGAGTGGGGGGTGATGGACTGGAGGACCGCCTGGGCAAAGGAGGGCCCAACGGTGGCACCGGGAGAGGCACCTAGAAGATCCACCCCAGGGAGACTGGCCGCACGAGGTGCAGGTTGCCAGGGGTGGGACTTTGACGGCACTGTGAGGCGGGAGAGTGTAGCAGCGGCCTGCCGAGGGGCAGGTGTATAGGCAGGAACAGGGGCAGGACGCTCCGAGCCGTTCGCTGCCGGAGAGGACAGAATAGGAGGGGGATCGGGGTCGGTCGCAGATGTGACCGTCGAGGAGGAGACAGCATGCCGAGGTGGGGCTGCAGGCACGAGCAGGCCACCGGCCGCTGCAAGGGGCGCGGCTGCAGGGGTTGGAAGCAGCCTTGAGCCAAGGTGCGACGCGAGCGAAGACCCACCGGCGGGAGGGGCACCCGCCTGCAGGGGGTGGTCGGGGGGGTCCACCGAAGCGTCCGGAGGCCGCGGGCCGAGGATCACGACCGGCGTAGCAGTAGAAGCACCGCCGTGGGGGCCAAGGAGCCAAGAAGAAGGCCTGCCGGAGCAGGGGAGGGGGCCCCCGTCGAAGTGTTGGCGGAAAACAGAGCACCGTAAGAGGTGCAAGTCCCATCAAAGGAGGGGTCGGTCAGCACAGGCAGGCAGGTTGACTTGGTGGTGGCGTGTCCAGCAGACAGAGGGTGCATGGGAAGATGAGGGGAGATCGACGCCGGGCGCCCCAAAGGCAAAGATCGTCGTTCTGCTGCTGCCTGAGAACGCGCTAGGACGATATAGCGCGTTCTTCATGAACGCGCTAGGAGGCTATAGCGCGGCTTCGGGCAGAAGGAAGAAGAAGGCCACCCCCTCCCAATCCCGTTTCACATCAAATGGTATCAGAGCTTAGGGAACCAGCATGTTCTCACAGACTGGGATCTTGAGCTACTAGGTTCGAGGACGAACCTTCCAAAGTGGAGGGGTTTGATGGAAATCAAGCGAGCTGCCAGGCCAAAGCTGATCGTGGAAGCTGCTGGGCCGTTGATGAACGCGCTACCTTTGGGTAGCGCGACCTGAAGAAGGCGCTAGGTGTCCCTAGCGCGATCTCAGCCAGAAGCTCGACTGCAGACGGTCCAACTTCCCGACGCTTGGAACTCCGAAATTCTTCAATGTCCACTATTTTCCATGGATGTAATCAATGTTCTTGCATCGTTTTGTCTTCCCCTTTCCCTATATATGTACCCCCATCTCGTTTGATTAAGCAATAGAGAAAGAAATGAATGTTTGAAAGAGTTTGAGTATAGCATGGCTATCTCCCCCCAAATCTTTGGAATCCCCTCCCTCCTCCCCTCTTCGGGTGCGATGCCCATGCTCTTCTTCTAATCCTCTCTATTTCCCCTTCAATGGAGGACGTTCGAAGTTCCGGGTGCATCGGCCCTGAGACGGGGTCGGGTGTGAGGCCCCATTCGGGGATCCGTTCTTCCTCCACCAACGATCGCCACCCTCCACCACCGCCAATGATGCTGCCAATGCCAAGACGGAGCTCGGTTGCACCGGTCCTGCGATGGGATCGGGTGAGAGGCCCCAGCCAAACTCCCTCACGGTCCTAGCACGCTCTGCCACGCCACCCTTTCTCCCCCATCACCCACCCCCGCATCCACCTTCACCAAGTTATCTAAGCTAGTATTAGGTTAGTTTAATCTATGTTTAGGGCCCCTCATGTGTTTGTTAAGTTCCATCGTGTGTTACCCATCTTCTAAAGTGTTTCTCCACCGTGATTCACTCCCCCGGAGTCTTCCCCGGGCGCCCCAAAGGCAAAGATCGTCGTTCTGCTGCTGCCTGAGAACGCGCTAGGATGATATAGCGCGTTCTTCATGAACGCGCTAGGAGGCTATAGCGCGACTTCGGGCAGAAGGAAGAAGAAGGCCACCCCCTCCCAATCCGGTTTCACATCAAATGGTATCAGAGCTTAGGGAACCAGCCTGTTCTCATAGACTGGGATCTTGAGCTACTAGGTTCGAGGACGAACCTTCCAAAGTGGAGGGGTTTGATGGAAATCAAGCGAGCTGCCAGGCCAAAGCTGATCGTGGAAGCTGCTGGGCCGTTGATGAACGCACTACCTTTGGGTAGCGTGTGCTGAAGAAGGCGCTAGGTGTCCCTAGCGCGATCTCAGCCAGAAGCTCGACTGCAGACGGTCCAACTTCCTGACGCTTGGAACTCCAAAAGTCTTCAATGTCCACTATTTTCCATGGATGTAATCAATGTTCTTGCATCGTTTTGTCTTCCCCTTTCCCTATATATGTACCCCCATCTCGTTTGATTAAGCAATAGAGAAAAAAATGAATGTTTGAAAGAGTTTGAGTATAGCATGGCTATCTCCCCCCAAATCTTTGGAATCCCCTCTCTCCTCCCCTCTTCGGGTGCGATGCCCATGCTCTTCTTCTAATCCTCCCTATTTCCCCTTCAATGGAGGACGTTCGAAGTTCCGGGTGCATCGGCCCTGAGACGGGGTCGGGTGTGAGGCCCCATTCGGGGCTCCGTTCTTCCTCCACCAACGATCGCCACCCTCCACCACCGCCAATGATGCTGCCAATGCCAAGATGGAGCTCGGTTGCACCGGTCCTGCGATGGGATCGGGTGAGAGGCCCCAGCCAAACTCCCTCACGGTCCTAGCACGCTCTGCCACACCACCCTTTCTCCCCCGTCGCCCACCCCCGCATCCACCTTCACCAAGTTATCTAAGCTAGTATTAGGTTAGTTTAATCTATGTTTAGGGCCCCTCATGTGTTTGTTAAGTTCCATCGTGTGTTACCCATCTTCTAAAGTGTTTCTCCACCGTGATTCACTCCCCCGGAGTCTTCCCCGGGCGCCCCAAAGGCAAAGATCGTCGTTCTGCTGCTGCCTGAGAACGCGCTAGGATGATATAGCGCGTTCTTCATGAACGCGCTAGGAGGCTATAGCGCGACTTCTGGCAGAAGGAAGAAGAAGGCCACCCCCTCCCAATCCGGTTTCACATCAAATGGTATCAGAGCTTAGGGAACCAGCCTGTTCTCCCAGACTGGGATCTTGAGCTACTAGGTTCGAGGATGAACCTTCCAAAGTGGAGGGGTTTGATGGAAATCAAGCGAGCTGCCAGGCCAAAGCTGATCGTGGAAGCTGCTGGGCCATTGATGAACGCGCTACCTTTGGGTAGCGCGACCTGAAGAAGGCGCTAGGTGTCCCTAGCGCGATCTCAGCCAGAAGCTCGACTGCAGACGGTCCAACTTCCCGACGCTTGGAACTCCGAAAGTCTTCAATGTCCACTATTTTCCATGGATGTAATCAATGTTCTTGCATCGTTTTGTCTTCCCCTTTCCCTATATATGTACCCCCATCTCGTTTGATTAAGCAATAGAGAAAGACATGAATGTTTGAAAGAGTTTGAGTATAGCATGGCTATCTCCCCCCAAATCTTTGGAATCCCCTCCCTCCTCCCCTCTTCGGGTGCGATGCCCATGCTCTTCTTCTAATCCTCCCTATTTCCCCTTCAATGGAGGACGTTCGAAGTTCCGGGTGCATCGACCCTGAGACGGGGTCGGGTGTGAGGCCCCATTCGGGGCTCCGTTCTTCCTCCACCAACGATCGCCACCCTCCACCACTGCCAATGATGCTGCCAATGCCAAGACGGAGCTCGGTTGCACCGGTCCTGCGATGGGATCGGGTGAGAGGCCCCAACCAAACTCCCTCACGGTCCTAGCACGCTCTGCCACGCCACCCTTTCGCCCCCGTCGCCCACCCCCGCATCCACCTTCCCCAAGTTATCATAGCTAGTATTAGGTTAGTTTAATCTATGTTTAGGGCCCCTCATGTGTTTGTTAAGTTCCATCGTGTGTTAACCATCCTCTAAAGTGTTTCTCCACCGTGATTCACTCCCCCGCAGTCTTCCCCGGGCGCCCCAAAGGCAAAGATCGTCGTTCTGCTGCTGCCTGAGAACGCGCTAGGATGATATAGCGCTTTCTTCATGAACGCGCTAGGAGGCTATAGCGCGACTTCAGGCAGAAGGAAGAAGAAGGCCACCCCCTCCTAATCCCATTTCACATCACAAATGCTCGCTAAGAAGATCATTCGGCAAGGCTTTTAGTGGCCCACTATGGAAGAAGATTGTGCTGTCTATGTCCGTAGGTGTGTCAAGTGTCAGCTTCACGCCGACAAAATTCATTCACCATCTTCCTCACTTCATCCAATATCCTCCCCGTGGCCTTTCTCCATGTGGGCATTCGACATCATTGGTCCCCTAGGTGATCCCAATTCCCTCACCAAGCAGAATTCTTTCATCCTCACTGCGACGGAGTACTTCACCAAATGGGCCGAAGTCGAAGCTTACGCAGAAATCAAGGCGTCAACAGTCTGCAAGTTCATCATGAAGAACATCCTCACCAGGTTCGACGTCCCAAGCACAATCGTCACCGACAATGGGCCACAGTTCATTTCTCAGGATCTTCAAGTCCTCTGCAAAAGGTATGCAATCGCATTGCATCATTCATCACCTTATTACCCACAAGGTAATGGCCAAGCAGAGGCCACCAACAAAATATTGATCAAAATCATAAAGAAAACCTGCGAGTCTAATAAGTTTTCAGATTGGCCAGAAAAGCTTATCGAAGCTCTATGGGCCTATCGCACTTCAATCCGTACCCCCACCGGGCAGACTCTGTTTGCCCTTACTTATGGGATGGAAGCGGTAGTCCCATACGAGACTCTGATACCTTCTCTCAGGGTACAATTGGATGAGGAATTTCTCCTCGACGAATGTCGTAATTCACTCCTTGCCCAATTGGAACTCTTAGACGAGAAGCGGCTGGCTGCTGCCGAGCATGCACGTGTTTATGAAAATAGACTCGCTCGCTTTTACCAAAAGAAGGCCATTGAGAGAAAATTCAAAATCGGTGAGATGGTTGTCAAAAGAATTTTTGTCAAACTCGGAGGGCCGCGTTCTAAGCTCCAACTCAATTGGGTAGGACCGTTTGTGATTCAAGCCGTGTACCCCGGCAACGCCTACAAGCTAGTCAATGCCGAAGGGACCGAGTTATCCCACCCTTGGAATGGGCTTTATCTTAAGAAATACTACCCTTAGATGGCCGTAACAACTGGCATGGTACAAGGACCAGCGAGCTGGAATTCACTCTTCGATCTTTGTAGTCTAACTCAGGGTTAACCCCCGCTCACTCCCGTACCCCGCTTTTGGGATCGAATGGAACGGAACCCGAGGGGAGTCTCAAAAAAAAGAAAAAAAAAGAGAAAAAGGGACTGATGCCTGGCGTCTATCATGCGGTTAGGTCTTTACATCTATCCTTCATGTTAAGATAGGACCCATTGAGGTCGATAGGTCTCGGGTCTTGGTCTGCCAGAACTGTGGAGACTCATGTCCGGTCATGTCAGATTATGCCCATTAAAAGAAGGCAACGCACACACGCAGCCGTTTTAGCTAGAAAATTGGTAGTTTTGCTCATCATGGGGCTGTGCTCGAAGGTCTCCAAGAAAGTCGTAATCTTTGTTCTCTCCTTTCTCGACCCAATGAAATAGCCGGCACCCTTAAAACGCTGAGCATAAGGGAACCAAAACGCAATACCCCGAAGGCGAGAGTAGGATTCATCTCCTCGAATCCGAGTCAGAGCATGAGAAGAGGGCAGTGTCCCCGCAGGCATACAAAAGGGATTCCCACATATCAACTTCTCATACCTCCCTCAAAAAAAAAAGAGGGGAAAGAGAAAAATCAAAGTCAAAAGCCTGGTCGTGACCGTGCCTGATTTTGACAAACGAAACCCCCCAAATAAATGAAATTCTACAAAGGGGCAACGAAAGTCTGTTCAAGGATTGGTCCGAAGTCGCCCAAAGGGGAAAGGTCGAGTAAGTCCCGGTTAGCTCGTCGGGTTAACGGTTTTGCCGGTCCTCTCAGAAGGTTTACCCCACCTTACTCTTCTTTCTCCCCTCAAAGATGAAAGCTCAATGGAATGCCCGAGAGGCGCGTCCCACTAAGGCAAACGATCCCATTTTTTGCAAAACACACATATTTGTCTACTTCGAAGAGCAAAAGCCGTCACTGCGAAGGAGTCTCGATGTTTCTGGCCGGTCAAGACCTCTATCTACCACTTTGATGGCTTCTTACTTCAACCTCGGGCTTAGGTCAATGCAAGCGCGTCACCAATAGGTGCGACGACGTCTGATTCCGGGTCAGCGTCGCGTGGTTGACCGTTAGGGTTCCAAGGTGTTCCATCATATACCATCTAGAGTTGTGAGGAAATAGACCCGGGTCGGGCAAATCCTTTACCCTGAACACTCTTTCGGTGTCTCCTTGTGGTCGGAAGTAACTGGGAGCCTAAGCATGGCATGACGGTTTTGTCATCAGGTTAAGTCTTAACCGGTAGGACTATCACTTGAGGGGTCTAGGGGCCCAAATTAACGTAGATGTGCACGCAGGATACCCGGGAGGTTAGTGAGAAAACCTGTCTTCATATAGGTCAGGTGCCATAAGGATGGTTGCCAAGCATTAGTTACAAAATGTACAAAAAAAATGGTAATGTTTGTGATTAAGAGGCCCCCCGGAGGGCTCTGTCGAGTAAGTCCAAGCGGGGATTCCCTTGGAGCATGTTAACCCCACATTACGCTACTTAAGAATGATTTAAGCACCTCTAGTCCAAGAACCATGCCGATTGTAATAACAGTGTCTTTCAAAAAAAATAAATAAATAAAAATTTCAAAAAAAACAAAAAAAAGGTTTTCAAAAAAGGCATAAACAAACAACACAAAAAAATGCATCCGTGTGATCTCATTTGTGTGCTACATTTTTACGTTATGTTCCCATTTGTGTGCCCGTATGTTGCATTCATCATCTTTGCTCTTGCCTTAATTAATAAAGGCTTGGCCTCTTGACTCGTTATCAAGACTAGTCTCAAAACAATCACCCACTCTTGAGCAAGGGGCCAAGTCAGAACGGAAAAACTGACTTGTTTCATTGAGCAATGTGTACAGGATTGAAAAGTAAGAATGAAGACAGAAGACATGAAACTGAACATTCCCTCCTTTATTTCCTCCTAGGAATTGTACATTAAGTTTCATCCTCTCTCTCAGTGTTACCCCTTTCCCCACTCTCCAGGCGAAGAACCCTGGAGGGTGTTGCTAAACCACGCGAGGCGGTGCCTCTGCTGCTCTGTACCCCTCTTCCCATCTCTGCTCCCCGTCGATCGACAGGGGCAGCGAAGAAGCTACTAACACGAAAGCCACGCTCTCGTGCTCTTCGGTACCGCTCTTCACCATCTCTTAGCCATTGTTCGGCAAGACCGAGGCTGGTTCGAAATTCAAACAGTTGGGCCTCCATGGCCCTACGCTCCTCCCTCTCAGCCAATCTGTCGACTCGCCGTCTTTCGGTGTCTCTTTCCCTTTCCGCGCGTTCTCTCTCGCGGCCCTCCCTTTCCAGCTGAAGGGTAATCCTCAGCTCCACGGCGTCCCGAGAAGAGCCATCGTCTGGACGATGCCGTAACTCTTCCTCCAGTTCCGCTATTCTGGCCTCCCCCTGCGCAGTGCGGGCAAGTGCATCTTGCACCTCTTTTGTCTGCCATAACCATCATCTCAGGTAGATGGATGCACGAATAAGTAAAATTCAATAGTGAGACTCTCACCTGTGTGGAAAGCATTCCTTCTGCCTCTACGGCTCGCTGCGTAGTATGAGCAAGCTGCTCATGAAGCAAATCAAGTTTAGAAGTGGGGATCCACAAACTGGAAGAGACACCATCCGCCCCCATTGCTGAGGAAGCCGCATCAAGCTGGGCGCGCTGCAACACACATAAGGTGACACCGAGAACTTAACGCCATGAATCTTGGTCTATGATCGTGTGTATGTAGGCTTACCGAAGAACTCAAGGCGGCGCGAGTATCATGTAACTGATGCTCCGTGCCTATCAGGAGAGCTTGCAGGTTCGCTATCATAGTGTCGCGAACATCCTGTGGCCAGGACATAGGTTAACAAAAAACATAAAAAAACATAAAATAATAATATAAAAAACATAAAAAAATGTTGTTCACCTCCACGGTCCCTTCTGGATGGAGTCGCTCTGCATACATCGCCTTATAGAGGCGCAGATAATCCTCGCTGTCTTGAGCATGTGACTCCACGGGAGTGCCACCCCGTCGCCAGTCCTCGTATTGCTCAGGGAACCGCACTCTCCAATCAACGGAGGTCGCCGGCCCACGCGTCTTCCTCCCAACACGTGGTGTGGTAGTCATGTCCACCCATTCTTGGACAAGCCCTAGAGTCCTCATGGCCAATCGTAGCCGAAGTGGCTCGATTTCATTCAAACAGTGCATCCAGAGGTCGCATCCGAACCGGGCACGGCTCATTATGACCCAGGGCTGATCGGCATCGGTCATGCCCGCATAAGGCCTCCAGATCACCTAAGTCAGGCAAATCTTTCTATTTACGGGAAGGACAAAACAACATAAAAATAAAATGGATGGCGATTGATAACCACCATTGCTACAGGGAACTCTTGCAACTCGCGTCTTATCACCATAAGCTGGTAGGACATAGGGGCCGAGCTCATAATGGGCTGCCATCGCCTCGCCAACGGCACCGCCATTGGGCGCCAATGATGGGCCTTTCCCATTGGAAGGTAATAATAGCTTCACAACTACCTTGTCATGTGTTATGAACATCATCCAAAAAAAAAAAAAGAAGAAGAAGAAAAAAGAGATACAGTTGAAGCTAGGAGAAAGGCCGGGTACCTGGATGAACGGCGTGAAATCACTCACTGTTACCTCTCGATCTGCTCTTTCAGACAGACCCGCAAATAGATGCGCCAGCATGGCTGCCCCCCAGGCGTATCGTCCCACTTTCTTAGGGTCTACCAGGAATTCTAAGAAGCGGCAATGAATGCTATCTCCTTTCGAGCCCAGCAACAATTTCCCCAACAGGAAGAAGAGGAATCTCTTCAAATCCATGTTGGCCCTCTCCCAATTGTTCGCATCTACGCAGTAGATGGCGCGGCATCCTCTTTCAGTCCTCTCCATGAACTCTTCCGAGGACTCGTCATCATGAGGACGAAGATCAGTAAGCCCCAGTGTCTCCATGATAGGCGTCTTGGCTATGGACCTGTTCTTGCGATCATCTAGGTCCACCCCTAGTAACCTCTGGGCAGCCTCTCTGTAGTCAGAGTACGTGATACCGGTCAGTGCCTCGCCATCCACTTTCAGGCCTGTAATTCGGACCACATCTTCCAGGCTAGGCAGCATGTGCCCCCAAGGCATCAAGAAGGCACGACTCATTGGATCCCACCTTTCACGCAATGCTTGGACGAGAGAAAGGTCAAGCCTGATTGGCTCGATCCGAAGAAAGACTCCAAGCCCCATCACGTCTAGCCTGGCCTTCTGAAAATCCGGGAGACCCCGGTATGCGGCCACCACCAACTCCCATGGAATGTGTGATTTCATCACACCCTGCGCATACACAAGGAGGAGTTTTGCCAGAAGAGAAAAGGAAGAAGAAAGACTGGAAGAAGAGACGAGCAAGCTCAGCTTACAAGTTGCGATTGGGTCCTTTCATTCAGCTGCCCTTCAAGCTCCGAGAGTCTCCGAGAGCTGCTACCACTGGACCTGCTTCTCTTCGAAGAGTGGGAAGATTCACCCTCCATTTGAACCTTAGAACCCTTAGTTCTTCCGTTTCCGTGGAAACTTGTTGGCTACCGGTGCCCCTGGGGAGACGAACAGGGATGGTATTTATAGAAATGGGAGAAGGGCGAGTCAAGACTGCCTACATCACTGTTAACAATAACCCTCGTAATAAGGCACCTCCCTTGCGGTCCTACATGTGTCACTTCACCGCTCGCAGGGTAATTGATTGATGGTGCGATATGATGACTCCCTCCCTACGCAGTCTAGGGATGCCCTGTCATGCTGTAGAGGTCATCCGGAAGATTGGAAGGTCGTAAAGGAGAAGAGGCTAGAGCCGTCATTACTGACTTCGGCGGCAGATTTCCGTGTGAAAGACGGTCGGAGCGAGATATGAGTCACCATTTTTGGACGGGGTCTCGACAAGCACGTCACATGGGAACAGTGAAGAAGCATAAGGAAGAAGGAACGCACAAGAGGATAAACAAGCGGCAGAAAATCAAATCACTCCATTCATAAGTCTACATAAACTGTCATAAATATCACAATCATGGAATGGAGGCGTATGCTAGCACGTCAACTCTCGCCATCACCTTCACACTCATCCCTCTAGGCGTCCCTCCCCTCTCCCCTAAGGTGAGGGTCCCTCAGGGGCCTTATGGAGCCCCGTACAGTAGCACTCGCCTCGCCTCGTGGCGCCTGCTCGCCAGCGGCGACCCGCTGATGCTCCCCTGGCATAGCAAAGAAGCCACCCATATGGAGCTGGCTGGACTGGTGGAGTCGCGCCCCAAATTCTCGTGCCCTCTCATAATTTGCCTCCATGTTCTCTAGCCTCTGTCCCATAGCTCGAAGGTCTAGCTGGAGCTCCCTCACCTGGGCCTCCATGGCTCTTCTGTCCTCTCTCTCCTTCTCCCTCTCTAGTCTTTCTCTTTCCGCCTCTCTCTTGGCCACCTGGAGAAACACCCTCAACTCTAGGATGTCCGGATGTGGCCTCTCCTCACTGTGACGCCGCAGCTCCGCTACAGTCGCTACCCAGGCATCACACTCCTCTTCAGCCCGGGCCGCGCGGGCCACCGCACCGGCAAGTTGCTCTCGGAGGGAGCCAATCTCAAGAAAAGGGGCCGAGGAGCTGGAAGATGCGCCGCCAGCCATTCCTGCCATCGCTGCCTGCTGGGCACGCTGGAACAAACATAACAGCCATCGGCTAAGTTCCAAATTAAAAAAAAATTAAGAAATTAAAAAAAAACTGCTTTACCAGGATCGCTAGTTCCTGTTGAGTGACGGTCAGCTGCCGCCTAGCCTCTGCTAGTTGGGCACGCAAGCCGTTGATGTCACGTGCATCCCCAGATTAGAGAGGTCCCACATGACTCTCCCGCCACTGCCGTAGGAAGTCGGCACTGTCCTGCACCAGTACGCTCCCTTGCTGTCCAGCGAGACGTATGCGCCAGTCCTCGAGCTTCGCCTTGCCGCGACTCTCCTTCCTGACACGGCTCGGCTCATCAGCGCTCACCCATTCATCGGCCAAGCCCGGGGTCCTTGCCATGCCCTACATCAAGAAAGAAGGGTCTACGTCAAACAACAGAACACGTCTCCTGTCAAGGATGCGTCCATCATTTGAGTGCAACACTCGCCGAACCCTTTCCCCCTCTCACACGGCTCGCTCCAAACTCAAAACGAATCAAAGAGGAGGAGATCGGAGGACCTACCGGGCCGTGTTCACCTCCCTCCGTGCCATCGGGCCCCTCGGGTCCCTCAAGTGCCCGAAGGGGCCCTTCCTCTTCCATGGACGCCTCTCCATGCTCTTGCGCGTCCCTCCTCGGGCAAGGAGTTCCTTGCCCCTCTCTCCCTTCACCACGATTTGGCCCACCAAACTCCATCGATCGAGAGTGGAAGAAGACGAAGATAGGCGAGCAAACCTCGACGGGAGGCGGGCTCGTTTGCGGGCAAGGCACGGAAGAAGAAGTGCCGCCTGGCGCTTTAAATTTGAATTTGAAAGTTAAGATGCGTCCTCGCGCCTAGACGTGCCCAAAAAAGAGAAAAAAAAAGAGAGGATCCCTCCGTGCAAGGCGTAATTCCCCGCTTTTCAAGACAAGGTCTCGTGAAGCGTGTCTCGAAAGAACAGGTGCAAGAAAAGAAGCGTGGGAAAGGGAAAGTGCACACAACAGAAAGAACCATTTCATTTCACATAAGCAAATAGTCAGTTGTACATCATAAAGTGAGGAGGGTGGGATGTACAAGCAACTCTCTAACTCTCGCTACCACCCTCCTGATCATCTCTCGCCTCCCTCCTCTGACGGGGATCCCTAGGGGCCTCCGCAAACTCTGAGAGGCAGTGCTCGCCTCGCCCTGTGGTGGCACGCCAGCCTCGAAGGCGTGGCGACGCTCCTCGGCCGAAGAAACCAAGAAGCTACCTACAGAGAACGAACCAGACTGACGAAGTCGCGCCCCGCGCTTCTTCGCCCTCTGGTACCGCTCCTCGCTCTCCCGTAGCCTCCCCTCCACTGTACCAAGACTCACTCGGAGCTCCATCATCTGGGCCTCCAGAGCCCTCCTCTCGTCCCAATCTCGCTGTCGCTCCGCCCTCCTATCCTCTCCCTCTCTCTCTCTCTGTCCTCCCTCTCCCTCTCTCTCACCGCCTCTCTCCTCGATAGCTCGAGGGCAATCCGTAGCTCCAGCACGTCGCGAGGAAGCTCCTCAGCCTCCCGCCGTCGCTCCTCCTCTAGCTCCGCTATCCGGGCGTCACGCTCTGCTACCCAGGCGTCACACTCCTGCTCGGCACGGACTGCACGAGCCAGGGCATCCCGAATCTACGCCACCTGCCAAAGCCCGCATGACCCGTAAAAGATCGGTGAAGGAAGGAGAGCAACTGGAAGGAGAGCCGGGGTCAAGCAAGCACTCACTCGAGCCGCGCGGTCGCGCTCGGCCTCCTCAGCCCGGGCCACCGCATGCGCCAGCTGCTCCTGGAGAGAAGAGATCTCCGGAGGAGGGCCCCGCGAACTAGAACCCGCTCCGCCAGTCATCCCGACTGTCGCTGCTTGATGAGCACGCTGAAACACAAGAGCAAACGACCGTCAGAGGCTAAGCATTGAAAAATCCAGGTTATAAAAAAAAATACATTGCATAGACTCACCAAGATCTCCAACTCCTGCCGGATGGCCGCCAACTGCTGTCTGGCGTCCGCCAACTGGGCCCGCAGGTCGGTAATAATGTTATCACGAGCATCCTACATTTATGCACATAGGTTAGTGTCACATGCATACGCATATAGAAAGGAGAGAAAAGGATCTTCATCTCATACTTACCCCTGTCGCCCCACCGAGGTAGAGACGCCCTGCGTACGTAGCCCGGTACCGTCGCAGGTAGTTGGTGCTGTCCTGTACGTGGGACACCACCGGGACGCCACCCTGCTGCCAGTCTGGGTACTGTGCAGGGAAGCGCGTACGCCAGTCGACGATCTTCACCTTGCCTCGGGTCTTCCGCCCGACATGGCTCGGCTCATCCACGTCAACCCACTCCTGGGCTAGCCCCAACGTCCTCATGACCAGCGTAAGCCGCAGCGGCTTGATCTCGTTCAGGCAATGGACCCACACGTCCCGCCCGAAACGAGGACCGCCCACTACGACCCAAGGCTGGCCAGCATCGGCCATGCCCAAGTAGGGCCTCCATACCACCTGCATCGCCATACATGCATCATATTAGTTGCCATTTTACTCAATTAAATCATATGCATAAAACAAAAAAAATCATACACATCATACCATAGCCTCAGGGTACTCGATCAGCTCATGTCGAAGCGACGCCAATTGGTAGCCGTGCGGTGCCGCAACCATGACCGGCCTCCACCGCCGCGCCAGGGGCACGGCTCTCCTGTTCCACTACCTGGCTCTTCCCATCGGGAAGTAGTAGTAGCTCCATACATGCATCCATCATACATCATTAGTACAAGTAATTGCATATTTGTAACTACGGTAAAATGCATAAATAAAATGTTTACATGGAGAAAAGGTGCAAAGCCACTAACTGTCCCTCTCTGTACTCTGAGAGAGATCGGCAATCAAGTGGGCGAGTAGGGCTGCTCCCCACGCGTAGTCCCCCACTCGGTCCAGGTCCGCTAGGATCCCGAGGAAGCGGCAATGGATGCCGTCCCCCTTCGTCCCAAGCAGAAGGCGGCCCTTTAAGAAGAAGAGGAACCTCCGGAGGTCCAGGTCCGCCAGCTCCCGCTCTCTCGGGTCCTGAGTAAAAGCCGCCCGAGCATCTCCCTCCAGACGCGCTAGGAACTCTGCTTCGCTCTCACTAACCCGTTGCCGCGGGTCCTCGAATCCGAGTGCCTCCATGATATCCACTCGGCCAACCACCCTGTTGTCCCTGTCTGTAGCGCTCGTCTCCAGCCACAGCAGGTCCAGGGCGCTCTCCCTGTAGTCGGGGTAGGTGACCCCGCTGACCGCCTCTCCGTCCACTCGTAGCCCGGTGATCCGAGCTACGTCCTCCAGTGTCGGCACCATATGCCCCCAGGGCATCAGGAACACTCGACTTGGTGTGTGCCACCGCTCCCTCAGCGCCTGGATAAGGGGAAGGTCAAGCCGGAAGGGCTCAATCCTCAGGAACGCCCCGAATCCCATGGCGTCCACTCGCGCCCTCTGGAAGTCCGGTAGCCCTTGGTACGCTGCGACTACCAAGGACCAGCTGATCCGGTTCTTCATCATGCCCTGCACACCACAAAAAACAAACACAAAAATCACATCAGTAAAAATAGGGCTGTAATTAATGAACATAATAACAACAAAAAAATAATAACAAAAAAACACAAAATATTTTGAGGCGTCCAGAGGCCTGGACGCCTCTATATCCCCTTTTTATTAATAAAAAAAAGATCAAAAAATAATAATAATAAATAATAAAAAATTCTTTGAGGCGTCCATGGGCCTGGACGTCTCTATACATTTATCTTTTTTATTTAATTAATTTCATAAAAATATAAAAAAATATACATAAAAACAAAAAATAATAAAAAAACATAGAGGCGTCCACTGTGTTGGACGCCTCAAATAGTCAGCTTTCTCTCACACCCACCTCCCTCACGAATGCCATCTCTCACCCATTTCACGCATGAAATCACACAATAATGCAATGGAGAAGTTCTGAGGCACTTACCGAATCATGCTCATCCTCTCCCGCGTTGCCGGGGCCCTCAGGACCCTCCACGGCCAAGGGAGGCACTTCCTCTTCCATGACGGCCTCCTCCTCCACTGCAGCCCTCTCTGCGTTATCCCTCGACCTCCTCGGACGACGAGCAAGTCGCTTCCGCTTCTCTCCACCTTGGCTCGAGCCTCCGTGCTCCATTAGGAATTGAGAATGGGTTGTTCAGGGTAGAATGGGTCGTTGGAATGAACAGGGAAGAGAAAAGGGGGCGAAGCCGCCCTTTTTATAGAAATTCAAACCTTTTGGGGGCGTCCAGGCGCCTGGACGCCCCCATAAAAAAAAGAAAATATTGGGGTGTCCAGGTCCCTGGACGCCCCTATAAAAAATTAAGAAAAAAAGGAAAATATTGGGGCGTCCAGGATTCTGGACGCCCCTATCAAAAAAAATTAATTAAAACAAAATCCAAAAATGTTGGGGCGTCCAGGCGCTTAGACGCCCTCATAAAAAAAATTAAAAAAATATTGCGGCGTCTAGGTCCCTGGACGCCCCTATAAAAAAATTTAATTAAAAAAAACCAAAAATGTTGGGTCGTCCAGACGCTTGCACGCCCCCATAAATAAAAAATATATATTGGGGCGTCCAGGCGCTTGGACGCCCCCATTAATTAAAAAAAAAGAGGAAAAAATATTGGGGCGTCCAGGTCCCTGGACGCCCCTATAAAAATTTTTTAAAAAAATCCAAAAAATATTGGGGCGTCCAAGTCCCTGGACGCCCCCATTAAAATATATATATATATACACACAATAATATGAATAAATAAGAAGAAAAAAAAAGAAGAAAAGAAAAATATAATAACAAAGGGGAACAATGGTCCAAAAAAGTCTGACTTCGCGTTTATTCCATTAAAGCAACATGGTGAGCTACATTAGGGGCTTAGGCGCTTTAGGCCTTAACTTCCCCAGTTCGGTTACATAAGCCCTCCACAGCTCGCATTCTTCCTCCACATGCGATAATGCCTTTCTCGCAACACTTATCTTTCATGGTGCTTTGATGGCCTTCGCTTCCTTTGCATCCGCTTCCGTGCCCAACTCCCTCTTCTTCAAAGGAACGATGCCGGATAACGACGAGAACAAGTGGCGGGGAAGGCCGATTTGAATGCAGCACCGATGTGCATTGTAGAGGACAAACTCAGTCACGCCAATAAGTTGGAGTTTGGCATCAGGGGAAGACCTTGTGAGGAGTTCGCGTGAGAGTAGGCATGCCGGTGCACAAGTGAAAAAGCTTTGCATCATGGTTCTGAAGTGAGACCGCCAGTCTTCACGTCTCCTCAGCCACGGAACACGGTTCGCTATGGTACCACCGAAGCCTAACACATCGGCTATGTGATAAAGGGGACTTTGTTGGAAGAGCTTCGAAGCAGTTGGCATCCCCTCGCGGTGGTCAAATTTGAAGTGCAAATCAATCCAACAATTCAGAAGAAGTGCGTAACCGAAAGGAGGCTTACCCATGCTGGAGGCAGTAAGGCCACTGTAAAGGTAGGCAAGGACGGCGGGTCCCACCCTCTTTCCACTCCAAATCCCGCAGATGGCACTCAATTGGTCCTCCTCCACTATGTTGTCGGTATAAGGGAACAGGAGAGCACCTGCCAAACAGATGGTAAACCCTTTCATGAGTCCTTCTAAGTGGTCATCGTCTGGTGACCCTCTCAGGACGTCTATGACCCATTCCGTGAGCTTTTGCAGATCAATTCCCTTTTGAGTCTGGACCTTCCTCGCAGCACCAGGCGGCATGAAGCTTCCGAGGACACTCTCGAAGTCACCCTTGTCAGCATCCGCATGACCTTTATCCTCCCGTCACTCTTGAATTTCTTCAGTCCGAGCAGAAGTTCCACCTCTTCGAGGAGGATGGTCGCCTCGAAGGTAGGGAAGATGAAAGTGTGGGTTTGGGGATGCCAGATCTCCACCAATGCGCCCATAGCCGCCCAGTCCATGCGAATCTTCTCGTAGTGCTTGGCGTGAATAAGGAGCCCTTGCAGATGTCACTTCGTGATTATGGCCCTCATGCCGATGGAGATGTTGGAGGTGAGTTTCGAAAGCCACGGCAGCTTGGAAAACTTCCTCGGACCTGGGAAAAGAGGGTATGGCTGGAAGAGAAAAAAGAAAACAAGGAAGGAAAAGAAGTGAAAAGAGAGTTCGCGCGGAGAATTTGAAATAAATCAACTTACCATATGCGACTGGATCATCCCACTCAGATGACCTTCGAGGTCGGAAAGTCACCTAGTCTCGCTACTAGGCCTGCTCCTCTTCATAAGGCGGGAAGACTCGCCTTCCGCCCTGACACCCTCAGATTTCTTCTCCTCCTCCCCTTGAAGCTTCTAAGCCCACTCCTTGGTGCATTTGGCTGAACTAGCCTAAGGGAGCATTTATAGGAAAGGAGAGGCGCTAAAGGATGAAATGCGTCACATCAGTGGTCAGTCGTCAGTGTTTTGTCTGGATCTCCCTTGTACTGTGGTGCGATTCTGTTGCTTTCTGATGTTATTAATATGTGCAGGTTTTACTAACGGACGCCACCGTCCCACCTTGTGTACCACCGTTCGGTGATTGGTCCCACCATGTCATGCATCATATTATATGATATTTATGCTATTAGAACATGTCAAGGACCTTGCGACCGGAACGAATCTGGGATTTGAGTTCCCCTTCAACAAAAACGGTGATGATTTCAGAAGAACTTGGGTTGTACGGATAGGCCGTTAATTTGTGATAGCATGGGGATGATGGTTCCATTCGGTGAGTTGGTGCGTGGATAAACGGGCCCCGGCTCAATATCAGCTCACCGGATCGGTATCCTGACCCATTCTTAACAACTTGACAATATTATCCTTGGCTATTTTCTATTTTAGTTTATTTTAAGTTTTCTTTTAAACCCAGCATGCATTCATGTAGGACTTTGATTCCATTACGGAAAATCATTCAAAGTAATTCGATTGCGAAGGCCGTTGTGCTTAAATTCTTATAATATGAGATATTCCATTCCGAATGAAGTACTGCGTTTCCTTGAGACAGCCCCGCGTTGTTCTTCCAAAAGAGACCCTTGTTTGGATTGATCCTCAAATATTCCTTTACTTTTACTCTATTTGACCCACCTTGGCCGCAGCACTTCACATTGGCTGGTAACCGCTCCCCAAGGTGAAACCTGCAGGTTTACGACCCACGTACTTCCACACAGAGAAGTTGGTCCCTTTTTCTACTCGTGCCTGAGTGCACATTTTCCCCTTCCTTGTTTGATTTCGTCCAAGCAATTGTTGAATTCGGAAGACCTTCTTCAAGGTCGTCTCATTGAAAACTCTAAAAGTATTCCAAAATCATAATGTTGAAAGCGTGTCTCATCACACATTGGCATCTACTTTTCAGTCAATTCTCACTCCATTCCACTTCACTTCAATGCCATTCCACTACGTGTCACTCCCTTGCAAAGCAGACGCCAAGGCGGGGCAACTGTAGACACACCGTTCTTGACATTACCGTAAGTAAATCTCATATTACACTATGATACCCAAGGCGGCCTTCACATTTTTAATTACTCTGGTGATTTCCTATTTTTATGAATTTTTTTACATTTTTCTGAATTTTTTCCGTAGAAAATCTTTGAGGTGTCCAGGAGCCTAGACGCCTTCATCAGTGAAAAAATAAAAAATAAAAAAAATAATTATGAAGGCGTCTAGGTCCCTAGATGCCTTCATCAGTGAAAAAATAAAATAAATAAATAAATAATAATTATGAAGGCGTCCAGGGCCTTGGACGCCTTCATCAGTGAAAAAATAAAAAAAATAAAAAAATAAAAAAAAAATAAAAAAAATAATTGTGAAGGTGTCCAAGCACCTGGACGCCTCAGTCTTGAGGCGTCCAGGGGCCTGGACGTCTCCATCCTCCGCATCCGGATAATCCCGGCACGCCGCTCGATTTGACGCTTCGGAAAAATCCAAAACGTTGAGGCGTCCAAGAGCCTGGACGCCTTCAATTTCTGACATCCGGACAAGCCGAACCACCGCTCGATTTGACGTTGCGGAAAAATCCAAGAATATAAGGACGTCTTGCCAGCTAGACACGCCCACTCGTGAGTCACAGGTGCCCACCGAAACCACGCGCTTTACCCACTATCTACGGCTTTTGGCGGAATTCCGGTGGACAGGCATGGAGGCGTCTAGCCTCCTGGACGCCTTCATAAAAAGGTTAAAAATAAAAAAAATAAAAAATATTAATCTATTGATGGAGGCGTCCAGGGTCCTGGATGCCCCCATATTGAGGCGTCCAGTCTCCTGGACGCCTCAATCTACTTCCCCTCTATAAATAGAGGACCCCCTCCCTCGAAGGGAAGGGGCTTCAGATCCGACAGAGGAAGGAGAGACTCTGTCGGATCCCATTTTTAACCCGTGGGTCTTTTGTAGGAGGAGGTTCCGCCGACTGCCGGGTGCCCGCGCTCGCAAGAGGAAGGCCGCCTTCGTCCACCGTGCTTCCACGTCATCCCTACGCTGCCAAAGCTCCGCCGGATCCCGCCACCGGCACCTCTAATAAGTCATTCTCTCCCATTTTCTCCGTAGTTCTTTTGCATTCATCATTTCGCATTCTCCATCTCCCTTCATAAGGGAGTCTTCTTTTATATACGCTTGCATATCCATTCATCATCATATTTTCCTCCTACTCGTGTCCGAGAGGGGTTTAAAGGCAATACCAATCAGGTGTGTGTCGCCTTCATTTCGTCATTTTCATCGCAAGGGATTGATACTGCACTGCCATTCTCTAATTCTATTTGTTTATTATCTGTTGTTTTGCAAGGGTAACCAAGGAAAGCCCTCTCCATCGGCCGGCCGAAGGGAGAGGAAGAAGTAACCCGCCATCTCCGCTTTTGAGGTAGGCGTGATCACTCTTTATTTTGGGGTCCCTGGCCCCTGGCGATCACATCATAATCTCGAGGCCGCGGCGAGTCATTTCTCGCAATGGCCGTTTGAATTTCTGTCTCTATATTTTTATGTTGCTCTTATACCTGTCATACTCTCGAGGCCGTGGCGAGTCACTTCCCGCAATGGCCGTTTAAATCACTGTCACTTAAATTCTGCACTTTTCCCATCCCCCGAGGTCGCAGAGAGTCATTTCCCGCTATGGCCGTTTAATCCCCATATCTTAATATATTGCATCTGTCCCGCACGCCCCGCCGGAGCAATCTCCCGTGGTGGTCTCTCTCTTCTTCTCTCTTCTTTCTGTGTTGCAGCAAAACGAGTCCCTCGCGTGCTCCGCTTCGCCTCCTCCGGCAAATTAATTTCGCGTGACGTCGCTCACACCTAGGCCAAACCCTATAAATAGGGCCCATGATCGACCTGCGCGAACCCTATTTTTGGCTCGCGTGGTTCAAACGTAATACGTCGTCATCTGAGGTTAAGTCTTTATAATTTTTTATTTTCTTTAGTATTGTCTAACTCCTCTCCAAATTTCTTTAGTAGCAATCAGAGAGCTAGATCATCCAGAAGTTGTTGTTTCTCTACAGAACGTACAGGAATAGGCGTATCCGTCCAGTAAAGACTCGAGGTTTAGGCACCTTGGTAGAGATATTTTCAGGATCATCCTTTAGAGTTTATTATTCCCCTTCATGTCTTCTAACTTTCCTCCAACTTTCGTGAATTTAGGTCAAGAGGTTAAGGAATTAGAAGGGCGGGAAGTTGCTGTTTCTACGTAGGACCCGCAGGAATCAACACCGTCTTCCAGTCAGAAATTTGAAGTCTAGGGAACAAATCAAAGGTAGGTTATCTCGTGAACGGCTTAAACATCAAGTTAAGAACAAAAGCCCTCTGACCTTGTGCAATTTCATGCTTTTTACGTTGAGTATTTGAGGTTTTTCCATGACTGCGCTTGCATGTTTTTTTCTGCTTATTAGCCCTGCACCTTGTAACTAAAAGATAAGATTTTTAGCATGATTCATGTCTTTCCATGCACCTTTAACGTTCTAAACATGTTTCCATATGCTATCCTTCTAACCTTCGTAGTTTCTATGCATTTATGACCCTAGATTTGGCCATGTGCATCGATTTCTACTTCTGTCTGTAGCAGGCATAAAATGGTCTCATAGCGACTGCTATCATCAAATAGCGGTTCCCAACAGACCGCTACTTCAAGGAAGCGGTTCTTTCTAGACCGCCTTCTGCTTTCTATTTTCTGCATTTTGTTAAATCCAAACAGAACACAGATTAGCCTTTATAAATATATGTTAAGCCTAAGTTATTAGGCCCTATTCCTAGTTATGATCTTACATTCACGATTTTTGTTATATTGTGCATCAACCATGATAGATTTCATACCCTCCATGTCTTACATACTTATTTTAATCTTATGCTAATTTCATGCCAAAATCATATAGTCCTGTATTAACGTTATTTTCATATAGTTTATGGAACTTGTTTCTTTGATGTTTGATCGCTGTTTTACACGATTCATATCCTTCTCTTCAGTCTTTCTTAAATACATAGCAAGTATTCCGGTACGATGCTATTAGTTACACACGCACTTGATAGGAACACTCTCTTGGACTTGTGATCCTCTCCATCGGATATTCCTTCCGCCGAACTAGGTGATCATGTTTCAAGGCCTCCGTAAGTCTCCGCGAGGCTGGGATTCCCACTAGGACGCCGAGCTGGTTGTATCCTAAAAACCCGTTGGTCTAGAAAGCACTTGCGTTACCGGCATTTTCTGCACTCTGGACTAAGTCACGGCTCTCAGGCGACCGCCATCTTCAGGTAGCGGTTCCAACGTGACCGCGTTCTCCCAGAGATTTCACTACGTCGACCCTTCTCTCTTCTGGCGTTGACCTCGTCAAGTAGCGGTCTTGACCTGACCGCTATCTTCAAGAAATGGTCCCAGAATGACCGCGTTCTATCTGCATGATGTTCAACCATAGGTTTGACCTAAGGGTTGGTTCTACTCTGTTCCTAGGTGGTCCTTGATTATCTAGAACCTACAACCTTATTCAATAAGTTATTAATGAATTACGAAAATTAATGAATGTACTATTATTCTGTCGGATTCCTCCCGTAGCATGAGCTTATTCTTAATTCATCTTTTCACTCACATGTTCATAATTGGTGCATTCTTACCTTGATATTTGTTGTCATAAGCTTATTGTTTGAACTTTACATTATCGGCCTACATTATTATTTCTCGTGGAAGTAGCTTGATTTATAACTTGAAGATATAAGAGCAGGCACGGACAGTGTCCAAGGGCTCGACGCTAGCCCCCTTGGCAGATAGCCGGAAACATGCATGGGGTATGATGAACACTGGCGTTGCATTGCGTCGGGAGTACTTTTTTTATAAATGGGTGAAAACCGCGAGGCTCATAATGAGATTATTACATTCTTGTTATATGATTTTCTAGTGCGTAACCTTTATAGTTATGAAAAGTACATTCTTGATACATGCTAGTACATTCTCGTTACATGAAAGGCCAACTTACATTATATTTCAATCTTGCTAGATCCTGCTCGCATACTCTTGAAAGTATCATATCCTTTCGGCTAGTCTTGTTACTAGTGTTACTTTGGTTTTATTCGTATGTTTTATCACATTTTCTTACCTTACTTTCTAGAGCTAAAATGATAATTACTTAAATATTGCCTTAATGTTGATATGAAGATACCTATTGGGCCAGTGTGCTCATTCCTACTTTTCTTAATCCTTTTCAGGAGACTCTAACGGGGATTCGGACTACTCAAGTGATGGGTTCGAGAGCGATTGATGGTCAGAGAAGCCTAGATAGTTAAGAGTCATGAGTCATATTATTATTAAGTTCCTTCACTGTAATAGGCGGTGAAGTTGATGATGTCATGTAATTTTCCTTTTATTGAGTCTAGTGAGTTGTTATTTCAATGAGTCAAGTGTCTTTGTAAACTTCGATCATTAATTTTCAATAAAGTGAAGATTTTTTAGTACATCATCTTGTGTTCACTCTTCTATGTGTGAATGTTTAGCGCTATGATTATATTGTTGGCTTGAGGCGTATTGCCGGCTGTTCACATTCCCGACTTAGTTTCCGCTGCATATCTCGGGGCGTGATAGTTCAGTTGGTATCAGAGCCTAGTCATAAGTAAGTCCTAGGAAAATGTCATGTCATAGGCTAAGTCCAAGGTTTAAGGACCCATAGCTATGAATTAAGAAGAAATTTCCGAACCCATGTGAGGATTGGGTAGAGCCCGGGATGAAATAGTTATTTAGAAATTCATCTTTAGGTGAATCTTCCTAAATTCCAAGGAAATAACTAAGTGTTTATTTTATCAGGCACCTCATTCTCACGATGGCCACAAATCATGCAAATTGGGAAGCTATGCAACAGACTGTTACTGGTCTTACCCAGGCCCTCCAAACTGTGGCACGAGCAAGCGCACGGGCTGGCGCCGGTGATTTACATAGGAACTTCCGGAGTATGAATCCTCCGCAATTCTCTGGATCATCAAATCCAGACGAAGCTGAAAACTGGATCGACGAAATGGACCGGATCTTCAATGTGATGCAATGTTCGGACCAAGAGAAGGTTTTACTTGCCGCTTTTCAACTCAATAAGGATGCGCGTACATGGTGGAAGGCCACCTCTGCACATTAACAAAACGAGCAACTCACTTGGGAAGAGTTTCTTGAACTCTTCCGAGAAAAATATTTCTCCGAGCATGTCAAAGAGAGGAAGGCTGCGGAATTCGTCTCTCTAAGGCAAGGTATGATGTCCATGGCGGAGTACGAGCTTCAATTCTCCCATCTGGCACCGTATGCTCCACACCTGGTGGCTACGGAGGTCTTAAAAGTCAAGCGATTCATGGATGGGTTACGTCCCGTCTTCATCCAGCAACTTGGCCCCCAAAACATCCGGACCTATACCGAGATGGTCCACCGAGCCCACCTATGTGAACAGACCTTGGAGAAGGTAGAGAAATTCAGGGGAAAGGATGAAAAGAAAAGTCGAAAGTATAATGGGCGAGAGGAAAAGGAAGAAAGGCTTAGTATTACGGAGGATTACGAACCCCGTAATAATAAGAAAAGGTCCCGCAATGGCAATGGTAAAGGGAATGGCAATGGCAATGGAAGGGAAAAAGAGTCAAGGAGGAAGAGGAGAAGCAGGTCGTGGCGGCTTGCTCTTTTTGCGAGAAATTTGGTCATTCGGCCGAAGAATGTGGGAAGCGTCTCGGCGCTTGTCTACGATGTGGAAGCCGGGAGCACCGAGTGCCTGCATGTCCCCTCATAAAGGAACAATCCACAAGAGATGAAAATGGGCACAGGCGACAAGGCCGACTTAATACTGTCTTGGATGGCAAAGGTAACACGACTAAAGGTACCATCTTGACCTATTCGCATTCATCATAGCCTTAATTGTTAATGCAACTAATTAACTACAAGTAAAACACACTCTCCATAAATCCCATGCAATGAATTTGGGGACCAAATTCTTTTAAGTGGGGGAGGGTGTAACACCCTATAAATTTTAAAATTTTTTCTAGAATTAAATAGAATTATTTAGCATTTAAAAAACTTAATGGGCTAATTAAATGAATTAGGGGTTAATTAAATCAATTTAAAGGCTCTATATTAACCAAAGAGTCAAGCCCATTTTAAATAGGCCCAAAACCCTAATTCCAAGACATTTAGGCCCAAGCCCACCTCTAGAAACGTAATTAAGGTAATTTATAAAATTAAATTGGATAAATAGACCAATTAAGAGGATAAATAGAAGATAAATTAAAAATTTGACAATTTCGGATAAAGCACCAGAACACGGTCTATCGCGAGACCGCATTCTCAAGAAAGCGGTCCGACCGAGACCGCTACTATGTTCTGTGAACGGAGGTGTTAGAGGCGTGAAAAAATAGAATTATTTCCCATTCCAATCTCCATGGTTCGATGCTATCTGGCATGTAAACCTATCTAGGACTCTTGGGGGATCGAATGGATGCCCTATAGGACTCTATTTGATATAATCTAGCCACCCTACACCAAACCCTATAAATAGGGCCCATGATCGACTTGCACGAACCCTCGTTTTGGCTCACGTGGTTCGAAGGTAAGACGTCGTCATCTGAGGTTAAGTCTTTAGAAGATTTTATTCTCTTCAGTATTGTCTAACTCCTCTCCAAATTTCATGATAGGAGGTCAAGCAACCAGAGAGCTAGAGCGTCCAGAAGTTACTGTTTCTCTGTAGAATGCACAAGAACATGCGTATCCGTCCAGTAAAGACTTGAGGTTTAGAAACCTTAGCAAAAGTATTTTCAGGATCATCCTTTAGAGTTTATTATTCCCCTTCATGTCTTCTAACTTTCCTCCAACTTTCGTGAATTTAGGTCAAGAGGTTAAGGAATTAGAAGGGCGGGAAGTTGCTGTTTCTACGCAGGACCCGCAGGAATCAACACCGTCTTCCAGTTAGAAATTCGAAGTCTAGGGAACAAATCAAAGGTAGGTTATCTCATGAACGGCTTAAGCATCAAGCTAGGAACAAAGCCCTCTGACCTTGTGCAATTTCATGCTTTCTACGTTGAGTATTTGAGGTTTTTCCATGACTGTGCTTGCATGTTTTTTTCTGCTTATTAGCCATGCACCTTGTAACTAAAAGATAAGATTTTTAGCATGATTCATGTCTTTCCATGCACCTTTAACGTTCAAAACATGTTCCCATATGTTATCCTTCTAACCTTCATAGTTTCTATGCATTTATGACTCTAGATTTGGCCATGTGCATTGATTTCAACTTCTGTCTATAGCAGGGATAAAATGGTCTCACAGCGATCGCTATCATCAAATAGCGATTCCCAACAGATCGCTACTTCAAGGAAGCGGTTCTTTCAAGATTGCCTTCTGCTTTCTATTTTATGTATTCTGTTAACTCCAAACAGAACGCAGATTAGCCTTTATAAACATATGTTTAGCCTAAGTTATTAGGCCCTATTCTTAGTTATGATCTTACATTCACGATTTTTGTTATATTGTGCATCAACCATGATAGATTTCATACCCTCCATGTCTTACAAACTTATTTTAATCTTATGCTAATTTCATGCCAAAATCATATAGTCCTGTATTAACGTTATTTTCATATAGTTTATGGAACTTGTTTCATTGATGTTTGATCGTTGTTTTACATGATTCACATCCTTCTCTTCAGTCTTTCTTAAGTACATAGCACGTATTCCGGTATGATGCTATTAGTTACACATGCACTTGATCAGAACACTCTCTTGGACTTGTGATACTCTCCGTCGGATATTCCTTCCGTCGAACTAGGTGATCATGTTTCAAGGCCTCCGTAAGTCTCCACGAGCCTAGGATTCCTACTAGGACGCCCAGCTAGTTATACCCTAAAAACTCGTTGGTCTAGAAAGTACTTGCGTTACATGTGTTTTCTACACTCTGGACTAAGTCGCGGCTCCCAGGCGCTGCCATCCTTAGGTAGCGGTTCCAACGTGACCGCATTCTCCCAGAGATTTCACTGCTGTTGCGCGGGTTTTTATACCGATTAACCGGGGTGAAGGAAGGGATACAACGGGGAAGGAAAATACGGGAGTTTGATGTATCTCGGGTATCCTCCTTACGGTTGCATGCCTCTCACGGCGGTATCGGGCACTCTCCTTTTACGGAAAGTCGAAAGGGGTCGAATGGCACGGCAATGTCGGGATACAGGTTAACCGGACAGGGTGCGGGCGTGCCAGTCGATTTCTCGACAATCACTCATGGAACCTAGGGTTGACTGGGGAAGCACCACCAGGGCGCAGCACGTGGGCTCGGGCGATCGGGCGACACGTGGAGAGAAGAGCTTCCATGGGTGCGAGTGCGTAGGCGATTGCGAGAATCGTGTACTAGACGTCTTTCCCCACCGGCCGCAAGCAATCGGTGTTTATTTACATCGGATTGAATCCGAATACCTTCATTCTGAGCTGAAGAAAAGTCTGTATATAAGTCTGAAGCCATAGGTAGAGGGCTGAGGGCATTCAGCAGCTATGGGTGCGCGTTCGACTGAGGGGTGTGTTTACTGGGGTTAGGGTGTTAGGCACAGATGCCAAGTGGTGTAGATAGAAAACTGAGGGCCTGAACGTGGGTGCGAGAGCACTCGTCCAATCGGCGGTGTTATACTGAGGTGTATACTTCTTTACAAGAAAGCCATAATGGCCAAGGTACAACTGGCGCATGCCACGGGACAATTCCGACTTGCTAGTCGGTCCCCGGGTCGATGCGTGATGAATGAACACATGTGCGTTTTACAGAGGGCTCCTCTCGTGGAGTGGACCAGGGCCGTGGTGCCGAACGGAGGCCTGTGACTGGATGGCTGGAGGGATACATCGATCCGGTGTCTGGGTGAGGGTTGATCACGGCTCGAATCGAGCGGTCGGACATGGCCTCGTGACTGCGAGGGAGCATGATGTCATGGTACGCGTGTGGTTGCAACTGATGGGCACGCGAGAGGAAATCTCGGCATGAGGGGACGTCCGCCCATGTCGTAATGCCTCACATATGGTGGGTGTTGACTTGTGTGTGACGGCTACATACGGCGTGAGGGGAGTGCAAACGACATACCCCCGGCGTATTAGGCTGCCGAACAAGTCACCCACACACAATTCTCCTCTTGCTCGTTGCTTGGAGCCGTGCTTGAAGTCTTGTGCCTGTTGGATGCCGGGATGATCGTATATGCATGCATATCCTATGTGCCCCTTGAGCCCCTAGGGGGTTTTTATAGGGGAAGTTGAAGGGTCATAAGGGGTTTACGCGGACCAGCAAAGGGGGGTGAGCTGGTTCGCGTAAACCCAAGTGAATAGTGTCACTTGGAGTTACACGGGTTGAGAGAGGGGAAGGGGTTTACGCGGACCAGCTCAGGGGGCTGAGCTGGTCAGCGTAAACCACCCTTGGATGGGGGTTTACGCGGACCAGCCAGGGGGCCTGGGCTGGTCCGCCTAAACCCCCTTCCCTAGGGGGTTTAGGCGGGCCGATTCTTTTCCTTTTTTTGTAAAAAAATTAATTTTTTTCAATGGAATGGGGGGTTTACGCGGACCGGTCAGGGGGGGTGAGCTGGTCCGCGTAAACCCCCCCCATGGGGGGTTTACGCGGACCGGTCAGGGGGGGTGAGCTGGTCCGCGTAAACCCCCCCCATGGGGGGTTTAGGCGGGTTCGCTCCAAGAGAGAGGGGGGGCTGGTCCCCACCCTATAAAATTGATTTTTTTGGGTCTTTTTTCTTCCCAAATTGACTAAGAAAGAAAAGGACAATCGTGTGAAAGGATATGTGGAGCTCGTGGAGACTTGTGTGTGCGTCGACTTACGGAATTCCCGCGTGCTGTCGCTTTGTGCTCCCGCGTCCACGTGTCGCCTTCTCGAACTGGTACGGCACATGAATCACGTCGTAGGGCCGTAAATCGGACGAACCGGGGCTGAGTGGGGTCATGGGACCACCGGGCTGGAGGGAGGGCGCGGCTCCCAGGGAGTTCGCCCTCCCGTAACCCCGGGGGATGCCCCTCGGGGGTCTTCTTTTGTCGCCTGGGGACGTCCTTTGACGGACTTTGAACTTTGGGAGGCTGGCATGGGCCCGTAGGGCCGTTGTTCTTCGAGTCGTAGCGGCCGCTCGCAAGGTGTTTGGGCGAATGCCCGGCACACTCCGGGTTGCCGAACGAGCCGTGTAAGTGACCGACAGGGCCTTGGAATTGATCTAGGGCCGAGGGTAGAAGTCCGTAGGGGCTGGGAGGAGGCACCTTGGGTATACGTTCTGATCCTCGGGCTGCGTGCCACTTTGTACTGTGGGTTGGCAGGGCAACCTCGGGTTAGCCCGAGAGCTAAAGGCGAGTGGCATGTTGCCACGTGTCTGAGGGTCGGGGGTGGCCCCAGCTTGCTGGGGGGTCGTTGTAGGACCCAATTGGCGTACTGGAACCACGGGATGGCCCGTGGGTTGGTGTAGAAGGGTTGAAATATACGCGCCCACTAGGTGTTCGGAAAATGCCGAACACACGTGTGTGAGCCGTATGCCCGTGCTACTGGCCTCCAAAGCCTGTGGTTGACTTGCTCGGGTCTCCCTTTGACCTTGGAGGGTTGAATGAAGTACCTCAGAGTGGGCCCGCGGCTCTTTCACTGGATGCCACGTGGCGTGGCTTAACGTCGGGGTGCCCCCGGGTGGTCCCGGGCGGCCATGTAGGATACGGGCAAAGCCCGTATGAGAGTGGCCGGGGTTGACCCCGGACAATTGCTTGCGTCGCCGCGTGTCGCGGCAAGTTGGTTGGGACCCTTGTGGGGACCCGCAGGATTGTAGAAAGGGCTAGATAGCCCATGCCTTGAAGGTGTTTGGGGAAATGCCCGAACCCTTACTCCTTGTTATTTTAGCTGGGAAATAGTCCGGGTACAACAACTGCGTCGACCCTTCTCTCTTCTGGCGTCGACCTCATCAAGTAGCGGTCTTGACCTGACCGCTATCTTCAAGAAACGGTCCCAAAATGACCTTGTTCTATCTGCATGATGTTCAACCCTACGTTTGACCCAAGGGTTGGTTCTACTCTGTTCCTAGATGCTCCTTGATTATCTAGAACCTACAACCTTATTCAATAAGTCATTTATGAATTATGGAAATCAATGAATGTATCGTTATGGTGCCAGCTTCCTCCCGTAGCATGAGCTTGTTCTTAATTCATCCTTTAACTCACATGTTCATAATTGATGCATTCTTACCTTGATATTTGTTGTCATAAGCTTATTGTTTGACTTTACATTATCGGCCTATATTATTATTTCTCATGAAAGTAGCTTAATTTATAACTTGAAGATGTAAGAGCGGGAACGAACAGTGTCCAAGGGCTCGACGCTAGCCCCCTGGGCAGATAGTCGGAAACATGCTGTAAACCATGAGGTATGATGACCACTGGCGTCGCCTTACACCGGGAGTACTTTTTTTATAAACGGGTGAAAACCACGAGGCTCATCATGAGATTATTACATTCTTGTTACATGATTTTCTAGTGTGTAACCTTTATGGTTATGAAAATTACATTCTCGTTACATGCTAGTACATTCTCGTTACATGAAAGGTCAACTTACTGTAATGACCCGAGATCCGAGTATCGGAAAGGAACCGGCGCAACTCGAACCTCGGCCCGCCACCCACGAGCTCGAAGACTCGGAAGGGTAATAGGATGGTGTGAGGGTACACGAAAAGCTAAAATAACTACAGATCTAGCACAATAATCTAAAAATAATGCAGGAATTAGGATAAATGATCACTAAACAGCTGTAAGGTCCAAAGTATCTCATGTCCAATATAAGTACAATCAATAGAAAGGGAAAGTACAAGTACTGTTGAGTCTATAAGATGGTGCAAACCGGATTCAGGGGGGGTGAATGAATCTCCCCTTTAAAAATTTTACCCAATTAAAATTGTACTAATAAACTTTTGCGGAAATGAACACTGATAAGATTAGCAAGACAGAAATTCTATTGAGACTCACACTAGAACACTTGTCCAGAAGTTCTAAAGTGATTCTCACTAAATACTTGGATAGCAGCGAGAAGATTTCCTCAGATGGCAACTATGCCGAAACACCAGATAGCTGATATGATGCAGCCAATGGAATTTGAACATAGAATTGCTTAGGCTGAATCTATACAATAGAAACGAACCTAAGCATACTTTTATCGATAGTCAGAATTGCATTCAAACCAAACAAACCACTGCATAAAAGATTTTTAGGTGGTTCGGTCCTCCAGACCTACATCCACCCCACACTCAACCCGAGTGTGGATTCCTGCTGACTCACAGCTTGAACGGCTGGGCATCATAGCTTACCTACATCAGCTGGGCCTCACAGCTTGTCATCTGCTGGGCATCACAGCTTGCTATCCCGCTGAGCATCACAGCTTGTTGTCCAAGGTAACCACCTTGCATGCTGAGCATCACAGCTTGCTCTGCTGACTCACAGCTTGAAGTTCAAAGCTAAACGAAAAGAACAAAGGAAAATATGAAGCAAAATCACAGCAATGGAAAGCTGGAAATGAAACACATAATGTAGCTCTCGCAGGAGCAAGTCTGGCTTGGATCTGATCCAAATGCCAGGAATACAAATCTTCAATGATGGCTTCACACTCACGAACTCCTCACTCTCATTTTCTTTCTCTATATAGCTCTGATCACACACTGGCTCTCTCTTCCTTTCTACTCGTTCTTCTTCTGCTTCTCAGACTCCGGCTCACTCTTCTCTTCTCTGCTACTCACTCTCTGATTCTGCCGTCCTCAATTTTCTAATTCTCTATGTCTCCTTATCTTTGTCTTTTCTCTTCTCTTCTCCTATTTCTATTTTTTTTCTCTAGCCTCAAAAATGGGGTCTTGTATAGCTTCAGCCTGGGACCCACGAGCTCACGCATTGGGCGTGTGGAGGGAACACTCCTGCCAAGAGATTTCAGAAGACTCTCAGCCACGTGTCAGATTCTGAGCATTGTAGCTTTCCACGTGACAGCTTCTTTCTGGGACGGTCCACCTAAGATCACGTGACAATCATTAAAGTTCACGAACAATAGTCTTCATTCTCTAGACCTTCTTTAGTGAAGTCCCTGTCAATATATCAACCCTTTAGTCAATATAGGACAGTCAGACAAATATAGGAATTGCACAGACTTGATAGAGCATTAGAGCAAATATGCACGGACTTCAGTTGTCCACAAGGCAAACATGGTCAGACTCTTTAGTGGTTTATGGCACAAGTGCTCAGACTTGAAACCATGCACATGCTTTATATAACAGTGGGGCTAAAAGTTGCGCTGACTTCGTGTGTGCAAGATGCAAGGGATACACTGACCCAATATGCCATAAATCAATCGTGCACACTCCTTGCTTGTGCAAGAGATACAGATTGCACTGACTTACATCTATGCTATAGTGAAGTGCACAGACTTGGTTATGCATAAGGCAAAGCCTGCACGGACCTTCCATGTGCATAGGAAACATATGCACCAACCTTGGCATGCGTTGACTGGTGGTGTGCACAGACCTTGTGAAGACATAATTGAGACATGCACTAACCTTATCTATCATATGCACAGACCTATATGCATAGGAACAAGAACTTGTACTGGCTTCAACATGCAGCAAACAGTAACATGCATCGACGTGAATATGCCTTAGACAGAGTATGCACCGATTTTACAATAGGAGCATGCAACGATGTAATATGATGAACGAGCGTATATGCACTGACCTGAACAGTGATGTGCACCGACTTGAGTAGTGAAGATGATACATGCATCGTCCTTTGCTATGCAAGAAAACAAAGCATGCACCGACCTTGTGCAGCCTTTGCTATGCAAGAAAATAAAGCATGCACCGACCTTGTGCAGCCTTTGCTATGCAAGAAAACAAAGCATGCACCGACCTTGTGCAGCCCCATACACACATTGAACCGACCTTGGCTCCTATGTCAGCAAAAATTACCTTCCACCTGAATATTGTTTTGTGCAGGCCTTAAGTGCATTGTGAATAATGATATGCACGGACCTTTGACAATTACACGGGATGTGCACAAGCCTGCTAGTGCTAGTTGCATCGACTTGAGTCCAGCTATATGAACACTTGCACAGACTTTTGCCCTTGATGATTTAACCTGCACCGACCTAAGCAATGAAATGCACAGACCTCTACAGCGTGATGCATCGAGGTTAATGCATAAAACAATGTGTGCATAGATGCATGCCTAGCCATACGCGAAGACAATTGTCGACACTTAGGGTCGACTTCTGTTTATGCATATGTCTGACATTATGAAATGCTCAACAAAATCATGATGCATATACAGCAAGTGTTCAATGGAATTTATTTCTATTATGGATGGTTTAATCAAGCACATAGTTCATTTCAATCATGCACAGATGACTCATAGTGGTTGACATCATCAAAACCACAGGGGTACAACAATCTCCCCCTTTTTGATGATGGCAACACTATGAGTCACAAGACAACATGTTGACTCATATCAAACTATTCTCCCCTTTGACTTCATCAAAAACTAAATTATAGTTTGAGAAAATCAGTAGAGAGAAATACAAAACACGCAAGACTCCAAAACATTTTCCCACAGTGACCCTTTGACTTCATCTGATACCAAAAGATTTGATATTGAGAAATGTTAGCAGGCATGATATGGTGTATGCACAACCACCCAATGTGACTCAAAATATTCTCCCCCTTTGACTGAAAATGTCACGCCCCGAACCGATAGTAGCGGAACGTGTAGTTCAGAACGCGGCAGTGATATAGTCATGAATGATCAGAGCATACATAAGACACAAAATTACACACTGGACAACGTGGGCCAATTTAATCTTTATTGATAATCAAATATTCAAATTACATATCTTGACTCAACTTACATAAGTGTAGGGAGGACTCACTATTACATTCTAATAAAGAGAAAAGACTCAAATAACAGGACAAGACTCAAGAAAAACAAAAGATAGTGACTCGGTGACGAGACTCAAAGAAGGACAAAAGACACCGACACGATTCTCCATTTCACTCATCACTCTTGCCCTTCCCCATCTGATGGACTGTCTTCGATGTCGTTACCTAACAAACGTTAAAGATAGGCAGGTGAGCGAAACGCTCAGTAGGAATTACATCTCTCATCAAGCGGAATATAAGTGATTAACCAATTAATGGTTTCATGACGGTGCAATGCATGTAACAAGAAAATCATGATGATCAGTTATCAGGAAAGATGAATACTAAAGTCAAAGGCAGATACAAGATCAAGAGATATAGGGATGAATTCCCATGCAGAGTCAAGGACAAGTTGTCAGAATATAACAAGAACAGATGAGCAGATGAACATAATTTCAGAATTGGCCAGATTATAACAGAGTTCCAATAAATATAAGCAGATTAATCGGTCTAGCGGAATAACTAAATTTAACAGAATAACAGAATAACAAATAACAGAATATCAGAATTTCTAGAATAACAGATTCAACAGATAACAGAACAGAACAGATATACAGACTCAAGGACAAGTTGTCAGAATATAACAAGAACAGATGAGCAGATGAACATAATTTCAGAATTGGCCAGATTATAACAGAGTTCCAATAAATATAAGCAGATTAATCGGTCTAGCGGAATAACTAAATTTAACAGAATAACAGAATAACAAATAACAGAATATCAGAATTTCTAGAATAACAGATTCAACAGATAACAGAACAGAACAGATATACAGACGTTAGTGCAATGCCACACCCAGAATTTTACCATGGTTACATAATTGGACTTCCGTCCTACCTGACATTGTTGGTCGCGGACCCAGAGCCCTTAATTATTTCAGAATCAGAGTTGGCCAATACAGAGTCAAAGGGTTATGTTCTTTCAAATAAAAGGATTCTCCAGAAGGAGACGGAATATCATGATAAGGGAATCGATCATGAATATGCATGACGTATCTAGCTCGCGATAAACCGAAATAAACTGGGTGAAGAACAAGTACAGATTTTGTACATGACAAGGTTAACGGACTTGTCCATTAATAGATGACCATCCATCAATCATAGAGAATCTCATGATAATCGTGTGATAAATCATGAGGGCCGGTTTCCATGTTTCTCCGAGTGACATGACAATAATCAAGGTTTCATGGGTTTTTAGGGTACAACCAGCTCGGCTGCCTTGAGGGAATCCAAGGCTAGCAGAGACTAACGGAGGTCTCTATGATAAACTTGCCAGTCCAAAGGAACGGAATGTCCAATGGAGAGCTTATAAGTCACGGAGAGTTAAGGGGTAATGCGATAAATCATCGTGAAACGTGGGACTATACTCACAGAATTGAATATAGTGCCGATATATACATATATATATATATTTATATAGAACCCTCGGTTATCAGTAAACAGTTTAAAAATATTCTCACAGGAATTAGCGACTTAACATAAGTCGTTACTAAATAAATTAACGACCTGCACAGGGTCGTTTATTTACAATTTGACGACTTCTGCATCAGTCGTCCATCATCAATTTCTATTTTTCTGAAACTTTCTTAATTCTGTATTTCTGATGAAACGCGCCCTAGCCAAGGGCGTTATTTCCAAAAGAAACGACATGAGTTATGTCGTTAATTATTCTTCTAACCGAAGTCATTAACTTCCAGAAAGTCAGGGAAGATAACGACTTACCCTAAGCCGTTAATTTAAATTAGCGCCCTAATGTGGGGCGTCACTTTCATAAAAGACGACCTAGTGGAGGTCGTTAATTCATATTGGTTTCCAGAATATGAACAGTAATGGTTTTTCATGATAAATAATTTTCAGGAAAACAATTATATGGTCAGGACAAGAAAAATATCAGGGTTCGAGATATATGATCATGCATTAGATTTAATTACAGGTTTCATAGATATTAAATTTTAAACATGCGTATTTACTAATTATATGGAATTGACGACTCTTAGTTCGGGCGTCAGAACATGAATTAGCGCCCTGACATGGGTCGCCTCTTTCTAAAAGTTCACAGAAAACCTTAAACTCAGTGAAACTATGTGCATGCATGAACCAAATAATTAACAGAAGGGTCTCTGATTTATAACTGCTTTAGCTTGATGTGAGAAAACCTACTTCGGAGTTTATCGGGTTTGACAGATGATGAGAAAGCTGAAGAAATCCGATACTCTATTTTCCAACAGAGATAACAGCAACAGAAGAAGAAACGGTCGTGGATGAGAACAACAGCTCTCAATAATAATAGCAGCAGCAGTAGGAAGGGACGGTTGGAATGAAGCACAAGAGCAACAGCAACAGCAGTTTCCCTCGGAAGAATATAGAGAAATAAGAGCTTCCTATTGTTGCAGAACAAGACGAGCCGGAGGAAACGAAGACTCTGCTGCCTAAAATCCCTCTTGCCGTCAACGAGAGAAAAAGTTCGTATATTGGCTCGAAGGGTGGGTATTTATAGGATTTTAGAGACCTAAAAAGGTTAGAGTTCGATTGGGGAAAAGCATTCCTAATGTTAATCCGATTTGCATTACAGTTCCCCTTACAATTCTTTCCGAAACAGAACGCTTCCTAATTGGGATGAAATGAAGAAGACGACTCAGGTTGGGTCGTCCTTTTATAAATTGACGACTAGCCTAAAAGTCTTTAATTGATTAAACAACGCCTGCCCTCAGGGCGTTAATTCATTAAGTAGCGCCTTCCATAAAGTCGTGTATTTAAATCGCGCCTTACCCTAAGGCGTTATTTTCTTTTGATTAAAAATGGTTGGTCTTAGATTGTTTGCAAATGTTATTTGCATATACACACACACACACATATATATATATATATATTACATATATTCTTAATTTGACTCAAAATACTTCTTTGTTTTTCACATGAAATTTTTAATTCATTTTATTCTCCTTCAATTTTCAGGGATGCTACAACCTCCCCCACTTAAAAGAATTTGGTCCCCAAATTCACATGACATGCAATTCCAAAATAGGGGTATCTCATTCTATCCTCCAGGAAATCACTAATGGTTTTAAGATTAAGGGTTACCTCCAGCTAGTTTATTGTCAGTCGGTTCGATTTGTCTTATTGCTTGCAATTGTACTCGATGTCGACCATTTGCCTGCTGAGGTTGATCTTTAGAAATTGGACAGTCAGCTACCTTATGTTCTTGGCTTCCACATCGAAAACAAGCTCCGTTCTTCCAGCGACACTTCTCGGACTTGTGACTATCATTCCCACAATGCTTGCACTTTGCTTCCTTAGGCTTTTTGCCATTCGGAACGTCGTTTCTCTCATTTGGCCTCTTATTGCCATTACCTCCTTTCTTCTTCTCCATTCTTGCCATAATTTTGTCGGATAATTCCATAGCATCCTCTAATAATTGTGCTCTTTTCACCATCTCCGCATAAGTTTGTATATCTAACAGTGCCAATTGGGGGATGTACTGGATCCTTAAACCATTCATAAACCTTTTTGCTTTCATCTTCCCCGTTGATATTAAGTGAGGTGCATATCTAGACAGCCACGAGAATTGAGCCTCGTACTCGGCCACGGTCATGCTTCTCTGTTTGAGTGAAGCGAACTCTCCTATTTTTTTTCTCCCGAATTCTCTCCGGGAAATACTTCTCGTTAAAATGTTCTAAGAATTCCTCCCATGTAACCTCGTCATCTGGCAAGGTTGCTTCTACTGACTCCCACCATGCCCTTGCATCCTTCTCAAGTTGAAATGTTGCTAAAATGACCTTATCTTGGTCTGAACATTGCATTACTAGAAAGATTCTTTCCATCTCCTTTGTCCAGTCTTCCGCTATATCAGGATCAGGAGTTCCACTAAATCTAGGGGAATTGAGACTTCAAAATTCACGATGCAATTCTTTAACTCCACGATTGGCTCCACCCTCGGCTACTCGTTGAAGAGCCTGAGTCAATCCTTGAACTGTCCTTTGCATCTCGCGCCATTGGGCACGCTCGGCGGCCATTATTGTCTATCTAGTTCTACAAGACATAAACAATCTCATGTAAGTTTATCAAGTAATTCTCGTGAAATCTTTACTAAGATATTTTCATAAACTAATCTTATCAATATTTTAACTTCCTTTTTTTTAGCTCTTAACCCAAGGTTCTACCCAATCTCACCGGGTAATAATGGGATTGAACCTAGAACTTATGGCAACCTATAGTCAAGACCTAGGATTTACTATACCTAGGCTCTGATACCACAAACTGTCACGCCCCGAACCGATAGCAGCGGAACGTGTAGTTCGGAACGCGGCAGTGATATAGTCATGAATGATCAGAGCATACATAAGACACAAAATTACACACTGGACAACGTGGGCCAATTTAATCTTTATTGATAATCAAATATTCAAATTACATATCTTGACTCAACTTACATAAGTGTAGGGAGGACTCACTATTACATTCTAATAAAGAGAAAAGACTCAAATAACAGGACAAGACTCAAGAAAAACAAAAGATAGTGACTCGGTGACGAGACTCAAAGAAGGACAAAAGACACCGACACGATTCTCCATTTCACTCATCACTCTTGCCCTTCCCCATCTGATGGACTGTCTTCGATGTCGTTACTTGAAAAACGTTAAAGATAGGTAGGTGAGCGAAACGCTCAGTAGGAATTACATCTCTCATCAAGCAGAATATAAGTGATTAACCAATTAACGGTTTCATGATGGTGCAATGCATGTAACAAGAAAATCATGATGATCAGTTATCAGGAAAGATGAATACTAAAGTCAAAGGCAGATACAAGATCAAGAGATATAGGGATGATTCCCATGCAGAGTCAAGGACAAGTTGTCAGAATATAACAAGAACAGATGAGCAGATGAACATAATTTCAGAATTGGCCAGATTATAACAGAGTTCCAATAAATATAAGCAGATTAATCGGTCTAGCGGAATAACTAAATTTAACAGAATAACAGAATAACAAATAACAGAATATCAGAATTTCCAGAATAACAGATTCAACAGATAACAGAACAGAACAGATATACAGACGTTGGTGCAATGCCACACCCAGAATTTTACCATGGTTACAGAATTGGACTTCCGTCCTACCTGACATTGTTGGTCGCGGACCCAGAGCCCTTAATTATTTCAGAATCAGAGTTGGCCAATACAGAGTCAAAGGGTTATGTTCTTTCAAATAAAAGGATTCTCCAGAAGGAGACGGAATATCATGACAAGGGAATCGATCATGAATATGCATGACGTATCTAGCTCGCGATAAATCGGAATAAACTAGGTGAAGAACAAGTACAGATTTTGTACATGACAAGGTTAACGGACTTGTCCATTAATAGATAACCATCCATCAATCATAGAGAATCTCATGATAATCGTGTGATAAATCATGAGGGCCGGTTTCTATGTTTCTCCGAGTGACATGACAATAATCAAGGTTTCATGGGTTTTTAGGGTACAACCAGCTCGGCTGCCTTGAGGGAATCCAAGGCTAGCAGAGACTAACGGAGGTCTCCATGACAAACTTGCCAGTCCAAAGGAACGGAATGTCCAATGGAGAGCTTATAAGTCACGGAGAGTTAAGGGGTAATGCCATAAATCATCATGAAACGTGGGACTATACTCACGGAATGGAATATAGTGCCGATATATACATATATATATTTATATAGAACCCTCGGTTATCAGTAAACAGTTTAAAAATATTCTCACAGGAATTAGCGACTTAACATAAGTCGTTACTAAATAAATTAACGACCTGCACAGGGTCGTTTATTTACAATTTGACGACTTCTGCATCAGTCGTCCATCATCAATTTCTATTTTTCTGAAACTTTCTTAATTCTGTATTTCTGATGAAACGCGCCCTAGCCAGGGGCGTTATTTCCAAAAGAAACGACATGAGTTATGTCGTTAATTATTCTTCTAACAGAAGTCATTAACTTCCAGTAAGTCAGGGAAGATAACGACTTACCCTAAGCCGTTAATTTAAATTAGCGCCCTAATGTGGGGCGTCACTTTCATAAAAGACGACCTAGTGGAGGTCGTTAATTCAGATTGGTGTCCAGAATATGAACAGTAATGGTTTTTCATGATAAATAATTTTCAGGAAAACAATTATATGGTCAGGACAAGAAAAATATCAGGGTTCGAGATATATGATCATGCATTAGATTTAATTACAGGTTTCATAGATATTAAATTTTAACCATGCGTATTTACTAATTATATGGAATTGACGACTCTTAGTTCGGGCGTCAGAACATGAATTAGCGCCCTAACATGGGTCGCCTCTTTCTAAAATTTCACAGAAAACCTTAAACTCAGTGAAATTATGTGCATGCATGAACCAAATAATTAACAGAAGGGTCTCTGATTTATAACTGCTTTAGCTTGATGTGAGAAAACCTACTTCGGAGTTTATCGGGTTTGACAGATGATGAGAAAGCTGAAGAAATCCGATACTCTGTTTTCCAACAGAGATAACAGCAACAGAAGAAGAAACGGTCGTGGATGAGAGCAACAGCTCTCAATAATAATAGCAACAGCAGTTTCCCTCGGAAGAATATAGAGAAATAAGAGCTTCCTATTGTTGCAGAACAAGACGAGCCGGAGGAAACGAAGACTCTGCTGCCTAAAATTCCTCTTGCCGTCGACGAGAGAAAAAGTTCGTATATTGACTCGAAGGGTGGGTATTTATAGGATTTTAGAGACCTAAAAAGGTTAGAGTTCGATTGGGGAAAAGCATTCCTAATGTTAATCCGATTTGCATTACAGTTCCCCTTACAATTCTTTCCGAAACAGAACGCTTCCTAATTGGGATGAAATGAAGAAGACGACTCAGGTTGGGTCGTCCTTTTATAAATTGACGACTAGCCTAAAAGTCTTTAATTGATTAAACAACGCCTGCCCTCAGGGCGTTAATTCATTAAGTAGCGCCTTCCACAAAGTCGTGTATTTAAATCGCGCCTTACCCTGAGGCGTTATTTTCTTTTGATTAAAAATGGTTGGTCTTAGATTGTTTGCAAATGTTATTTGCATATACACACATATATATATATTACATATATTCTTAATTTGACTCAAAATATTTCTTTGTTTTTCACATGAAATTTTTAATTCATTTTATTCTCCTTCAATTTTCAGGGATGCTACAGAAAAGATAATTTTGACAAAAGGAAACCTACTCCCCCTGAGAATGTGAGATGAATTGAAGTGGGGATAGGACAATGATCAACAAAGATCTCAAGGACAGTGAAGAAGAAGTATTAATCATGGAGAAATCAGGCAAATCTCCCCCTTAATCTCAGACAAAGGCTGATGAGTCAATCTTCCAAAACTATTATCGGACAAGCAGAATTAAGTCTGATACCACTAGTTGATAAACTCAATAGACTGATACCAATTGTGATGAAAAGTGATATTAACAAAAGCAGAGGTGCAGTCATAGAATTTTTCCAGGTCGATCTCAAGAGGCATCAAGATCAGTAAGCAAAGGATACCCTTGAATTTTTCAGGTCGAACAGCAGCTAGAGATTGAGTACAGGAATTTCACATGATAAATCAACATTCAGACTTCAGAGTGAGTAATCAGACAGAAATTGAATTGGAAGTGAGTTGTCAACAAAATTCAGATCATGACAATTTATGTTAAGAATAGTGAGCAAGAGTGGAGCACAGAACTGAGTAGATTGCCAATGAATAGATATGGCAGAAAGATTCTCAACAGGATACCAAATTCATAAATCTTGATAAGCAAATATCAGACTCTTCTATTATAATAGATTATGAATGAGTCTAAGCTGACCAACATGATTTAAGCTTGATGTATACAAAGTTTATCAATGAAATTCAATACTCATATATGAAGTCAATTTTAATAAAGATGAACCAATTGCACATATGATATTCTTGTTTAACCTCCTTCTATCTTACTCATTCAAACTCAATGACTTCTTTGGGAGTTACACAAGAAAGTATTAAGATTAAACAAATATGAATGTATCTAAACATGTCTTTAGTTTTTTAGAATTTTTCTTTTGTTCATCAACATTATTTTTTCTGAGCAAGTCTGGTTAAATCAACACCTTTTTTTTTACGTAAGTCACAACACGTCTTAGGTGAAGTGACTCATTTACTGAGTGTGAAAATCATATTACCTCTCAATTAGAATAGAGTTAGCAATTTGGAGTGTCTTTTTACATGAGGAGACACCTTGATCAGAGGCCAGAATCCCCAGTTACTCAACACAACCATGCCATTGCTCTGCCAGATTTTCAATCATTTTTATAGCAGAGGTAACTATGGCACTTCATGACATGGGTTTACTCTATTTCTTTGATAGAGAACCCAGTTTCTCTGTGACCAAAGTTATTGCTCTGACTTTAGTTTTCTTTCAAATGTTTTCAGATTTTTTTAGACAATGCTCAGTACATTGAAATGTTTGAGAACAATACTGATGAGAACATCACCTCCTATTTCATCAGGCATGGTCTAGTCATTTAATTTTGAGTCCTATGTAATTTTTATTTGAGTCATTGATGTAATTTTCATTTTATTTGAGTCATTTCCCTAGGTCTAGCATTTATTTTCCTATGTTTGAGTGTCATTAGATTGTGTAATGTGCTAATTGGGCTCATTTCTTTGGGCTTGGCCCAATGAGCTCTCCTACCCCTTCGGTTATTTGTCAATGAGACTTTTGTCAGGGTCTTTTGTAGAAATGTGGGTTTCCTATATATAGGACCCCATTTCCTCCATTTGAACTTAATCAATCAATGAATGAATCAATGAAAAATGCCATTTGAGAGTCCAAAGCTTAGTTTAGTGGAGTGATTCCAACATTTCTTGGGTGAGATGCCCTAGGGGAGAGATTCCCCACCCTTCCCTCTCTTAATCTCTCTTTTTCACTCCACTTTCTCTCTCCTCAACACCCAATTCCGAATTTGCTTCTCTCTCCTCCCTTCCCCAACCACCTCCACTAGCTACCCACCTCATTTAAGACCCTCCACTTCCCCAAGCCACCATTACTCCACCCCCTAGTCCCAAGGGAGCTTCCACCAATCCTAGCTCCACCTCCCAACCCCCAACTACCCCACCCACTTCCCCAAGCACCCTTCCCACTACCCCAAGCACCCATTCCCTTCCCCAACACAACTCTTCCCATTCCCAAAGCCCCACTAACCACATTAGTCCATTTTCAAATTTTGGAGAAAGATCTCTCCTTCTCTCTTCCCCACCCATCCCAAATTCGTAGCTCCCCTCTCACCCACTGCAAACACCACCTTCTAGACCCCATTCTCCCTCATACACACCTTGGAACACCCCCTCCAAGACCCCCTTACAACCAGGGGTCACTCCTACACTCATCCACCCCCATTTCCCCTCCCACATACCCCAATCCCCCCCGTCATCTTCAACCTACAGTTTCAGTTGCAGATCAGAAGAAGAGTACCGACTTGCAGAGGTGACCACGGCTTCCTCCGGGCGATTCTGAAGGCCCAAGATACATCCGTGGAAGCGTCTGCCTGTCCTCTTCGACACCAAAGTGGTTTCGTCTTCATCGGAGCTCGGGGCTGTCCAGGAACTCCGTTCTCCCACGACTGCGCGGAACCCTCCCTGCCAAGCATCAGAACCTGAGAGATCACTCTGCCACGACGAACCCTAGCGGATTCAGGCTGAAGCCCCTTCATCAAAGTTCTTCCTCTGCTAGTCTTCTTCCAAGATCAAGAAACAGAACCTCATTCGGCTGCCGGAGGAAGGACCCCGTTACCTTCGGCTGAAAGCTACTTTGACCACGAAGACGTCACCGCCGGTTTCGTGCTGATCGGAGTTCGGGAGAGTGCGTGGCGTCCTCTGCAACCTGCTGCCAGAAGTCTGCAACTGTGGATCAGAAAACCTCATGTTCTGTTCCAACCTCTGCTCCGGTCAGCCACGGTCTCAGAAGAAATTCACAAAAATCTGAAGCATTCCTGTACCTGTTACGAAGCTTTTGCCGCCAGTCTCGCTATCGGAAAAATTCGTGAGAAGGATCTACGGTCATTACACCGCCCCACTGTCCCTGTTCGCAGATAACCGGCAGATTCGGCATCCACACTCAACCGACATTCTTTACCTTATTTTCCCCACCCCGCTTGGCCGGCTGAAGGCCCCACCCTGCGTGGTGGTAGTTTTGATTGTAACACCTTAATCCCCACCCCAAGAACCCCCCCCCCCCCTTGCATGGGGTGTAGTGCATGTAATTTACAATTTCAGGTTGAAGCTTCTCCGGCGCGGCGTGCGGGTAAGCCCACGCTTCCTCGCTCGCCCTCGTCTCCGACCGGGATCGGTGTCTTCACACCGACTAGGTGAGCCACTGCACACTCCTCTTTGCTGAAATTTCCTTGCTTGAGTAGTATTGTATCTTAGTGCCGTCGGTGGTAAGTGGAGTGCCCGAACTCAAATTTGCTTGTGAATGAATGATTACCGCGGGTGAGTTGTGAGTGAACCGTTAATACCCACGCCCTCGGCGTGCTGGCCGTCTATGAGAGTGGACATCCTAGGACCCTTGAGAGGTCCAATCCTAAGCTAGCCAACCCTCGGAGCAGCAAGGGCCCGTCCCGGACCCTCACCACTATCACCGGTTTGCCTACGGGCATAAGAGTGCGCTTAGCGGGTGAGTCCGCCCGAGTAAAGTCACCGGTTCGTGCGTTGGTTGCTTGCTAGGTCCAAGGGTCATTTGATCATGTGAAGAACCCCCTAGGTTGTGTCACATCAAATACTTACTACATGTATTTTATCCAAAGGAAGCCATGTTTTTAAAGTTTCAGATTTCAGAAGATTTTGCATGAAATTACATGAGATAATTTGTTAAGATTTATTAAAATAATGATTCAGATATTTTCAAGTCTTTTACATCCAAACTTAATGAATACATTAGACTTAAATCAATTTGATTCATCACACATTCTTAAACCAATATAATAGAATATTCTTCTTTTCAAAATATGTCAGATTTATGATTAGGGTACTCAGATTGAAATCTTTCCAATTTCAAATGGATCAACATTGACAGTGCAGCCAATAAATAGAAACAACAAGAAATTTCATTTAGAGGGCAGTAGAGGACAATAACAAGCATGCATATGAAGTGAAAGAATTGGAACACATGCTTATGCATCAACCAGATTTTTAGGAGGTAGTGAGTTTACAAGGATACAGCAAGAGGTATTCACTTGAGTAATTCAATTCAGAAACTAATAGCTGAGTCTGGAATATAGACAAATTAGCCTGACAATAATGAATTCTAGTTCAACTCTCCATCAGCAACTTTAAGGAGAAGCAGACATAGATTTTAGCTTCAAGAGAAGATATGAATTCAGATGATGGATAATTCAGAAGCCAATCAACACACAGGAGTAGGAGAATGATTTAAGTGACTAGACAGGAAGGGTTCAGATTGTGAAAGACTAATGAGTCTAAAATGCCCCCCTGTCTAGATGCAATGAGTCATTTCTTTTTAGATTTTTCAAATTTGATGATACGCAATGCACTACACTACATGTATGCATGTGCAGTGACTCTCCTAAGACTATTTCCTGAACACGAACATGAGAGACATGACCATCATGCAGGGGCAACCAAACTCTCCTTGACTAAATGCAACATAATCCAAAGTTCTAAATTTCACAAAAGCATGACAAATTATGCATCTACTCCCCCTGACTAAATGCATTGTATGCAGTGAAGGCAGTACATATGATTTTATGATTCATGCTCATTATTATTCAAACTATCTTATATGCATCAGATTTTCAATGACTGTTCGACATACAAATATTAATGCATGCAGATGAAACATGAATCCATCATATCTACAAGAAAATTGCACACGTACACAACTCAGTGCATATGACATAGCAATTAAAGACATGTATGCACGAAATTTCTGGAGAATTTAAATAGATAAGTCTAAGAGTGTTACCTAAAAGGTGCAGAAGTGGGGTTTTCATTCTAGAGTGCCTTGGTTTACTACCCCTTTATTCCTCTCTAAGACATACCTGTAATACAGCAAACTATTTTGTACACGCAGGTACCCAAGTGGTCTTGGGTCCTGAAGTACCATTGACACCTCTGGATGGTGCTCTCAACTTTTTCTTAGCTAGATAGTCATCAAACTCCATCAGATAACAATCATCCATAGAGTGACCAAATTTTTCACAATATCTACATGAAACAACCGAATTTTTTATCCTATTATGCACATCAACATAAGCATGAGATCTATGTGCATGAGTATGAACCTTTCTATTGTTTACATGAACATTTCGTCTCTCATTGTCAGTTAGCCAACAATTTGCAGATTTATGACCCGACTTTCCACAATTAAAACATGAAAGATTCATTCTGTTAAGGCTTCTATCAAAAACATGTCTTTTTACAGGGATTTTAGCAGATTTAGAATTAAATATTTTTCCCTGAGCATGCCTACAGTCCTTGACTATATGGCCATGCTCTCCACATTTGAAGCACCCGATGTGCTTACCTCTAGAACCAATATTATTCCTATGAGACCCTGACCAGCATTCAATAGCCTTGTGACCAGGCTTGTTACAATTGAAACATATGATGTGCTGGTTTGAAACAAATTTGTTTCTATTAAGGCCATGATGATTTACAGGAAATTTAGCATGCATCCTATCATCTTGTTTCATGACAAAGCATTCATTCATGAAGTGACTATGCCTACCACAGTAATGACAAGAACCATTAAATTTCTTAGTAGCATGATTTTTGTTAAATGAGTTCTTTGACTGTATTGTTCCACAAATATGATCATCCTCTATCATCAATATGCAATCATGCATTACATGGCCTAGCTTACCACAGTAATTGCATGAGACATCCTTTTTATTTGCATGTGAATGAGTAAAAGACTTATGAACAACATGCATTAAGCTATCAGATTTCATAGAACTAGTAGAGTTAACAACGCAAGCAGGAACAACTTTGACTTTATTCATATGTGCACTCTTTTTCAATTGTTTAGTCTTTTTCAAAACTTTTGTTTATTTTTCATTTCTCTGAGCCTTGAATTGAAAGAATGATGATGAGGGTGTTTTAAATGGCTCAAAACAACTCGCAAAAGAGGTGGATAGCTTATTTTTAGGTTTCTTCTTGTTGACCAAATTGTAACCCAATCCCTCCTTCTGAACATTAACCTTAGTTCCAAAAATCTTATCAAGGTTGCTTTTTCCTTCAACAAATTTTGACAGTGAGCTTTTAAGATCCTGGATTTCAGAATTTAAGGAAGCAATGTTAGCTTCATAGCCAACAATATCGATTTCACAAGAAGTAACCTGCTGATGCAGAACATCATTCAAACCTTTTAAAGTTGCAATTTCTTGTGTGTGCTCTTGCTCCTTGTTTACTTTAGTCTCTTTCAAAATGCATTTTCCCTTTTCAATTGTTAGCAATTTTTCTGATATAACAGTGTTTGAGACCATGAGTTTCTTATTTTGCTCTTTCAAATTTTTGTTTTCATCCATCATAATTTCTTCAGATTCTTCTACTTTATTTTTCTTTTCAAGCAATAAATGATTTTCATCTTTTAAGGATGCATTCAGATTCTTCAGCATATCAATCTCAGAATAAAGATCTTCAATCACTTCTTTTAGAAAAACGCATTCATCATTCTCTTCTTTTGAGCATGTGTTTTCTTCTTTAAGAGAGACAATCAATTTCCTCTACCATTCATTTTCAAGGTAGAGATCTTTATTACGTTCCTTTAGGAGAGGGCATGTGTTGCAAACTGCCTCTATAGAACAAATGTTCGAAGCTTCTTCCTTGATTTCTTTTATTCTAACTACAAGGTTTTCATTATTCTTCTGAAGTTCTGCATTCTCAAGTATCAATTTATCCACTTCGGAATTAATCTTATTGAACTCTTGCAATTTCATTAGATGTGCATCTTTTTTAACATTCAGCTGATCTTCCAATTTAGAAATTTTGTTCAGATATTCTTGATTTTCATCTTTCAAATACGAAATCTGTTCCTTATTGTTATGAACATCCACCAGACACATATCATAAGATTGTTTCAACTTAGGACAATTTTCACAAGAGAATTCAGATTTATTCTGTTCAATCTTTTTCTTCAACTTTTTATTTTCAGATTTCATTTTCCTAGACAACTCTAGCAACTCTTCATACATTACTACCAAGTCATCAAATGAAGGTTCTTCTGATCTGGAGCTTACCTGAGATGACGTTTCTTCATCATTATCTCTCCGGTTGGCCATCAGACAAATTCGTTCTTGCTCCTGATGAATTGTAGTTATTTTATCCATGATCTCCTTTCCAGAATGACATCCTGCAATACATGGAAATATTTCAGTGTTAACTACATCTCTCAGAATATTGAGAACTCTAGTATTCTCGCTATGCTTAATTCTGTCCTCTTTAGACCATCTAGTCTCATTCTGAGGTAATTTGTGTGGGCCTTTTGATACAAGATTCCATAGATTTGGATCAATAGAATTCATGTGAACACTTAGGCCGCCTAACCAATTACTGAAGTTAGAACCATCAAAAGCCAAAGGACGAGCCATTAAGACAAATAGCAAATAGGTTCAACGCACAAAGCAATCGATAAGTAATGCACCAAAAGCAAGATAGCAGGATCTTATACAGATCATTGGATCTGATGAACCAGAACCCGCTCTGATACCAATTGTTGAGTCTATAAGATGGTGCAAACCGGATTCAGAGGGGGGGTGAATGAATCTCCCCTTTAAAAATTTTACCTAATTAAAACTGTACTAATAAACTTTTGCGGAAATGAACACTGATAAGATCAGCAAGACAGAAATTCTATTGAGACTCACACTAGAACACTTGTCTAGAACTTCTAAAGTGATTCTCACTAGAATACTTGGATAGCAGCGAGAAGATTTCCTCATATGGCAACTATGCTGAAACACCAGATAGCTGATATGATGCAGCCAATGCAATTTGAACATAGAATTGCTTAGGCTGAATCTATACAACAGAAACGAACCTAAGCATACATCTATCGATAGTCAGAATTGCATTCAAACCAAAAAAACCACTGCACAAAAGATTTTTAGGTGGTTTGGTCCTCCAGACCTACATCCACCCCACACTCAACCCGAGTGTGGATTCCTGCTGACTCACAGCTTGAACGGTTGGGCATCACAGCTTGCCTACATCAGCTGGGCCTCACAGCTTGCCATCTGCTGAGCATCACAGCTTGCTCTGCTGACTCACAGCTTAAAGTTCAAAGGTAAACGAAAAGAACAAAGGAAAATATGAAGCAAAACCACAGCAATGGAAAGCTGGAAATGAAACACAGAATGTAGCTCTCGCAGGAGCAAATCTGGCTTGGATCTGATCCAAATGGCAGGAAGACAGATCTTCAACAATGGCTTCACACTCACGAACTCCTCACTCTCATTTTCTTTCTCTATATAGCTCTGATTACACACTAGCTCTCTCTTCCTTTCTTCTTGTTCTTCTTCTGCTTCTCAGACTCCGGCTCACTCTTCTCTTCTCTGCTACTCACTCTCTGATTCTGCCGTCCTCAATTTTTTAATTCTCTATGTCTCCTTATCTTTGTCTTTTCTCTTCTATTCTCCTATTTCTATTTTTTTTCTCTAGTCTCAAAAATGGGGTCTTGTATAGCTTCAGCCTGGGACCCACGAGCTCACGCATTGGGCGTGTGTAGGGAACACTCCCGCCAAGAGATTTCAGAAGACTCTCAGCCACGTGTCAGATTCTGAGCATTGTAGCTTTCCACGTGGCAGTTTCTTTCTAGGTCGGTCCATCTCGGATCACGTGCCAATCATTAAAGTTCACGAACAATAGTCTTCATTCTCTAGACCTTCTTCAGTGAAGTCCCTGTCAATATATCAACCCTTTAGTCAATATAGGACAGTCAGACAAATATAGGAATTGCACAGACTTGATAGAGCATTAGAGCAAATATGCACAGACTTCAGTTGTCCACAAGGCAAACATGGTCAGACTCTAGTGGTTTATGGCACAAGTGCTCAGACTTGAAACCATGCACAGGCTTTATATAACAGTGGGGCTAAAAGTTGCGCTGACTTCGTGTGTGCAAGATGCAAGGGATACACTGACCCAATATGCCATAAATCAATCGTGCACACTCTTTGCTTGTGCAAGAGATACAGATTGCACTGACCTACATCTATGCTATAGTGAAGTGCACAGACTTGGTTATGCATAAGGCAAAGCCTGCACGGACCTTCCATGTGCATAGGAAACATATGCACCAACCTTGGCATGCGTTGACTGGTGGTGTGCACAGACCTTGTGAAGTCATAATTGAGACATCCACTGACCTTATCTATCATATGCATAGACCTATATGCATGTGAACAAGAACTTGTACTGACTTCAACATGCAACAAACAGTAACATGCATCGACATGAATATGCCTTAGACAGAGTATGCACCGATTTTACAATAAGAGCGTGCAACGACGTAATATGATGAACGAGTGTATATGCACTGACCTAAATAGTGATGTGCACCGACTTGAGTAGTGAAGATGATACATGCATCGACCTTTGCTATGCAAGAAAACAAAGCATGCACCGACCTTGTGCAGCTCGATGCACACATTGCACCGACCTTGGCTCCTATGTCAGCAAAAATTACCTTCCACCTGAACATTGTTTTGTGCAGGTCTTAAGTGCATTGTAAATAATGATATGCACGGACCTTTGACAATTACACGGGATGTACACAAGCCTGCTAGTGCTAGTTGCATCGACTTAAGTCCAGCTATATGAACACTTGCACAGACCTTTGCCCTTGATGATTTAACCCGCACCGACCTAAGCAATGAAATGCACAGACCTCTACAGCGTGATGCATCGAGGTTAATGCATAAAACAATGTGTGCACAGATGCAGGCCTAGCCATAGGCGAAGACAACTGTCGAAACTTAGGGTCGACTTCTGTTTATGCATATGTCTGACATTATGAAATGCTTAACAAAATCATGATGCATATACAGCAAGTGTTCAATGGAATTTATTTGTATTATGAATGGTTTAATCAAGCACAGAGTTCATTTCAACCATGCACAGATGACTCATAGTGGTTGACATCATCAAAACCACAGAGGTACAACAAGTACACGGGGCATACCCCGGCTCTGGCAACTGGCGACTAACCTTGGCTACTGGAACCACGCTGAAACTCCGTCGCGCCTCTCGCCGACCCCGCCTCACCTGAAAACACAGGGGTGAGCCTCATTTCATAGGCTCAGTAGGGATCCCGTGGACCCCCACCTCGCACGAGAGAAACAAGACAGCAAGTACGACAGAAGCAACAAGCAATAATAAATAAACGGAAAAGCTCACTAGAACTAACCATACCGAACAAACCGACCTCGAACCAACGAGAAAATAATTCCGTACCTGCCAGGAGACAGGAGCACCACCCACCAGAAGCAAAGCCAGATGCGTCCCCTGACGTCTTACACCGTACCTCAGTGTCTCCCTACGACGTCCCAAGCGGAGACTGAGACACACAACAGTAACCAATGCCACGAATAAGGACTAGCTGGGGTCACACTCCACAGCATGGGTCCGATGCCCCCAACCAAGTGTGCACACACAGACCATGCGCCTTAGGTCAGATCCTCTAGTTGGTTCTTCCCCAAAGCCCAGACTCAGGCTGCTCGAAGGGGCCCTACGGTAACCAGCCTAACAACCATCTCTCTCGGGTCAGCCACTCCACCACCCCTGGGTGGGTCAGCACACGCATGCCGTAAGAAGGTTACGACTAGTGGACGTGTCACCGGAGGTAAGACTCTGACTCACGGAAAGCACCGAACGGAAGGAAACGGAGCGGCGGTCCACCCGGGACTCCCTGGACAGCAAAATGGGCCTAGCGGTCTCCCTGAGACCACCAGGCTCAGCCTAGCGATCAAGTCGTGACCGCAAGGTGACGAGCCACAGGGGAAAAAATGGTATATCACCAGACCGCTACCCAAACTAAACGGTCCTCATTGGACCCCAAGGCACGAAGAAACGGTCATGCCCTGACCGCTACGCTGCACGTGACTCCCAACGGTCAAAAACACGCACCCCGAGGGTGCTCTAACCAAACGGGGCAAACGATCATGGGCTGGCCGCTACCCAATGGGTAGCGGTCAGTCGCGAGACCGCTACACCAGGCCTAGCGGTCCCCCAGGGGCCGCTAAGCCCAACCGACACCTAAAAATGCCTAGCGGTCCCCCGAGGGCTACTAAAGGGGGCCTAGCGATCTCTAGAAGGACCGCAACCCCAACCCGAGCACGGGAATGGCGTGAACAGCCGAAAAATCTATTCCACGCCCCGATCATCCCCCGATGATGGGGAAACAAAGGGGAATCCATCCCCAACCCTCTAGCATGATTCTACACCCATAGATCGGTCAAAAACCCCGAGAAACGAGGGATCCGGCGCTCAAACCCCAAACATGTAATTTCCCCTCCCGGTATGAAACAAGCCCCTCTCGACCTCCCCACGGCCTAGAAATCACGGGAAAAGTGGGAAATGAGGTAAGTATCTGTCCCCTTACCTCAAGGAAGCATGAAATCCATCGGATCACTGTCGATCTCGAAATCACGTTCAAAGCCCCGATCTCCACACCCTCCCGCGAGAGTGGCACTGCCACGACCACCATGCAGCCGCCATCATCCCCACGTCGCCGCCGCAGCTCACCGTCCATAGTCGGAGAAAGAAGGAGGCACCTCAGGCCGCGCACGGAAGAAGGCAACGGTCGACCGGCTCACGAAAAGAAAAGAAGAAGAAGAAAGAAGAAGAAAAGAAAAAGGAAAAAGAAAGGGTTATATATAGAAAATACAGAAAATACAAAAAATATGAAAAATTCGGAAAAATCATTTCCTCGATCCTCAGAGCACGCTCGACGCACTGGTACCATCCCGGAGTAGGAGAACGCAACGGTTCACCCTGTACAGGGTTCCGAAGGCTCGTCAGGTACAAACATGCGTAAACCACAAAACGCGCTCCGGGACCCCCAAAAGTGATCCAAAACCCACGGATCCAGATCCAAAAAATATCCAAAAAACCCAGGACATTACAGCCCTCCCCCCTTAAATAAATTTTATCCTCGAAATTAAGAACGGCACAAGATCCGGGGAAAAGACTCACTCGAACAAGTAAGGATACTGCAACCGCATCTCATCCTCTCGCTCCCACGACGCTTCGCCACCAAAGTGACGCTGCCAGACTACCTTAACCAGAGGAATAACCTTGTTCCGTAAACGCTGCTCACGCCGATCCTCAACGCGGTTAGAGTACTTCGGAAGGGACAAGTCTGGGGTCACCTCGGGCCAAACAGCGTCCTCCAAGACATGGGAATCATCATATACCTCCGTAGCATAGACACATGAAACACATCATGCACAACAGATAGCTCTGGGGGTAACTGCAACCGATAAGCAACTTCACCAATATACTCAACGATAGGAAAAGGACAAATGTAGTGGGGACTCAACTTCCCACGCCTGCCGAAGCACATCACACCCTTCATGGGGGAGGCCTACAAAAACACTCGATCTCCTACAGCAAAGATGAGGGGTTGCCTCCTCCGATCGGCATAACTCTTTCGTCGGCTCTGCGCAGCCAACATCTTCTATCAAACGAAATGCACCACCTCAACACACTACTACACCAAATTCGGTCTTGTCAGAACACGCTCGCCCACTTCAAACCAATCAAGCGGAGTCCGACAAGGTCACCCATACAACGCCTCATAAGGAGCCATACCAATGCTCGAATGATAGCTGTTGTTATAGGCAAACTCCACTAACGGTAAATGGTGGTCCAACTCTCTTGCCACTCTGGGCAATAGGACCTCAACATATCCTCCAAAGTCTGGATGGTCCTCTCTGACTGACCGTCCGACTAAGGATGGTACGCCGAGCTAAAAGCCAACTCCGTGCCTAAAGCTCTCTGGAAGCTCCTCCAGAATCCCGAAGTGAAGCGAGGATCACGATCGGACACAATAGAGATAGGGATTCCATGTAACAGAACGATCCGCTCCACAAACAAGCGGGCCAACTTATGCACATTCCAACTGACCTTGATCGGCAACAATCGTGCCGTCTTCGTCAGTCTATCCACCAGTAACCAGATACTATCATGCCCACTGCATGACCTCGGCAACCTAACCACGAAATCAGTGGTCACGTGGTCCCACTTCCACGCAGGAATCTCTAAGGGCTGAAGTGTACCACCCGGTCGCTCGTGTTCCGCCTTCACCTGCTGACAGACCAAACACTTGGCCACAAACTCTGCAACATCTCTCTTCATACCAGGCCACCAGAACTACCTCTTCAAATTCTGGTACATCTTTTCCGATCTGGGGTGCACGGCATACCGGCTCCCATGAGCCTCTCGTAACACCGCGAGCCTCACCTGCTCCTCGACTGGGACGTACAGCCTACCTCGGAACCTCACAGCTCCATCCTCACCAAACTCCACCTCAGCCATCGACAAGATTTGAGGCAGCTCAGGGTCCGCATGCTGAGCCTCAGTCACTTGACGATGAATAGCTGGCGTGACAGTCAAGCTCACAATGACAGTTGAACCCTGATCCCGCGAGATGTTGAGCCTAAAAGTCATGGCCGGCACTTGCTCCCATAACCTCCACTTATTCAACAACATCTGACTGACCACCACCTTCCTGCTCAAGACGTCAGCCACGGCATTCATCCTGCTAGGCTGATACGACAGAGTAAAATCATAATCCTTCATGTACTCCATCCACCTCCTCTGCCTGAGGTTAAGATGCTTCTGGGTAAACACATACCTCAAACTCTGATGGTCAGTGAAAATCTCAAACTTCTCACCATACAAATAATGCCTCCAGATCTTTAGAGCGAAGATCACCGCCGCCAACTCAAGATCATGAGTGGGGTAGTTCTCCTCATGTGGCTTCAACTGCCGAGATGCATACGCCACAGCTCTACTATGCTGCATCAGCACGGCACCCAAACCTATCCTGGAAGCATTCGTACACACCACGAAACCTCATGATCCTGAAGGTAACACTGACACCAGAGCGGTAGTGAGCAATCTCTTCAGCTCCATAAAGCTCTGCTCACACTCCTCCGTCCAGAAAAATGACGCATCCTTCTGCATAAGCCTGGTCATCGGGGCCGCAATACGAGCAAAATGCTAGATGAATCTCCTATAATAGCCTGCAAGCCCTAAAAAGCTCTGAATTTTCATGACAGAACACTGCCGCGGCCACTGCACCACAGCCTCGACCTTGGCCGAATCCACGGAAACACCGTCACCAGAAATCACGTGCTCCAAAAGGTACGCCTCTCGCAGCCAAAACTCACACTCGCTGAGCTTGGCATACAGCTGGTGATCTCGCAAGGTCTGCAACATAACCCTCAAATGATGCACATGCTTCTCCGCAGACTGCAAATACACAAGGATGTCGTCCACAAACACGACCACGAACTGGCCTAGATACGGGCGGAACACCCTATGCATCAAATCCATAAATGCTGTCGGGGCATTGGTGAGCCCATATGGCATCACCAAGAACTCATAATGCCCATACCTCAAGCGGAACGCAGTCTTCTCAATGCCAGACTCTCAGATCCACAGCTGGTAATAACCCGACCTCAAATCGATCAGTGAAAACACCTGGGTCGACTGAAGCTGATCAAACAAGTCATCAATCCGAGGCAACAGATACTTGTTCTTAACATTCGCCTGGTTCAACTGCCGGTAGTCGATACACAACCTCAGACTACCATCCTTCTTCTTCACGAACAGCACGGGTGCACCCCAAGGGGAAAAACTAGGACGAATATATCCCTTGGCCAGCAACTCCTGCAACTGTGCCTTCAACTCTCTCAACTCCGCCGGTGCCATTTGGTAAGGGGCCTTCGACATAGGTGCCGTACCTGGTACCACCTCAATCACGAAATCAATCTCCCGCTGCGGTGGCAACCCAGGCAAGTCCTTGGGAAAAATATCGAAAAACTCGCACACAACCGGAATATCCTCCACATCTGGACACTGCCGATCAACCAGAACCACTGAAGCGAGAAAACCCTAACACCCCGTATCAAGCAATCTATGAGCCTTAATGGCCGAAATAAGAAAACGGGAAGAGGAAGACCAGATACCTTGGTAGTAGAAAGTGGGTCTGCTAGGATGCTAGAAGTAGACCCTCTTCAAGCTGTAATCCACCACGGCACGATGGGCCTCGAGCCAATCCATGCCCAAGATCACATTAAAGTCTCGAAGCGGCAATGCATACAGCCTGGCCGGTAAGTTCCACCCATCCACCCACACAGGCACCCTCTCAAGGTAATACGGGGTGAGCATGAAATCACCGGTAGGCAACTCCACTGCCAGGTTACAAGACGCCTCGGTCACCGACTCCTCGGCACTCTGAGCAAAATTCTGCGAAATGAACGAATGGGACACACTAGAAACAAACAAAACTCGAGCCGTACAACCCATAATCAGAATAGTACCTTTCACTAACTACGATGCCTCAGCCTTCGCTCTAGTCATGTGCGTAACTCGGCCTCGGGATCTCTGCCTCCCTACAGTAGCGATTCGAGTCAACTGCAGAAACTGACCATGTTGCTGGTATTGCTACGCTTGTGGTGGTAACTGCTGGGGCTAAAACTGCTATTGTTGCTGAAACTCGTGCGACTGACGCGGTCTCTGTGGACAGTCACGTGCCATGTGCCCTGGCTGGTCACACCTGAAGCAGATCACCGGTGCCGAGCAGTGTCTGCCTGGATGAGAATCGCCATAACGAGGACACCCGCCCCGAGAACCACTCACTGAACCCTGGCGCTGATAAGGTGTGGGCTATTGAACACTACTCACTGATACCTGCCCTTGATCTCTGTGATCTCGACGCCTCCTGCCAAAACCGGCTTCCTTGAACAGCTTCTTGAGCTTCGAGCCAAGGGATGACGATCTGTCGCTGACGCCACGGATGGAGATCCCCCAGAACTGCCTGCTGAGGGCTAGACAATACTTTGCTGCTGCACGGTCGTCGACTGACTAAACCCCATCTACGACTGGCCTACACTGCTGTAGTGACCCAATATCCGGATACCGGGATAGACCCGATACCATTCGAATCCTGGCCCACCGCCCACGAGCCGGGAGGGCTCGGAAGGGCTAAAAGGAGTGTGGAGGTACAAAGAAATAGAAAATAAAGCAGGACAATTCAACAATTAACAGGAATAAATAAACAACTACAATAGAGTCCAGTCCAACAGAAGTACAGTCTAAGGTAGAGAAGCGTGCCCAATGCCGAGAGAACACTCGACCCGGCGAGCTGACAGCTAAGAACCTCCACACAGCACCCTCAAACCTCGAGGAAGAACCGCCGCACCTGAAAAGCATGGGTGAGCCTTCTGTCACTAGCTCAGTAGGGATCCCATGGAACCCCAACCGTAAACAACGGCGGTAGCGGAAAGCAGCAACAACGGCAGGAACAACACTCGGTGGCCGGTAAAACTCGGCACTATAGCTACTCCTACTGTACATGGAAACACTCCCCGATCTCATAGTCGGGGGACCACCGAACTACCTAACACCACAGCTACCGAGGGAAGGCACATGGCAACTCTGCCGTAAAGGCCTGTCACAAGGATGGGGCCAAACCTGGACCACCTGGTCCACGGGTGCCATCACGACCTCGCTGTCGTGAACCCGGCCCAGCCAAGGGGTGAAGCCTTGGCAATCCAACCGAGTGTCCTTGGCATCAACCTCAGAAAACACATAGAAACGGTACGGGAAATCACGCCTCATGGTCAGAAAATGGACTCTAAGGTCACGAAAACTCACGTCCTGTGACGGGGGCACCTGCCCACCAGAAGCAAAGCCGGATGCGTCCACTGACGTCTTACACCGCACCTCAAGTGTCTCTCTACGACGCCCCAGCCAGAGACAGAGACTCAGCAATAACCAGTACCACGGACAAGGACTAGCTGGGGTCACGCTCATCAGTGCGGGTCCGACATCCCCCAACCACGTGTGCACACACAGACCATGCGCCCTAGGTCTGACCCTCTAGCCGGTTCTTCCCCCGAAGCCCAGACTCAGGCTGTGCGTGGGGGCCCTATGGTAACCAGCCTAAAAACCGTCTCTCTCGGGTGTAGCTCTCAACCTACCCCCTAGGTGGGTCAGCATACGGGTGCCTAGGCAAGCTACTATCGCTCTCCACCTACGCTCAGGTGGGTCGGCACAAGCGTGCCTAGGAAGCTACGGCTAACGGGGGTCACCACAGAAACGATTCTCGGTGGAAACCATCAGAACACGGACAGGCTACTCACAAGCCCTGTCACGTCCAGCTCAGGAAACTCCAGGTAGTCCACTAAGCCTATTAAACCAACGGTCCTTGAGTCAGAGGACTCAGGGTCAAGACCGTTGTACGAGGACAGCTCCAGGCCGTCAATCTAGCCTATCCCAAGGTCAGAAACCATGGTAATATAATGCTCAAGGCGGCTCGTGACTGCCGAGCCCCATCCCTTCCAAAGGGAAGCGAAGAAAACCCTCCAGCCCCAGGCTGAGCAATTGGACTCATAGTCCACAGGCCACATGCACGGCCCACACGTAAACCACATTCCAAGGACGTTAACGACGTGCGGGAATAACCACTGCACACATGCCGATACACGGCGACTCAATCTAGCGAATACACAGAAGCCCAGAACACATGGGGTCACTTGGAACCACCAAACCTATAGGCATGCTAATCGAGGTAACACAGTATCTCTAAACACCCAAAAACACGGACACAGAACCCACGGAGTGTCCGGAACATCCACGAGATCGAAGGTCGACCACTGGGTCACAACCGGGTCGATCGAGGCCCACACAACGAGAACGAAACACGGCGAGCACAAGGAACCGCCTGGCGGTCCTCTCTGGACCGTCAGGGAGCCTGGCGGCCTCCTCTGGACTGCAAGGCCTGGCCTAGCGGTTCAGCCAGGACCGCAAGGCCCCCAAGACACTTAAACCACAAGTGGTCACCTCCGGACCACCAAGCAGAATGGCGGTCCTCCGCTTGACCTCTAGACTTAGCCTCGCGATCAGTCGCAAGGCCGCTGCCCCACAGACCTCACACGATCACAACATGGACAAACGGTCATGCCCTGACCGCTAAGCAATGCATGGCGGTCTTCACCAGACCGCTAAGCCCTCCTGGCGGTCCATCGCGCAACCGCAAAGCTCAAACCGACATAGGGGGGACCCTAGCGGTCTTCACAAGACCGCCTCACCCCCTAGCGGTCGCTGGACCGACCGCTAGGTCGTCCCGAGCGTAAAAATGACGAAAATCGTGGAAAAACCCATTCCACACCCCGTTCACACCCATATGAAGGGGAAAACAAGGGGAAACTAGTCTCCAACCTCTCTAGCACCGAGAGGACTCATTTGAACCCCAAAAATGCGATCAAAACACTAGATCGGGCTCACACCCCAAAACATGCTCTTTTCCCCAAAACGCTCAAATAAGCCCGCTTGGCTCACCATAGCCTACCAAAATCACAGAAATGGAAGTACAAGGGTTAAGGATCTATCCCTCTACCTCTACCAAAGATTTCGCGCATCGAGGATGCCGATCCGCCAAGAAAATGCCGTTTAAACCCTCGCCAGCTCGCGATCCCACGAACCGCCTCCACCATCACGATCCTCGTCCCGTGCCCGTCGCTCCACGCCCCACGAGCATCACCGCCCCGATCTCGTCTACCTCCGTCGGCCGCCAGGAGAAGAGAGGGGGAGAGGAGAGAACGTGAGAGGAGAGAGGGTGAGGGAGAGAAATGAGAGAGTGGGGAGAGAGAGGAAAAGGAGTTTATATATATAGAAAATCCATAATTTCCAAAAAATACACAAAATAGGGAAAAATACTCACCACGATCCTCGAAAAATACATAACGCAGTGGTAACGTCTCGGAGTCGGAGAACGCAACGGTTCACCCTACACGGGATTCCGAAGGTCCGACAGACAAAAACACGCGTAAACCGCTAAACTCAATATGGGACCCACGAAAGTGATCCGAAACCCACGGATCTTGATCCGATAAATATCTAAAAAATCTGGGGTGTTACAACTGCCCTGACCTCGAGTCCTCTGTAAATCTCTCTCCATCATTGCTGTCACTCTGCAAGCTACATCCAGGTTGGTCAAACCCGACGCAAGCAGGGGATGCCTCAGCTCTGGTCTCAAACCCCCGACAACCTGCTAGGTCTTCACCTCCTCATCTGCCATGATATGCAGTGCATAACGGCCCAGCTCAATGAACCTAGATCTATACTGCGTCACTGTCATGTCACCCTGGACCAACTCTAGAAAGTCACGCATCCTCTGCGATCTGATAAAGGATGGATAGAAAGCACACTCAAAAGGGGTGACGAACTCCCGCCATGTGATCTGCAGAAGAGGACGGGACTGGAACACTGCCCCCCACTCTGACGTCCACCATGGCCAGGCTGAACCCTGCAATCGATGCGTAGCCAACACCACCTTCTCCTCCTCAGCACACTCCATCAAACTGAATACCCGCTCCAAGTCATCTAGCCACTCCCTGGCCACCTCTGGATCTGGCTGCCCGTTGTAAAGAGGTGGTTGGAACTGCAAGAAATCTCTCAACACACGACCATGGCCACCTCGAGATGACGAACCCTCGCAACCATTACCACCTTGCTGCTGAATAACATACTGATACATGCACCGGAAGAACTCCTCTGCTCCAGGAACTCTCGCCTCTTCAGCTGCGCCTTCCTGGCCCCCACCTGACTCTCCCTGCTGGGAACGAGTCTCTCTTCTAGGTGCCATAACCTCCTGTTAACAAAAACAACCAGCAAAATTAATAAAACACACGGAGCCCTACGCCAATTGCCGACTGTACAGGAGATTCATGGACCATCTGGACCACTGCAATCATTTCAGGCTATTATGTACCTCCACAACCCCGCTCTGATACCAACGGTAACGACCCAAGATCCGAGTATCGGAAAGGAACCGGCGCAACTCGAACTTCGGCCCTTCACCCACGAGCCCGAAGACTCGGAAGGGTTAAAGGATGGTGTGAGGGTACAAGAGAAGCTAAAATAACATGCAGAGCTAGCACAATAATCTAAAAATAATACAGGAATTAGGATAAATGATCACTAAACAGCTGCAAGGTCCAAAGTATCTCATGTCCAATATAAGTACAGTCAACAGGAAGGGAAAGTACAAGTACACGGGGCATACCCCGGCTCTGGCAACTAACCCTGGCTACTGGAGCCACGCTGAAACTCCGCCGCGCCTCTCGACGATCCCGCCTCACCTGAAAATACAGGGGTGACCCTCATTTCATAGGATCAGTACGGATCCTGCGGCCCCCACCTCGCATGAGAGAAACAAGACAGCAAGTACGACAGAAGCAACAAGCAATAATAAATAAACGAAAAAGCTCACTAGAACTAACTATACCGAACAAACCGACCTCGAACCAATGAGAAAACAAGTCTATACCTGCCAGGAGACAGGAGCACCACCCACTAGAAGTAAAGTCGGATGCGTCCCCTGACGTCTTACACTGCGTCTCAGTGTCTCCCTACGACGCCCCGGGCGGAGACTGAGACACACAACAGTAACCAATGCCACGAATAAGGACTAGCTGGGGTCACACTCCACAGCACGGGTCCGATGCCCCCAACCAAGTGTGCACACACAGACCATGTGGCTTAGGTCAGATCCTCTAGCTGGTTCTTCCCCAAAGCCCAGACTCAGGCTGCGCGAAGGGGCCCTACGGTAACTAGCCTAACAACCGTCTCTCTCGGGTCAGCCACTCCACCACCCCCGGGTGGGTTAGCACACGCGTGCCGTAAGAAGGCTACGACTAGTGGACGTGTCACCGGAGGTAAGACTCTGACTCACGGAAAGCACCGAACGGAAGGAAACGGAGCGGCGGTCCACCCGGGACTGCCCTCAGCCTAGCGATCCTTCCTGGACAGCAAAACGGGCCTAGCGGTCAAGCCGTGACCGCAAGGCGACGAGCCACAGGGGGAAAAATGGTCTGTCGCTAGGCCGCTACCCAAACCAAATGGTCCTCATTGGACCGCAAGGCACGAAGAAACGGTCCTGCCCTGACCGTTACGCTGCACGTGACTCCCAACAGTCAAAAATACGTACCCCGAGGGTGCTCTGACCAAACGGGGCAAACGGTCGTGGGCTGGCTGCTACCTAATGGGTAGCGGTCAGTCACGAGACCGCTACACCAGGCCTAGCGGTCCCCCAGGTGCCGCTAAGCCCAACCGACACCTAAAAATGCCTAGCGGTCCCCCGAGGGCCGCTAAAGGGGGCCTAGCGGTCTCTGGAAGGACCGCAACCCCAACCCGAGCACGGGAACGGCGGGAACAGCCCAAAAATCCATTCCATGCCCCGATCATCTCCCGATGATGGGGAAACAAAGGGGAATCCATCCCCAACCCTCCTAGCATGATTCTACACCCATAGATCGGTCAAAAACCCCGAGAAACGAGGGATCCGACGCTCAAACCCCAAACATGCAATTTTCCTTCCCGGCATGAAACAAGCCCCTCTCGACCTCCCCACGGCTTAGAAATCACGGGGAAAGCGGGAAAGGAGGTAAGGATCCGTCCCCCTACCTCAAGGAAGCACAGAATCCGTCGGATCGCCGCCGATCTCAAAATCACGTTCAAAGCCTCGATCTCCACGACCTCCCGCGAGAGTGGCACCGCCACGACCACCACGCCACCGCCGTCGTTGCCATGCCGCCGCCGCAGCTCGCCATCCATAGCCGGAGAAGGAAGGAGGTGCCTCAGGCCACGCACGGAGGAAGGCGATGGTCGGCCGACTCACGGGAAGAAAAGAAGAAGAAGAAAGAAGAAGAAAAGAAAAAGGAAAAGAAAGGGTTATATATAGAAAATCTGGAAAATATGAAAAATATGAAAAAATGGAAAAAAAATTATTTCTTCGATCCTCGGAACACGCTCGAAACACTGGTACCATCCTAGAGTAGGAGAACGTAACAGTTCACCTTGTACAGGGTTCCGAAGGCTCGTTAGGAAAAAACATGCATAAACCACGAAACGCGCTCCTGGACCCCCAAAAGTGATTCGAAACCCACAGATCCAGATCCGAAATATATCCGAAAAACCCGGGACATTATAGTGCATTATATTTCAATTTTGCCCGATCATGCTCGCATACTCTTGAAAATATCATAGCCTTTCAGCTTGTCTTGTTACTAGTGTTACTTTGGTTTTATTTGCATGTTTTATCACATTTTCTTACCTTACTTTCTAGAGCTAAAATATTAATTACTTAAATATTACCTTCATGTTGATACGAAGATGCCTACTGGGCAAGTGTGCTCATTCCCTACTTTTCCTAATCCTTTTCAAGAGACTCTAGCGGGAATTCAGACTACTCAAGTGATGGGTCCGAGAGTGATTGATGGTCAAGAGAAGCCTAGATAGTTAAGAGTCATGAGTCATATTGTTATTAAGTTCCTTCACTGTAATAGACGGTGAAGTTGATCATGTCATGTAATTTTTCTTTTATTGAGTCTAGTGAGTTGTTATGTCAAGGAGTCAAGTGTCTTTGTAAACATCGATCATTTTTTTTCAATAAAGTGAAGATTTTTGAGTACATCATCTTGTGTTCACTCTTCTATGTGTGAATGTTTAGCGCTCTAATTATATTGCTAGCTTGAGGTGTATTGCCGATTGTTCACATTCCTGACTTAGTTTCCGCTACATATCTCGGGGCGTGAAATTATGACCCTAAGGATGGTCACTTTGATTCATCGCATACCCCTCATGTCCATCACTCTCATCACGAATTCTATGAGGAGTCTCACCCTCTTTCTACGTCCTATGGTCATATCAACACTCTGGACCATGATCAAATCCGTGAGTCCTCACACGAAGTGCAGGCCACTACTAGGGGAGCTTCCCCCTCCACTAGTGTTCCCTATGCCTTGGATGTTCTGGCTTCTCACATTGACTCTCTCAACCCTCAACAACTTGAAGCCATCCAAGCTATCATTAAGAGGGGATCTACTTCTCCCTCTCCCCAGTGTCATTCATGCACCATAGGTGGTTCTCATGCTCCTCCCTTTCAAGACCACGTGGGCCAACCACCTCCCTCATTTCAGTATCCCTCACGCCCCCAAAATCTGGTTGTCCCTCGTACCCTGGTCCAACCGAGTCATTCTACGAGCAAACCTCACTCCCCTTCTCCTTCGCGGGTTCCATGTCAAGTCGTCCTTCCAAGGTCTCCAGGCCGACTCTCCACTTCACAAGCCACACCCCTCCAACAAGCTCTCATTGACAAAATTGGTCAAATAGCGGAACAATTAAAGAGGGTCACAAGTCCGCGACCGCCGCCTCCTCCTCCTCAAGTCAATCCCCTTCACGCTTTCATGGATAACATTACTAAAATGGAGAAGGATTGGAAGGAGAGAAGAGATGAGTATGGCATTGAGAACATGAGTGAGCAAGATGTTCTTCCAAGCTTTACCGATCAAGTGGACGCCGTTCGCCCACCACCCATTCTTCCCACTCACTCATATGGGCCTCCACCTCCGCATTCACATCCACAAAATCATCCACGTCGTCATATTCCACCACCCACCAACACGCCTCCACCATGGCGTTCATTTGAACTTGATACAGTATGAAGATTTTGAAGATCTTCGAGTTGCACCCACTCCGAGTTTTCTTTGTTTCCCTCTTCCACCGCTTCCACAAGAACTCCCTGCTCAGGATGAAGCCACTATCCCTACCCCTGCCTATGACACCTCATGGTGTTACGATGATGGGTCAATACTCTAGCAACCTGCGTCGATGCACCATGAATTAGCCACTATCCCTACCCATGTCTATGAGACCTCATGGTGTTACGATGAGGGGCCCATACTCCAACAACCCATGTCAATGCACCATGAATTACCCCCTACCCTGGATGCCCCACATACCACAAAAACCTCTACACCATCGGCCCCCACCGAGCCTCCTATCAACCCTTGTTCCCAACCAAGTAACCCTCCATCGTCGCCACATAAAACCTCCACTATCCTTATAACTTCTAAGTTGATCACTCCTAGCCTTCCATCGAAACCCATGACTGATCTTAAGCAGGGTCCACCACTTTTTGCACCAGAGTCAACCCCGTCTACTTCCGAGCAAGGAGAGAAGCCCGACGTGTTTCAAGTTTCAACCTCTACCTACCCCTCCTACAACCCCTTCCATTGAACCTCCAGTACCCGCTGATCCTGCCGCCTTCATCTCGCCTCCTTCCACCACCTCTCGGAGTAGGTGTCTTTCTACAAATACATGTGCCAAAGATGATGTTCAAGAACTGGGCAAGAAGAATTTGGTCACGGCTATGCCATTCAAAATCAAAGATTTCATTTGCCGAATGCCGATTCGGGTTCTTGTGCCGGGCATCTTTGAGAAGACCAAGTCTCCGCTAATGCTCACCAAGGAAAGAAGCCACACATTGATGCCATGTCGGCTTAAGTCCAAGATTATGAAAGTCACATTACTCATTGGCCAAGATACTTTCATGGCTCTCATTACCCCTTGTTCGGTCATAGTTCAAATGGCTAATCAAAAGAAGGGGTTCTCCTCAAGCATAGTGATAACACATTCCACTGCAGAGGAGATGATGAGCTCTATGCTCAAGGGCGGGTCAGGTCAGTCCTTGTTGGAAGCTTTCGATATCATGTCTACTCCCCACCAACTTCCATGCAAGGGACGAACGCCTATGTTACCAAGTATATTCACGTATGATATTCCAACGGCCTTAAGCTGTTCGCCAAATATGAAGCTCCTTATATGCCAAAGGTAAAACTTACAATGATCGATACCATCCATTTATCGAGGGAGCTGTTTCCAAAGGAGCCATTCCATGTCAAGATTCTTGCTTCACAAACGGAATTCTCAAATTTTCACCATGATTATTTGCCAAGGGAGTTACCGTTCATTTTTGAATGTCCAAGGGGTCTTATTAAAAGTTCATCAAATGAGAGCCTGTGCGTGCTAACTGCACCAATTGAGCTGGTTGATCCGAGAAGGACGTAATCATCTGTTTGGGCACATCGCTGGAGAGGGCATGTGAAGCCAAGAAGCTATGTTGAAGGTTAAGAGGTTGCACTGTAAGGCCAAGAAGAGGGGAAGGCACAAAGTGAAGCTTAAGGACAAGAAATCCCATGTTGAGGGGCTATCCATTGGTCCATCCACTTCCTATCCCATTCCATCATTTTTTTAAAATAAAATGATGCAGCAGGTTGCATGCGATTTTCACATTGATTACCCTTACCCCCCAACTTGAATATCATCGTCTTTGATGATATGAACAATGTGTGAAAAGAACAATGTGCACATGAATGCGTGGGAAGGAAGGGTACAACCTGGGCGGGCAGACGTGACTTTCGCCAGACATCCTCCTGGTACTATGGCTGACTCCTACAAACATAAAAAAATGAAAATGGCTTATTGAAACATAGAAGCGGAAACGTTGGGTTACCTCTAAACAAGTGCTAAGTTTAACGTCTTCAGCTAGACACAATGAGGCCCAATAACCAACAAGTTGATTTCATGATTAGCCACCATGTGATCCCATCTTCCTTCAAATTCCAGCTCTTATGCCACTGGAGGACAAGATGATATGTGTGTGCATGTGGCCCAAAAGTATGCTGGTCTCGTTCATTATTGATTTTAACATTAACAATATGTATGAGCCAGTTCTCTTCTTTATGGATCATGTAACAATCAATGGCCATTAATCTTTTAAAATTGGGATGGAACCTCTGCCCAGTATCTATCCATTGGTCCTCCTATCCTATATCTACCCACCTGACTACCCCTTTATTGACTTCTTCCTCTAAAGAAACTTGGTCAGGCACCAGTGGCTTATGAAGATCGACATTATTAGCCACATTCCCCTCGATGATAGCCTCATGAGCATTAAGGGCACTAATCAACTTATCTTCCTGATGGGAAGTCAAATCAAAGGTGAATGTGGTTGGCATATCTTCGTCAGGTCTAAGAATGTCATATGGAAGAGGCTTAATTTTCAAGAGAATCAAAGTGGAAGGAAGTATGAGCCCAGACTCTAATTCATCCAATGATTCAAACTTTATGGGATAGGGCTCAGGGGTCAGATCAAATGTGAATTTTTTTTAGGAAGGCCCCTTTATTAAACTCATTCATCATATGAAGATTATCAATCTAATTTTCCAAAAATGAGGTGGAAAGATCAAATGTAAATTTTTCCATCCCGACCCCTTTATCATAGGTTAGATCAAATGTGAATTTCTCTAATAGGGCCCCTTCATCACACTCATCAAAAGGGGGGGGATATTCAGAATTCACCTTCATTAAATCAACAAGACTATTAACCACAAAGCAATCCCTGTCTTCATGCATTTCCTCAAATGGGCCTTTGGTGTTTGGAGTGATGCTTTCAATTTCTTCAAGTGATGTCTCGTTATCAATATCTTCTATCAAAATGAGATCATCAATTATCTTCTCCACAAGTGGGGCATCTAAATGAGAGATGAATTTTTCACTCAAAGGCCCTTCACCATTCTCTTCCTCATGAGGGTTATCGTTCAACCTATCTGCCATGTCAACACTACCCTCTTTTTGATGCTTTTCCTCACATAAGTTGGTGATGACACTCTCCATATCAAAGTGTTCACATTTTTTTAACATAGGGAGAATGTCAATCAATTTTTTCAATTGTGGGACCGTGAGATGAAATGAGAAATCTTCCAATGCGGTCCTTTCATGATATTTTTCCAAGTGAGGAGGGTCACTTTCCTTTATTTTGTCATCATCATTTTCAGCTAGACAATTTTCTTTTTTACATTCTTCCTTAATTGGGCCATTGATATTCTCAATTTCAAGATTTTGAATGGCACCATTTTGCACATCATTTAATTTACCTCCCAACTTGATTTCAACCGACTCATTGTGGCTGGACTCCTTAATCACATAAGCCATCTTGCTAGTCACCCCAAATTCTCTTTGCTATGATTCTTCCACAATTCCCTCATTGCCTAGGTCAAGAGTTTCATTTGGCAGGGGAACCATGGGTTGTTGGCAAGAATATGTGTGTTGGGTAAATTGAGGGAATTGATCTTCAAAGTTTGCATCAATGGGGTTAGGCAGTTGGTCCATCGCCAATTCATATGCGGCTCTTGTGAGTTGGTCCAATTTGGTTTGGAGGGAGCCAATGCTTTGTTGATTATTCAAGATGATTTGAATCAATTGGTTGAGTTTTTCTTCATTGTTGGGACCATTGTATGGATGGATAGAATGGATGTGTTGAGGATCATTGATAAGGGAAGTATGTGTCACGCCCTCCATATTGATTTTGATCAAATTGGGTTTAGAAATTTAGCTCGGGAGGGCATGGAGCTTGATATTGAGTATGTTCCCAAGAGAAATTATTTTGATCTCCCCATTCAAAAATAGAAGTGCAAGAAGGTATAGGGAGATTTTGACATGTTGAAGCTTGGTCCTGAGGGAGGAATGGCCTATGGTCCCCTAAATATGATTGAGCAAATTGGTCCTAGTTTTGGGGAAGAAAAAGATCTCCCCAAACTGCCTGTTGTGCCCCTGTGGTCATTTGAGTCATCTTGTGGTCACTTGGGTCATTCGACATCATCCTGTGGTCATTTGAGTTATTTAATATTCTTGGTTTTAATAATGGCTAAACACTATAAGTCATTGTTATTTTCCACTCTCATATGACTGACATACGTGATGCTTTGTTCATGACAGGTAAGCCAATGAATGGACAAGGAATGGAGTGGAGATGGCAAATGTGAAAGCTCAATGATTGCACTCTCGCACGCGGATCGACGTGGATATAATCTGTGACGACCCGGATTCCGAATACCAGGTATACCCGGTAGGACAACCGAATACACATGATACCACATGGAATCCGTAAGGCCTCCCAAGAGCGGTAAAGCTCCGAAGGGAAAAAGGATTGTCGTGTAGTACATTGAACTGACAGATATAACAGCAAGAATTAAATTTCATTAGATCGGTCTGCTAAAGTAGCAGAAATAAAATTATAATTTAATTAACAGATTTTAAACAATTATATACCAGAGTCAAGTCCAAAGCTAAAGACAGCAGTCTAGCAGTACAGTCGACAGAAAGAAAAGACGTACCAAGAAGTCGGGGGAAGCCCGACGGAGGTACCAACTGGCAACTGCGACTCGAACTCCAGGATCTGCGGAAGTAGAACGAACACATCACCCCACCTGAAAAGCAGGGGTGAGCCTCGTGTCACTGGCTCAGTAGGGGTCACGCGGATCCGCACTGAAAAACACGGAGTAACACGGAACAACAGGGACAGCAGCAAGAAACAACACTAGAAAGCTGCAAAAGAAAGGAAAGCAGGAGTAGGGAACAGGTAAGGACGAGAGGAATAACCCGAACAGGCAAGCAGGCCTAGAAAGGGAAAGAGGAGTAGGGAGCAGCAAGGAAAAGGGAAAAAGCCAAACAAAACACCCTAACCTACACCTACAACAGGCATGCAAAAGAAGGCCTAGAAAAGACCTAGACAGGCACAGGTAACACGACCGGAGTGTTGTGCACCGGACAAGACACAGACCTCGAGTACAGCCACGGAAAGGCCAACCCGGACAGGTCACGACAACCCCACAAGTGTCTCGACTACCCACCGATCGCGGCCTACACGAGCCCGGTCGAGTCGCAGACCCACCCGAAAACACAGGTGTCTCAAGCAACTCGCAAGGCTGGGAAGCGACAAGCGAGAGGCGAAACAGGAACAAACCAAGTACTAGCTAGGGTCACGCCCGTCGGCGTCAGTCCTCTGCCCCTGACCACGTGTGCACACACTGGCTCCTGCCTAGAGCCAGGCCTCCATCTAGTTTTCTCCCCCCGTAGGACGCTACGGTAACCGCAGGAGCCGACGGAAACTAGCTTACAAACCGTATATCGAGGTCACCCCTCGACTGCTGGACGTCTAGAGTGACGAGAAGAGGAAGCTCAAAACGCGGCGCTGAAGTACAGATAGGTAAACATGCACTGTCACCCGTACCTCAAACACCGAGGGCAGCACAAGAAACTGCCGACAGACTCGGAAACGTAGTCTTAGCCTTCATAGGAACATCGACCAACGTCCATGGGAAAAGCGGCCAGACCACGGGAACGACAGACATCACACACATACCTACCCCCAAATAGCCCCTAACATCACCTAGAACGGACCCACAACACACGGCCGCACACCGAAAAGCCCAACGGCCATCACGGCCACAACAGGACTGTAACGGCCTAGCAAAGGCGCGTTACACGAGCCTGACGCACCAGGGTGGGCGCGTCAGAGCCAACACGCTCGAACCCAAAACGCGAACAGTGTAACGCACGAGGGCAGGCGCGTTACGCCAACAGACCCAACTCTGAAACTCGGACAAACAGCATGTAACGGCCCACAATGGACGCGTTACAACCCTGTGACGCATGGGGGCAGGGCTGTTAGAGACAACCGGCACAGCCACCCAACCTGGCTAAAATAGAGTGTAACGGCCTGGAGCAGGCGCGTTACACAACCTGACGCCCCAGGGCGGGCGCGTCAGAGGAACCGACTTAACCAAACCGCAAGACGACAAAATAGCCGTGACGCACACACCGGGACGCGTCAGAGGGTTGTGATGCACCACACCTGGACCGTCACACTCCCACAGCCACAAAAAACTTAAAACGCCCAGACACTGTGACGGTCTGTCGTAGGGCCGTCAGAGACTGTGACGGTCTCTGGAACAATCGCTACACCGACCACGGCGGGAAAATAGAGGAATGGCCGAATCGGCCCGTTCCACGCCCCATTCATGCCGAAATGCAGGGGAAACAAAGCTAGACGATGGCAAAAGACATCTGGAGGCTAAAAAGCCCACATGTACGCCCTAAAACACAAGATCAGGGCGATTTAGACAAATCAACCCTAAACGAGTCACCGAGGTTCCCGGACTCCTACCGACCTCGAATGACGACCGATCGACCGGAAACTAACATGAATGGGATCCAGACATCCCAGCGGTCATTTTGACACCAACTACGCCGCGAATGGTTTCCGTTTTCCGGCGAACCCTAAAAACCCCAAAAACTACAGTTTTCCCCAAACAAGCCCGATCTAGCCCTTTCTAGCACCAAACCACGCACAGAAGCAGGGCAAACGTAGAGGATGAAGTGGTGATCCATCTCCCTACCTCCACCGAAGAAACCGTGCCCCGAAGGGACTAAACCGCGCCGCGAGCTCAAACACCGGTTTTGAATCCACCGTTCGGGATCGCGCCAAAACCACTCCATCCTTGCCCCGTCGCGCACCCAACCAGCTCCACAGCATCCCCAGCACTCGCCCCTAGGTCCTCCGTCTACAGTCGGAGCCGAGAAGGTAAAAATGAGAGAGAAACGGGAGAGAGAGACGGCGGCGGCGAAATGAGAAGGAGGAGAGAGGAAGAAAAAGAATAAGGAAAACAAATTAGGAATTTTCCTAATTTCTGAAAAATCCGATTTTTGGCCCTATCTCTGAAAAATACGCAAAAATAGTCAAAACGATCGGCTCGACGAGTACATCGCCACTGTGTCGTCCACGAGTCGATGAATTGAGAAATAAACTCACCGCAGGATTTCGTAACTAGTACGAGAGAAAAACCCACACGGATCGTAAAACTCAACTCGGGAGCTACAAAAGCGAACCGAAACTCACCGAAAAGGATCCGAAAGGCCCAATAAGGATCCAACAAAGATCCGGGACATTACATAATCAAATAGAAATCTTCAAGACTGTCAAGGTTGTTGCCACATATGAGAACGGGCTGCTAAAAGACTTAAGCAACGAAGCTAAACGGTTAATGGACTGAACCGGGGTAACCCGGGTTCTGCCCAGCTGGCGGTCGACCGCCAGCCCAGAGGCGATCGACCGCCCCTGCCAGCAGCCAACTGCTTGCACGTTTCTTAGTGGCGGTTGACCGCCAGCCCAGTAGTGGTCAACCGAAAATTTCAGGGACCATCCGTCTATAGGGTTTCTCAGTAGCGGTCGACCGCCAGCTTCTGCAGGTTGACCGCCAGCCCCGAGCCATCAATGTTGACATTGTTTTCCACTTCGAGAAGAGCCTCTTTCCTTGTAATTGTTTAATCCTAAAGTCACCTAATCACCCACAAAATGTGGATCTGATCTGGGGGGTGTCTATGGACCATTCAAAGTCTATAAAACACATACAAGAGGGTTAGAAACCCTAATGCTTCAAGAGGAATCAAAGAGAGATCAAGAGAGGCTAGAGAAGGAGAATGAAGAAGAGGTACTGTAGCCGTGAACAGTACTCCGTGTAGAAGTTCTTCATTCATTCCAAGGTGATTCAAGCATAGATCTGAAGCAAGCAACCTCCAAGGAAGCTAGAAGCAATCAAGATTCTCAAAGGTGATCAAAGCTGCATCCTTAAACTTCACCAACTCAAGAGGATCAAAAGAAAGATCAAAGCTACATCCAACACTTTCTCCATCAACTCAAGATGATTCAAGCTCATATCTCAATCCAGCAACCTTCAAGGAAGCTAGAAGCAATCAAGATCTCAAGGGTAATCAAAGCTACATTCATACACTTCTTCATCAACTCAATTGAATCCAAGGCATCAAGAGAGAACAAGAGAGGCAAAAGAGGAGATCGAGTACTGTAGCAGTGAACAGTACTCTGGGAAGAAGTTCTTCATCAAATCCTCAAGTGATTCAAGCTACTTCAAGAGGAGATCAACTCCAAGCCAAGTGAAGATAAAGCTGCAACCATCATCTTCTTCATCATCTCAAGGTTATCCAAAGAAGCTCATTCTCAAGGGAGATCAAATCTGCATCCTTCATCTTCTTCATCAACTCAAGGTGATCCAAGGAAGATCATTTCACAAGGAAGAATATACCATTGAAGAATCAGATTCAAGCTTCAGCAATCTCAGACAAGATCTTTTCTCTTTGATCATATTCCATATCTTGTTTGAGTATTTTCATATTTGCTCTCTTTCCATTTCATTCAAACCATTGAAACTGAAGATCGTCCCTACCGGTGGTTAGTAGGAAGGCAATCGGAAGCTGTCCGATCTGCGGTGTTGACGTTCCTACCGGTGGTTAGTAGGAAGGCAATCAGAGGTTTTTCCGATCTGCAGTTCATTGTGTTGCACTAGTGGAGCCTCACCGGGTTTGGTGAGGGGTGGACGTAGGACTGGGGATTCAGTCCGAACCACCTTAAAATCTCGTGTGTTATGGTTTGATTGTGCGATTGCTTTGTGTTAGATGCATGCTTAGGTTTAATCTTTATATTACTTATTCATCTTGCTAAGCAAATCATTGTGTGCTTCGCTAAGCTAGTTATATTCCGCTACAATTCTTTTTATCTAGTTTTAAAGATTGGTGTTCTACAAAAAGAGGGGTAGATCTATTCACCCCTCCCCTCTAGATCCGCCATTCACTACTCAACACTGCCATGGGTATGGAGTTCTCTTGTTGGACCGACCAAGGATATGGGCTTTGGGTGAAAGATGGATATTGGATCGGGTACTCACCTACATAATGGGCCGGTCGGGCCCATGTGTGATCATCTTGAAAGGTAGGTGGTGTAAAGGAGCTTGGGTCCTTTGGAATGAATTGATTTTGGGCCAAGCAATTAGTTTGATTAAAAACTTGATCCATAGAGATGATTTTTTTAACACTAACTAGGACGAAGAGAGAGAAGAGGAGGATTTTTTTTGTTTCTTTTTTTTATGCAAACACAAACAAGTTAACACACAAATTACCTAATGACCTAGATGTGACTTAGACGTACAAATGGGGTTTTACAAAATGATTAAAGTACAACTTAAGTCCACCCCCAATATTTCACCGGCCAGGTAAGGGGTGGGGTAGTGGGAGGCTCCCCCTACTTTCGTAGGGTCCTAATTAAAAATCACTTGCCCGCTTAAGGTGTTTGCCATCCGACCGTCTTACCTTAGACACCGGTTTCCACAAGAGGGTAAACCCAAATAGCACAAGAACCATAGTGTGAACCTAGGGCCAATGTCTACTAAGTTTTATTTAAGGCTTAGGACATGCAGAGATGCAATGGAAATGTGATTTGTGAGCCAAGGAAGGGTGATGAAATCCTCACCTTATCTTGCTTATGGGTGTTGCCTTTAGAATATTTTAGAATGATATGCAACAAACCAAGTTCAAACAAGGGATTCCATGCAATAATGCATGCTCAAAATAGGATAAGTAGAATGTACCTTTCCCCTCGCAATCTCCAAAATACAATTAACAAAAATTAAACAACATGGAAAAATTCTATCCTAAATGATGCATGACCTAGACATGAAAATGGTGTGACTTCTAATCTTAAGATGAAGATTTTATTGAGTTCACGTTTTTTTCTTCTTCTTTTTTGTGGCTCATATCTAACCATACAAATGCAAGAGCATTAAAGAAATGACACAAAATGAGAGGAGTTTAAGATACTTACTTGAAGTGCAATTCTCGTTCTTTTTTTTTCAATTTAAAGACTAAGGAAAGGGAGGAGAACTTACCTCTGAATGTTTTTGATTTTTTTTTCTGATTCCCCCCTTTTTTTGATTTTCTGATCAGACTTTCTGCGACAATTTTTAGACCTTCTGCGACAGATAATTTCTCTGGAATTTCTGAAATCTGATCTCTATACTTACGCTTCAGGTTTCTGCGACAGATTTTCCTGACAGATGTTTTTTTGATTTTCTTGTTTGATTTTTTTGTTTTATTTTCAATTCCTAAAAAAATAAGAAAAATATATTATTACAAATATATACAACAGAAAAATAAAATTTTCAACTCAAAAATCACAAGCTTCCCCGACAACGGCGTTAAAAATTGATTGAATGTGAATCTCGTCGTTAAAAACTCGCGCACTCAATTTCAAAAATTCTGTACTCATAATGAAATTTGGATTTTGAATATAATGATGAATACCGGTCGAATCCACAGAGCGGCTAATATTTTGAAGGTTGAAAATTTTATTTCTCTTTTATTTTTAACAAAAGCAAAAGAAATGGTTGGAAGGATTTTTTTTATGGGAAACAATTGAAATGGCACAAGATTACAATTTATCTAAAGAAACATGGAGGGGTAAAGGAGAGAAAGGGAGAGAGAAAGGGAGAGCCAAGCATCTAGGGAGACAATAACATTAACCACATCTTAATACTCTAAAATAGAATATTACAATACATGGAAGTTCAAGAAAATAACAAGTACAATACTCGGAATAAAATCTAACTAAAACTGAAAATTAAACAACTAGGGAAAGGAGATAGCCGGTGAGACGAAATCGTGGTCGCCCACGCCTTTGGGCCTTTGAATGGCCGCCCAACTTGGAGTAGACGCCGCCGTGAGTGGACTTTAGAGAGAGAAATTTGGAGAGAGAACTAAGGGGAGATAAAGAGAGAGAGAAAGATAAATAGAGGAAGGTGGGAATTATCGTAAATAAGAAATAAAAAAAACCTATGTGTGTGAGAGAAAGAAAGGTGAGACGGAGAGAGATGGTTGTGCGTGTAAAGAGAGAGGGGAGTGTGTGAGACGGTGAGAGGAGTGTTAGAGAGAGAAAGAGAAAGGGAGAGGGAGAGAGAGACCGTGAGAAGAGAAAGGCTAGCAGTAGGGGGGAGGTTGTTTGAGTGAGGTGTGTGCGTGAAAGAGATAGCGAACAGTAGGAAGAGAAGAGAACGGAGAGGGGAGCAACGCAGGAGGAGAGCGATGGTTTGAAGAGGAGAAATAGTGTGTGTGTGTGTGCAGTGGTGCGGCGAGAGCGGTCGGCGGAGAGTGGAGTGCCTGCATGCCATGCATGCAGTGGTGAGGGGAGCAAGAAGGCCGCATGTGCGATGGTGTGTGTGGGTGTGAGCAGGCTAGGGCCGCGACGGTGGGCAGAAGAGGGGGAGTGAGGCCCGTGGCGGTGAAGTATATGTGCAATGTGAGAGGGGGAGAACGAGAGGGCTACGAGTGTGGGCGAGAGGAAGAGCAAGGGAAAGAGAGGAAGGTGTGGGGTCGACGCCGACTGCGTGCGGAGAGGGTGTAGGCCGGTGCGAGTGTCGTGGGTGTGCAGGTTAGAGTGCAGTGGAGAGAGAAAGGGAGAGAGGGAGTTGTGTGGGACGGAGAGAGAGAGAGAGTGCAGCTAGCGAGATGAAAAGAGCCCGGTGCCGTCTGTGTGCAGGCGAGACAGAGGGGGAGGCGGTGCGGAGTTAGCAATATGAGAGAGGTAAGAACGGAGGGCCACGTCCGATGCGTCCGTGAGCGTGTGTAGGCGACAGAAAATAGGAGGGAGGCTACGACGGTGTGTGCGAAGGGGTGTCACGGTGTGACTACGATCGCGAGGACGGGAGGGTAAGCGTGCGGTGTGTGCTTGCAAGAATGTGTGACGGTGCAGCATGTAGAAGATAGGGAGCGAGAGAGAGTGGGCGAGAGCGGAAGGAGGTGTGCAGAGTTTGTGGCCGGTGCTGCTGGCGGGGACGCTCTCGAGAAGTGTAGGTGAGAGGGAAAGAAGAGAGACAGAGAGAGGCCTGCGGCGGTTGCAAGAGAGTTACGGTGCGACTGAGTGTGGGTGCAGGGATGCGTGAGAGACGGAGGTAGGCTGCGGGGTTTGGGTAGTAAACAGAAAGATGGGGAGAGGGAGCAAGTGAAGGGAAAGAGAAAAGGAGAGAGAGAGAGAGAGAAGGAGGTGAAGAGAGAGAGGACCCAGAGGGGAGAGGAGGCAGTGCGAAGAAGAGAAGAAGGTTAGAGGAGTAGAAGAAGGATAGTGGGAGAAGAGAAGAAGAGGAGAGGAGAAGGGGGAGAGGGGAAGTGGAAGAGATTAGAGAAGAGGGGGGGGAGACTAAGCGGAGAACCGAAGAGAAGAAGAAGAAGAAGTGAAGAGGCGAATCGGCGAGGAGAAGAAGGGAAAAGAGGAGAAGAAGAAGAGGGAAAGGGAAGGGGAAGAAGGTGTCCGCAAGAGAGGGGGAGTAGGCGGCTTTATAGGAGCCCGGAGAAGAAGCCACCATTGGCCACGCACCTTCGCGCGTCTGCCCGCCCTATAAACCATCTGCATGCATCGATGTCCAGCCCACTGTGGTTGCATGCTGAGCTCCCATGCATGCTATGCTGCTTGCACTCTGCTGTCTGCCATTGCATGCATGCCACTGTCGTCTGACGATGCCGTTACATGAGTCGCTGTCCAGCCTGACTGCACACCATCTGCCCATGGGATCTTCCTGCAAGCCTGCGACTGCATCCCCCTGCATGCCTACCGCTGCCGTCTGCACATGCGGGAGGAGGCTTCATGCAACTGTTCACAAGGTTGAGGAAGTATATAAAAAATTATATATATGCCCCTTAAGATTTATGTCAATGAATATATATGATTAGCCTTTTAACCCCTCTCTTGTTCATACAAAGTAACTTTGGTAGAAATCAAAATTAGCAAAATTTCTTATGATTAAAATTTAATTATGCAATCCCATAAATAACAGAAAAAGTCCATTTTATGTGAGATTTGTGATTATCATATAAAATTGCATAATTAGTTTCATTAAAGTCCAAAAAATAACGTGTGATATGAATTAAAATAAACGATTGAGCACTTATCAGTAATCCATTGGCTGAGGGGACGCTTTCCATCATCCAAATTTACGCAATCACGCTCCTTCTCTTCTCTAGGGTCCCTGGACCCTCATATTCCTCCTCATCCGGAGCCTCCGGATCCCTCTTTATTTAATTCCTTATCTTTATCCACCTCTCATCGTCATCTTCCTCCGGAACCTCCGGATTCTTCGTTGTTGTCCAACCCCCATTCTTTTTGTCCGGATCCTTCAGACCCTCCCAGATTAAAGTTTCTGATCTATTCTTTTACTTTCTCAGGGCATCGTGCCCTCCCTTTTCATATCCTCCCGGAACCTCCGGACCTTCCTTTCTTCCAATTCATCCTTTTGTTCTTCCAGGACATCGCATCCTTCGTTCTTTTCATCCTTTTAAATTACCTTTTTCCATACCTTTTCCCAAGACATCGTGTCCTTCACCATTTTCTTCCTCCGAAGCCTCCGGATTCTTTCCCCCATGATTCTCTTACATTACTTCTGGACCCTCCGGATCCGCCTCTCTCTATTTATCAATTCAATTTTCTAATTCCTCTCGATCCCGGGTCCGACCCGATTTCTTCCGCATCAACTGCCTTGGGCATCTACCCGTTCTCAAACTATTTTTGAGACTTTAGTCCTCACCTTTTCCTTTGATTTCCTTCTCATTCTATAAATCCTTCTAGGTATCCCAGGTTTCTACACCCTTCTGAGGGAGTTCAAGCTATCATCTCTTTCTTTCACCTAATTCTGGTCTTGTCACCACTCCTTTATGTTGAGTCACTTCGAATATTTGCTGCCTAATCTTTCTGTCTAATCCTATCAAGCGAGGAAAGCACATCCCATGTTGATCAAAATCATTTCAGGTAGCTCCTCCTACAATAAAAAGGTCGCAAAGTAGCTTATTCGTGTAAGCACACACTTTCATTCTCATCATTTCATTCATTCCTACACATTGGTTTAACACGAAGTGTCTCTTCACATGATTAAGAGTGGTAATCTAGTAGTCAAAATCAAAAAAAGAGAGAAAAAGTCTAAATTTTGGTTTGCTTTTGTAGCATTTTGGCTATGATAACTCCGCGCTAAGAGTCCGAAATTCTTTTCCCACTCATTACAAATGGCCCTAAGCACGGGTCATACACGTTTCACGGTCTCCTTAGCTGTCTACCTTGCAAAAACACCGTTGTTACATAGGCCATGCCCAAGGGCGCGAGGCCTTTGCTCTTCTCAACTCGGCCAATGTCTGGGGGCAATTTTTTGTTTTGGGCAAGACAACTAACCTAGGCACTCCCCAACGAGACGAAGTCTCAAATAGGGGTAGTCAAACAAGACCTGGAACACAAATACAAAAAGAACAATCAATCAAAAAAAAGAGAAAAGAGAGGCATGACAAGAGTGGCAGCATAGTTCCCCGCGGGACGTTATGAGCCCGGTCGTATGCATGCCTAACAAAAGGGTCCGACAAAGATTGACAAAAAATCCCGACGCAACAGACAGAATCTTTAAGGGATTGTGCCTAGGGAGGAAGTCGAAAACCAACGTTTCTAACCCCATACTAGGCTTATCCAAAAATTTCTTCTATTCCTCCCACAAGACTGAGTCGTTTCTTGGGTATGGACTTGATAAGGGCACCGTTTACCGAGGACAGTTGGCTATAGGGCACCACACTCAATGCACATCGTGCTCTGGGCTTTCTTTAGCTATGAAGGAAATAACCAAGACCCCTGGCCAGTGGTTTGATTAGTTTCCGTGCTGCAGTTAGCATCAAAACATTAAAAAAAAGAGAAAATTTTCAATAATAATAAAACAAAAAATAAGACAAACAAAGTAAGAAGAATATTCCCCAAGAAAAAAAATAAAAAATAAGAATATTTTCCCAAAAAAAGAGGGGAATGATTTTTTTAAAAAAAGAAAAAAAAACAACAAAAGGGGGGGGGCAAGTCAGAAAGATAATTTATTTGTCTAAGGAAGAGAGAAGCAGAGAGCAAGAGATTCAACATTCTTTTATTCCTCTGGAAACCTCCCATAATCGAGAGTGAGTACATGATCCCGTTCTAAGTCTCACCATCTCTCCCAACATCGCTCCTCTCACCACTCTCCGGGCGAGGAGCCCTAGAGGGTGTCATGAAACCATGCGAGGTGATACTCCCATCGGCCTGCGTTCCTCTTTCCGTCTCCACGCTCCGTTGTCGCTCTGTTGGGGTAGCAAAGAAGCTGCTGACACGAAAGTTGCGCTCGCGTGCTCTTCGATAGTGCTCCTCACCATCACTTAGCCACTATTCGGCAATACCGATGCTGGTTCGGAGTTCAAACAATTGGGCCTCTAAGGCCCTCTTCTCTTCTCTCTCGGCCAACCAATCAGATCTCTCTCTTTCTCTATCCCTCTCTATCCCTCTCTTTCTCAGCTCTTTCCCTCTCTCTATCTTCTATCTCTAGTTGGAGCGTCCCGAGAAAGGTCATCATCTGAATGGCATCGTAATTCCTCCTCTAGCTCTACTACTTTGGCCCCCTCTTGTGCGGCTCGAGCAAGCGTCTCTTGCATCCCTTCTATCTGCCATGTCCATCATTTCAAGGATGTGGCGAGGCATGAATAAAAAAATTTTAATGGTGAAACCCTCACCTGCGCAGAAAGCATCCCCTCTGCCTCCGCGACACGCTGCATAGCACGAGCAAGTTGCTCATGAATCAAATTCATTTCTGAGGAAGGGATCCATAAGTTGGAGGAGGCACCATCTACCCCCACTACTGGTGGGGTTGCGTCAAGCTGGGCGCGCTATAATGACGTGAAGTGATATCAATGGCTTAACACCAGGAATCTAGGGTCATAATTAGGAACATGCATTGCATACACACTCATCGAGGTATTCAAAGCTATACAGGTGTCATCCAACTGCTGCTTTGTGTCTGCCAAGCGAGCTCGCAAGTTCGCTATCATGGTATCACGAGCATCCTGCAGCCATGTCATAGGAGTCAACATTACCCTAAAAAAAGCGCAAAAAAAGAGAAAAGAAAAAAAAGAGAGTTGCATCCACCTCCACACGCCCCCCATGATGGAGTCGCTCCGCATACATCGCCCTATAGAGGCACAGGCAATCCTCACTGTCCTGCGCGTTCGACTCCACGAGTGTGCCACCCCGTTGCCAGTCTTCATACTGTTCGGGTAAGTGCATCCGCCAATCAACGCAGGTTGCCCTCCCGCGTGTCTTCCTCCCGACGCGAGGTGGCTCAGTCATATCTACCCATTCCTGGGCAAGCCCTAAGGTCCTCATGACCAATTGTAGCCGAAGCGGCTCGATTTCATTCAGGTAGTGGATCCAAAGGTCCAGTCCAAACCGGGCACGTCTTGTAATAACCCACAGCTGGTCAGCGTCGACCATGCCCGAATAAGGTCTCCAAATCACCTATGGTAGCATGTACATGTCTTCTTAGTCATTTTTTTAATAAAAAAATGACTACCATTGCTACAGTGAACTCTTGCAGCTCGCGCCTTAACGCCATCTGCTGGTAGGATAGAGGGTCGTACTCATGATAGGCTGCCACCGCCGAGCCAGTGGCACCACCGTTGAACGCCAATGTCGAGCCCTCCCCATCGGGATATAGTAGTGGCTCCATAGCTACGCCATCACATGTCATTAGCATTTCATGAAATAGAGTAGTTGCATTTAAAAAAAATAAAAAACTCTACTGGAGAAATGGTGTAAAGTCACTCACAGTCACCTCTCGATCTGTCCCTTGGGACCATTGTTTAAAAAGGCAGCGCCTCAAGGCACTAAGACTTAAGCCTCAAGGTGAGGCACTAGAAAAATGCCTTGAGGCATGCGCCTCAGTCTTTTACTTGAGGCTTTCACATTTTTTTGATTGAGGTGATACGCCTCACCGCCTTCACCGCCTCAAGATATTTAATTGAGACATGTGCATCACTTACGAAGATGATGTAATGAGGTGTTATAGGGTACTCCCAAGATTTACGTTTCTTTTATTATTTTTAAAACATAATTCAATACTTTTTTTCTTGGTATGTACTTTTTTTTAACAGGGAGGGGATAATCGAGCTCGAACTCGAGCTCTCCCCCATATGGGGAAGGGTGACGAACCAACTGTACTAGATAGCTGGCTCATAATTTAGTACTTTTGAAATAACATGAATTTATCATTGAGTTGATATAGCATTAACACATAAAAATCATTATTGTTTTAGCATTTTTTATGATTTTAAGATTATTTTCTTCTCTATTAAGGCTTATGCCTCGTTGTGCCTTAAGACTTACGCCTTATGAGGCTTACAGAAAGCACCTCACAACCGCCTCAAGAACTTTTAAACTATGCTTGGGATAGATCTGCAAACAAATGCGCCAGTACGGCAGCTCCTCAGGCATACTGCCCTACTCTCTCTAGGTCTACTAGGAGCTCTAGGAAGCGACAATGGATGTCGTCTCCCTTGGAACCCGAGTAACAACCTCCCCAACAGCAAGAGGAGGAATCTTCTCAAGTCCATGTTCGACCTCTCCCAGTTACTGGCATCCACGCAGTACACAGCACGGGACCCTCTTTCAGTTCTCTCCATGAATTCTTCCAAGAACTCATTATCATGTGGATGAGTATCAGTAAGCCCCAATGCCTCCATGATAGACGCCCTGGCTACTGACATGTTCTTTCGATCCTCTAAATCCAACCCCAGAAGCTTTTGTGCCCCCTCTCGATAATCATGGTAGGTGACCCCAGTCACCACCTCACCGTCCACTCTGAGGCCAGTGACGCGGATCACATCCTCCAAACTGAGCACCATATGCCCCCTGGGCATCAGGAAGGTGCGACTCACTGGATCTCATCTTTCGCGCAAAGCTTGGATGAGGGCGAGGTCGAGCTTAATTGGCTCCATCCGTAAGAAGGCACCGAACCCCATCGCGTCTAGTCGAGCTTTCTGGAAGTCCGAAAGACCCCGATATGCGGCCACCACCAATTCCCATGAAATGTGTGATCTCATCATGCTCTGTGCATACACAAGAAAAAAGAAAAGTGGTACATTGTCAAAAGAAAAAGAAAGAAAAGGGAAAGGAAGAAATGAAAGGATTCATTTATGAGCTGCGATTGGGTCCTCTCACTGAGGTGCCCTTCAATATCAGAGAGCCTCCTAGAAGTACTACTGGATCTACTTCTCTTCGAGGAGTGGGAAGATTCACTCTCCATCCTAAAGCTAGATTCGCCCTCCATCTTGAATATTGAGGAACTCTTGCTTCTTCCCCTTTCTTAGAAGCTTTCACTCTTCAAATCAGTTTCACTCTTCAAAACAACTTCCGCTGCGTCTGGGTCTCCAGGGGAAGCAAAGGGGGGGTATTTATAGGATGAGGAGAGGTTCGATCTGGAGCTGTCACTGTTATCTCTAGCAGTGGCCATCGTGACGGAGCACCCTCCTTTCACTATCATGTGTCACTTCGCCGCTTCTATGGAGTAAATGATTTGGTGGCGTGACTTGTTGGCTTGCTCCCTACACAGTCTAAAGGTTCCCTATGCTCGTTGTCGTGTTGTAAATAATTTTGAGTATAAATAAAAAAAGTGGGGGACATTCACTCCAGAAAAGAGGACTAGAGGTCATCGTCGTTGAATTCGATGGTCGATTCTCTTTGAAAAGAATGGCCACGGCGAGACACCATCCACCATTTTCAGGGTGAGGTTTTGTCAAATATGTCACGCAGGAACAGGTGTATAAGAGAAGGAATGGAATGGAAGGAGGAGGAAGAGGAAGGGCTCGACCGTTAGCTCTTTGAATTTGAATAATAAAGGACGCGTCCATGAGTGGAGACGTGCCAAAAAAAATTGTGATAAAGCGGCTTCCACTGTCCCACCTCTGGTCACCACGGTGATTGAATTTTCACCACTTCATGCATTTTACTTTATGATATCTACATTACTAGATGATGTGCACTACACTCGTCGTTAAAAATGTCATGCCATAATTTTAAAAATATACCGCACTCACTCATTAAAATGATTTTGAATTAGAGTAAAGTGATGAATACGGGTCGATCCCACAGAGAAGAAAAATTCTTGTTTAAGCAAGTTGGATAACTCTTATGCTTTGAAAAGTCAAATTTTTGAGTGAGTTTTTGAAAACTAAATTAAAATTGCATGAAATTAAATTGCTTGAAATTAAATCCAACTAAAGAATATTGGAGGATTGAGAAGAGAAATTGGAAGGAGTGGAGAGAGAAAATAAAAGAAACAATTGCACAAAATAAATTTTTATTGCTAAGGAAAGATTACAATGTCTTATGAAAACTAAAAATTACAACTTGAATAAACTAAGGGGAAAAGGGAAGAAAGGAGCCTGGAAAGTGGAAGAACAGCGCCATCCAAACGCCGTGCCGAGCTTTTGAAGAGACCGCCCCACCTTAGTGTTAAGCGCCGCCTTAAGAGTACCGCAGAAGAAGATCCGCCTTGGGGATTTGAGAAGAATATAGAAGAAGAGGGAGATAGAGAAGATGAGGAAGATTAAAATCTAAGAAAAATAGTAAACTAAAAATAAAAATAGAGCAAGAGAAAAATTGGAATAACTTTAAAACGAAGAGGAATTAGAAGATGACAAAGAAGGAGTTGAAGATCTTGACGAGAGAAAGAACTTTCTTGAGAGAGCAGAGGGAGAAAATGATCAGAAGAGGGTGAAAAGGTGAGAAGAATAGTAAAAAACGTAAGTGTAGAAAATTGTGAAAATTGTACTTTGAAATTTAAATTATAACTTGAAAACGAGACAGAATTGGAGAACGAAGAAGAAGAAAAAAATCAATAGCTTTGAAAAATGAAGAACTTTTATGAAGAGAGCAGAGAGAGAAGACAAGCAGAAGAAGGTGAACACTAGGGAAAAACATAGGACTGCGCGCGGATGAACAGTAAACCGTAAAAGATAGAACTTTGAAAAATAGGAAATAACTTAAAAACGAAAGAGATCTAGCTAAAAGTATAGAAGAAGAAGTTGAATAAATCTTAAAAATGAACAACTTTGATGAAGGAAGAAAAATGAAAAGATGAACATAAAGGCATGAAAATAGGCTGGCATCTTCTACCGGTTGCTCTTGGGCAGGTATTTATAGCGCACAGGGCTTCCTTCGGCTGGTTAGCCTGGTTTCCTAATTGGACAAGGATCCTCCTAATTTCTCTCCAATAATTTCTTCACAAGACAATTTCATTAATATTCTTTCTTATTCCTCCCTTCACACAAATAAGACATGGCGGCTTGCTTTGACTTGGTCAACAAGAGGAGGGAAAGGGGGATGCGCCCTAGGGCATCCCTTGCCCTGGTTCTGTGACAAATTCGCCCCTGTCTCTTCTAGAAAATACCGAGAGTGTCCTACACACACAATATTTGAATTAAATTCATAGAAAATTGTTACTTTGCACATAAAAATCACGAGTGCTCACAATTATGCAATGGGAAATTAATCCTCATGCCCCTCAACCCCTTGTTATTCATTAATTATCCATAAATTAAGTTAATTTGCATAAAAGGCTTTGATTCAAGAGAGGTTGAGTTTAGCTATAAAATATGCATAATTGTCTAATTGTGTGCATTTAAAGTGATGTGTGTGACATAAATTATCATAGCATTATGAGCACTTATCACACCCCCCTACTTATTCATCGCTAGTCCCTTAGCAATGCAATTAAATTAAAATTTAGGACCAACAAGAGTTTGCAAAGTTTATACCTTTATATCCAGCTCTCCCTTCACAGAATCAACCAAGGATTAGGAATCCGAAAGCATTAACACACACTAACCGTAGTTTGAAAATTTAGGAACATGATTAAGAATACAAACTAAAGTTCAATAATACTTGTGCATGTGTAATAAATCCACAGCATAGACAATTGCATCCCTCATTTGCTATTTTAGATAGGTGTCCTTCAACTCTGCACCTCCTAAATCAGAGCATTAAGCACAATAACTTTTGCCTGCCTTTCTTTTCTTTTTTTTCATCATTTTTTTTTCAATACACACATGATGCTGCACATCCCTTCACTGTTTAACGCGAACCTCGACTCTTGCCTTAGGAAAAGTAGGCCATGTTACTAAGATCAGGGGTCCCTTTTCCGTTTGACGTGAATCTCAACACTTGTTAGGTGAAGCAGGCCCGGTTACTAAGATTAGGGGCATTTTTTATTATGTTTTTTTTCAACAATGTGCTTTTGCACTTATTTGATGGATAACTTTGACAGATAGCTATATCAAAAATATCTCATCTATAAGAAATATAGAGTATCAAACACCACTCCAAAAGAACAGAAGGCTTGTCTTGCTTGTTTCATTAGCGTGCAAAGTGAAATTTTTTTTGAAGTGCTCATAAACTTTAAAGAGATTCTTAAATCAATTTTCCATGGCTAGATCAAATAAATTTTTCATCATCCTTCTCCGTAGTCTTTCCTATTCCAGAATTACTTTTAATGTGAGATGAATCAAGAAAACTTAGTCGGAGATTTTATCTTTCCACTTTCATGCAGATTGCAGGATAGAATGATATGGAAGACATTATGCAAGCACTCATATCAGGTTGTACTATATGTATCATGAAATCCCCCCCCCCCCAACTTGAATGGCATTATCCTCAATGGCATATGTAAGCAATAGAAATAACAGAACAATGTAACAATAAAAATTGTTGAGAAGGAAAGAGACAACCTGATATGTGGGACGGAACTCCATATGGACAACGATAACTTCATCTCCTTGGCTCTTACCTATTCACTAAATAATAAACTAAAACAAAATATCAAATAACAACAACATTGGGTTGCCTTCCAGAAACGCTAAGTTTACCGTCTTCAGCCAGATACGTGCAAGCTCCATAACCAATGAGTTGCATTCAAAATAATCCACCACATAAACTTATCCTCTTGTAAGTTCCAACGTTTATGCCACGAGAAGAGAAAATCATGAAAGAATGTATGTGGACTTGAGGTAGATTGGTTGTTACCATGATTGATTTGGTCGTGAACTACATATGTTAACAACCTCTCTTCCGTGGGGGTCATATAAAAATCAACATTAATTGGCTTGGCCAACATTTCAAACCATGTTAAATCAAGCAGACCAAATGGACATCCCCAATCAGAAAATGGAGGAGGAATCATCATGTTATCAATTACAAAATATTCCTCTTCAAACTTAAGGTCTTTATAAGTGTTGAAAACATGAATGCAGACCTTATTATCTTCTAAAAATTTTTGACAACCTTAATTTTAAAAATTACATGAATATTTGTGAGGTGAGAATAGATCAAAGGGTGAGGGGCTCCCATCAAATGATTACTGTCAAGGAGATAAGTAAGATTGGGAGTGAAAGAGACATGCTCCTTGACACCATGAAACTTGTGGGGCTCAATAGGTTCTGACAGCTCGGCTAATTGCAGAATGTCCACCGTGAAGTTAGATTCGCCGAGGTCATGAAGAGATAGAAGATAAATACCCTCCCCTTGATCAGAAGATGTCTAATCGAGATAAAAGTCATGAAAGGTACCCGCCTCCTCCTTTATTCAAGAGAGATCATTAATAGCCTTACTCAATTCATTCTCCACTCGCACATCCTCTTCATCCTTCCCTTGAAACAAGATCTCCTCAAATTCAAGAAGGAAAGCGAATGAGATTTTTTCATGGACTAGCACATTACTTTCTTCTTCTTCACCCCCCAACTTGAGATCATCAACTTCTTTAGAACCCTTCTCATAATGGCAATTAAGCTCATGCTCCTTGAACTAATCTTTTTGATCATCATCATGACTATAGCTAACTCCCTCAAAAATTTCCTAATAAGACTCCTCCATATTTCCCACATGATCTAAATCGAGAGTGATTTGAGTATTGTGTTCATGAAAAACCATGGGTTGATCATAAATGCTTTTAGTATTGTCAAATTGTGCAAGTTGGTAATTAGAATTGACATTAGAGTAGCTAGGCAATTGATCCAATTCCATGCCCATGATGGTTTCAGCAAGTTGATCTAGTCGGGCTTGATTTTGGGCCATGATGAATTGATGAAATTGATTAATTCTCTCCTCCTGATTAAGAGTTGAGCGTGGAGGAGATAGAGTTGTAAGTTGAGAAGCAGAGTTCAAAGGATAAGAAGTTTAATAATGATCAACTTGATAGTGAGGTAGGGGAGAGGATGTGAGTTGTCCTCTATAGTGGGCTTGATCATGAAAGCTATTTGAAGATGGAGCTCAATTTTGAAAGAATTGATCCGGAGGATTTTGGGCCGGGCCTTGATAAGAATCCCAAGAACTTATATGTTGTCCTCCCCAATAAGAATTATAAGAAGGTGTGGAGAGTCTTGGAGCAATTTGGGCTTGTTCTTGGGTGCAAGATGAATCATAGGGCCCATGAAAGAATTGAGTGGATTGAATATGATCTTGATTAAATGAATGCAACTGGGCCTCTATGAGTGATGGACTTTCATTGTAGGCCGACCAAGAGTATGGGCTTTCATTGTAGGTCGGGCCAGGTTGGGTGAATGGTAAAGGTTGAATTGGATCATTATTAACATAATGGGCCGGTCTGACTCACATGTCATTATAATCTTGATAATACGGTGGAATGAAGGAGTTTGAATTAGTAGCCTAAAGGATCAAGAGAAATGGGCCAACAAGTCCACCTCATCGAATTTATGGGCCCACTCAAAGATTGGAATTTTCTCACCCATTTTTTATTTTTTTATTTTTGAAGCAATGCAATCAATTAACAACTATATTGATAATGCATGCAACATGATGGGGTTTTTTTTGTTTTTGACCTTCTAAGGGCAAACTAACTTCGGGGTGCTTCTTGGTACAACATGCCCGGCGTCCGTGAGGGAATCCATGGGTGCGTGGACTTATGGAGGTCTTGAAAAAGAAGATTCCGATCCAAATACGCGGAGTGCTCAATGGAGGATCCTTCTAATTCTAAGAAGTGTGTGTCTAAATTGCCCTTAAGAAAGGGAAAGAAAGAAGAAGAGAATTTTTTTTTCAAATGATGTAACTAAATGAACAAAGAATCAACTAAATGCAACTATGAACGTAAAAGATGCTACTAGTGTGGTATCATGATGATGATGATTTTTTTTTCTGTTTGCTATTTTTTCCTTTTTCAGAGATTTTTTTCTATTTTTTCGAAGAAAGATAAATATGAGAAAACTAATAGCTAAAAACACCAATCAACATGTAAATTTACCGAAAAAGAAAGCCTAAAACCAAGTTTTTCTGAAGTTTCTAGTTTTCTGATTTTTTTGTATTTTCAAGAATTTTTTCAGATTTGTTTTGAGATTTTTCAAGAGTTTTTTTAGATTTTTTTGGAAATTCACAAAACAGAACATGTTCCTACGCTTACTGACCTTTGACGACGCTTGATTTCTAGGAATTTTTAATTTTTCGATTATCTGCTCCCTTTGGTGACAGTTTCCAGTCCTTCAGCGACGTTTTCTGGTTTTCTGCGATAGATGATTTTCTATAATTTTCAGGTCTGAATTTCCTCTTTTTTTGATTTTTTTTCTTTTTTACTGAAAAATAAAAATAAAAAATTAGTATACAAATATACACATCAAACACAAGAATTTCTAATTATCAAAAATCATTTCCTCCCCGACAACGGCGTCAAAAATTGATATACACTACACTCGTCGTTAAAAATGTCGTGCCATAATTTTAAAAATATACCGTACTCACTCACTAAAAATATTTTGAATTAGAGTAAAGTGATGAATACGGGTCGATCTCACGGAGAAGAAAAATTCTTATTTAAGCAAGTTGGATAACTCTTATACTTTAAAAAGCCAAATTTTTGAGTGAGTTTTTAAAAACTAAATTAAAATTGCATGAAAAGAAATTGCTTGAAATTAAATCCACCTAAAGAATATTGAAGGATTGAGAAGAGAAATTGGAAGGTGTGGAGAGAGAAAATAAAAAGAACAATTGTACAAAATAAATTTTTATTGCTAAGGAAAGATTACAATGTCTTATGAAAACTAAAAATTACAACTTGATTAAATTAAGGGAAAAAGAGAAGAAAGGAGCCGGGAAAGTGGAAGAATAACGTCATCCAAACGTCGTGTCGAGTCTTTGAAGAGACCATCCCACCTTAGTGTTGAACGCCGCCTTAAGATTATCGAAGAAGAAGATCTGCCTTGGGATTTGAGAAGAATATATAAGAAGAGGGAGATAGAGAAGAGGAGGAAGATTAAAATCTAAGAAAAATAGTAAAACAGAAATAAAAATAGAGCAAGAGAAAAATTGAAATGACTTTAAAACGAAGAGGAATCAGAAGATGACAAAGAAGGAGTTCAAGATCTTGACGAGAGGAAGAACTTTCTTGAAGAGAGCAGAGGGAGAAAACGATCAGAAGAGGGTGAAAAAGTGAGAAGAACAGTAAAAAATGTAAGTGTAGAAAAATATGAAAATTAAACTTTTAAAATTAAATTATAACTTGAAAAAGAGATAGAATTGGAGGAAGATAAAGAAGAAGAAAATTTAGACATTTGAAAAGTGAAGAACTTTGATGAAGAGAGCATACGGAGAAAATAAGTAGAAGAAGGTGAAAACTGGTGAAAAATGGAGGACTACGCGCGCAGATGAACAATAAACTGTAAAAGATAGAACTTTGAAAAATAGAAATAACTTAAAAACGAGAGAGATCTAACTAAAATCGTAGAATAAGAAGTTGAAGAACTCTTAAAAATGAACAACTTTGATGAAGGAAGAAAAATGAAAAGACGAACAGAAAGGCATGAAAATAGGCTGGCATCTTCGGCCGGTTGCTCTTGGGCGGGTATTTATAGCGTACAGGGCTTCCTTGGGCTGATTTCCTAATTAGACAAGGATCCTCTTAATTTCTCTCCAATAATTTCTCCACAATATAATTCCATAAATATTCTTTCTTATTTCTTCATTCACACAAATAAGACATGGCGGCTTGCTTTGACTTGGTCAACATAAGGAGGGAAAGGGGGCTGCGCCCTAGGGCATCCCTTGCCCTGGTTCTGTGACAAATTCGCCTATGGCCCTTCTAGCAAATGCCGAGAGTGTCCTGCACACACAATATTTGAATTAAATTCATAGAAAATTATTACTTTGCGCATAAAAATCATGAGTGCTCACAATTATGCAATGGAAAATTAATCCTCATGCCCCTCAACTCCTTGTTATTCATTAATTATCCATAAATTAAGTTAATTTGCATAAAAGGCCTTGATTCAAGAGAGGTTGAGTTTAGCTATAAAATATGCATAATTGTCTAATTGTGTGCACTTAAAGTGATGTGTGTGACTTAAATTATCATAGAATTATGAGTACTTATCACTAGAGCATGCCAAGGACTTTATGGCTTGGATGAATCTGGAATTTAAGTTCCCCTCTAACAAAAATAATGATAATTTTAGAGGAGTTTGGGTCGTACGGATAGGCCGTTGAGTTGTGGTAATTTGGGGATGATGGTTCCATTTGATGAGTTGGTACATGGATAAACAGGTCCCGGCTCAGTATCGGCTCATTGAATCGGTATCCTGATCCATTCCTAACAGCTTAACAATATTATCCTTGGCTATTTTCTATTTTAGTTTGTTTTAATTTTTCCTTTACACCCAGTATGCATTCATGTCGGACCTTAATTTCATTGTGGAAGATCACCCACTTAATTCGACTGTGAGAGCCATTATGCTCGAATTTCAATGATATGAGATATTCCATTCTGAATTGAGTATTCAGTCTCCTTGATGACACCTTGACCTATTTTTTCGGAAGAGATCCTTGTCCGGATTTATCCTCAACTATTCCTTTTACTCCATTGGACTCATCTTGGCTGCAGCACTTCCACATTAGCTGGTAACCGCTCCCCAATAGTGAAACCTATAGGTTCACGACCCCAGGCACTTCCACGCACGGAAGTTGGTCCCTTTTCTTAGTCGTGCCTGAGCGCACATTATTTCTTTCCTTGTTTGTTTACCATCCAAACAATTGTCAATTTCAGAAAGCGTTCTTCAAGGTTGCTTCATTGTAAACTCCTGAAAATTCCAACCGTGTAATGTTTGAAAGCGTGTCTCATCACAGCTTGGCATCTACTTATCAGTCCATTCCTACTTCGTTCCAATACACTTCAGTATGTTCCATTCCACTACGTGTCATTTTCTTGCAAAGCAGACGCCAAGGCGGGGCAGCCGTAGACACGCCATTTTTGACGTTACATTGAGTAAATCTCATATCACACCATGATGCCCCAAAGTGGCTTGCACATTTGAGTTATTTGAGTGATTTCCTATTTTTTTTTTGATTTGTTTTCACATTTTTAGAATTTTTTCAGGAAAAGTCTTAAACGCGGCGGGGCAGGCATATGCTTCTTCAAAACATGGCGGCCCTGGCTGATAGGGGTGATCATTATTCGGGTTCAACCCGAAAACTAAACCGAACTGATAGATTTGGTTTGGGTTGAAATTTAAAAATTTTCGGTTTGGATTCAAACCGAGCCGTATTAAAAATTTTGGTTTGGTTTGATTGTGAAGTTCAAGAAATCGAACAAAACCAAACCGAATCGAATAACCCAAATTTAAGAATATTTTTGTCAAATTAATATAAATGTATATGTAACTATAAATTTCAATTCAAAAAGTTTAATTCCCGCCATCATAATGGGGTTTCCGACTTTATGAAATAGGTTTCAAATCACCTTCTATTTTACTATAAATGAAGTTCTTAGTTTCTTATATGAAAATATTATGGAGCTTGTTCTTACAAGTTACAACTGTTTATGTTATTTTTTTAATATTTACTTTATTTGGTAGAAATTATTTTACCCTACCTTTCTCTACTGTTGTTTGAATCCAGTCTAATTTCTAAAAGGAGAGATAAATATGGTTCAAATCGATCCAAACTGAACCAAACCGAATTAATTCGGTTTGGTTTGGTTTGATTTCAAACTAGTTTGGTTTGGTTTGGTTCGGGTTGAAGCCTTAATTCGGTTCGGTTTGGTTTGAGAAAAATTCTCTTCAAACCAAACCGTGCTCACCCCTACTCGCTGATGTGTCTTCAGTCAATTAAAAATTAAGCCTTTATTTGACGCGTCTGCCATCAAGGACGCATTCTTTAAAACATGGCGGCCGAGGATGACGGTTCTTCAAAACATGGTAGGAACCCAAGATGCGTCTTTGCGGGGAAAAGTCTTAAACGCGGCGGCCGAGGGTGACGCCTTCTTTTAAAGGCGTCACCTACCCAAGACGCCTTCTTTGCAGGGAAAAGTCTTAAACGCGGTGGCCGAGGGTGACACCTTCTTTTAAGCGTCACCCACCCAAGACGCCTTCTTTTAAAGGCGTCAGCCCACGTGTAGCACACTGTCGGCGCCCGCCACGCCATTCAGTTTGACGGTTTGAGAAAACGTCTTGCTTACCAGACACGGCTTTAAAAAGTCAAGGTTAAGCGCCGAAACCAATCGCTTTCGACGCTTTCGGTGGCTTTCGGCGCCGTATTTGTGGACGAGTATTGACGCGTCTAGGACCCTGGACGCGTTTAAAGAACGCGTCCGGGATGGGGGATGCGTCCTCTTAAATGCAATAAAATTTTAATTGATGAAAGCGTCCCTGACTTTGGACGCGTTCTTCACAAATTTTCCTATAAATAGAGGACCCCCTCCAACGAAACAAAGGGCTTCAAATCCTCATTAAGGGGAGGGGGAAACTCTAGAGAAATCTCTCCAAGTTTGTGAGGTTCATTTTGGGTTAAGGGGCCACCCTGTCAAAATTCTGAGTGTTTGATCTTTTGAGAGAAGGTGATCTCTTCATCCCCTGCACGTGCACGCCATCCTCACGCTGTTGAAGCCCTCCTTGAAGCCCGCCATCGGCACCGCCAATAAGCTTTTTCCCACCCAATCTTTCTTTCTCATTTATTCTTGTAGTCTTGCATGCATCATCTATCATTGTTTGTTATTATCCTCTAAGTGCAACTCTTGCACAAATCCTCATTCATCATCTCATTTTCCCACACTTTGCATCTTAAAAGGGGTTTAAAACAACACCAACCAGGTGTGTATTGGTTCATGATTTCATCATTTTTATCAGAACGGATTGATACTACACTACTTTTGTTCTGATCCATATTTGGTGATTGTTCATTTTCTTGCAAGGGTAACCAAGAGAAAGCCCCCTTCGTCGGCCGGCCGAAGGAAGAAGAAGAAGGAATCCACAATAATTTCCCGCTTTGGAGGTATAAACGCGATCACATACTTCATTTTTGGGGTCCTTGGCCCCTGGCGATCACATAATCAACACACACGCCCTCACACGTGTCTTTTCATTTCCTTTCTTTTCTATCAAAATCCGCGGAGAGTAACATCCCGCAGCCGTTCCCTCCCCTATATTTTCATTTCTATCGAACCCGCGGAGAGTGACTTCCCGGAGTGGTCCCCCTTCCCTTTATTTCAATTCCAGTTCAAACCCGCAGAGAGTAACTTCCTGCAGCGGTTCTCTCCCCCATTTCAATTCCAGTTTAAACCCGTGGAGAATAATATCCCACAACTGTTCCCTTACCCCATTTTAATTGTGCAATTTCTATTCTACAGATTTCCTTTCCGATTTTCACCCCGCGGAGAGCAACCTCCCGCGACGGTATCTCTTTCCGCATTTCCCCACGCGTCGCGTGTGTTTCCCCCATTCCTTTCCCGTGACGTCGTTCACAACAAAAACATAGAACTAGAAGCTCAAGATGTCATTTCGTGTGACAACAAAGATTGAATGAAGATGGGCAGAGTGTGGAAAATAGTGATTCACCTGCAATAAAAGAATCGACAGACAAAGGAAATATCAGTCGACTAAGGTCCAATTTAGTCAACAGATGAGAGAAAAAGTCAATAGAGAAAGGTAATATCAGTCGACCAAGCTCCAATTCAGTCGACCGATCTAAAGAACAGTCGATAGAGGCAACAGGAAGGAATACCAAATTCAACACTATGTCGACCTCAAACAAAGGATAGTTAGCAGAGATTAGAGAATGACTTGGTTTCTATCAAGTCGACAAACATCTTCAGGGTTTCTCAGCTCAACTGAAAGGATGTTCATGCGAGGAAACACTGAGTCGACCTACCAACCAAATAGGTTGACTGATATCGTCTGAGCTCGCAGCACTAAGACGATAGACCAAAGTTTCAAGGAAATGATAAGTTCAAGTCGACGGACATGAAGTTCAAGTCAACATAATTGACTACTTAGTCGTTTAACCAGAGGTCAGCCGTACAAACACGTGAGCTTTTAAGCCAGTCACTACTAGTCACATGATTTCTCTTTCCAATCATTGGCACACGCCTCCATGACACGTGGTTTGAGTTCTAGAAATGTCCTAGGTAAGAATATTCCATTTTTGACATGGGCCAATTAGAAAATAGCTTGGAAATGGATAATTATCCATTATTCTATGCTATAAATATTATCACTTGCCTCGGAGAAGACGAGGGATGCCTGAGCCTAGATCAGCACCGTTTTTGGTAGAGGGGAACTCAAATCCTAGAACATACAGAGAACTAGTCGGTCCTTGAGATGATATAATAGTGTAATTAACATATAGTAATGCAATAAATAGCAGGGATAAAGAGATACTTTACCTCATGGCGTGTCAATTCTAGGATTTCTGCATTTTTTTCTTTTATATATATATAAGAACAAAATGGTAAGTGATAACAAATAAACATGGAAAACATAAAAAAACAAATAAGGGATACGTAAATGAAGTGGTAAGAAGACATAGTAATGATGGGCAAACAGGTGAAGGACAATCATAGTAAACAAATTGCTCAGTGGCATAGTGGGACAAAGCGGAAAAAAAAACACGATGAAGCAGACAAGTAAAATATGATGGAAGACATAGTGGGACAAGCGAGTAAACAAAGATGAAACAAACACAAATACTTCAATCAACCAACGATTAAAACCATGCGAAGAATCGCCTGGTTCATGCGCACGAGAGAGACTTCTTATCAAACCACAAAATGAGCGAGGAAAAGGACTGGCGAAGCTAGGAGCTCAAATAGGGTTGATAGGGTCGAGATTTAGAGTGGGTGAACATACCAAAATTTTTCTTTCTTCTCTTTGATCTTTCCTTTCTTTCTCTTTTTTTTAGTTTTCTTTTTTTATATTGTTTTGTTCTCCTCATTTGTGTGTGTGTGTGTGACGATTTTTTTTTAATAACTAGATTTAATGCGGTCTGTAGTAAGACCGTGACCTTTAATTATCACGGTCCTGATGAGGGCCGCGTTAAACATGGGGCTTCCAACAAAACCGAGCCATGTTCATCTTCCTCCCCGCCTCATACTCATTCAAACACAAAATACAAAGAAGACTTCCCTTGCCTCCACCTTGCCACTCTCCGATGGACTCCCATAACGAGGGTGTTCAGCGCTCGAAGAGGAGGGCAATCCGTAGACGACCTCACTCCCGAGAGGAAGGTGAAGAAGAAGGCTCGCCCACTGTGGAGAGTGGCGAAATGGGGGCGACATCGGCGGCTTGGACGGCTAGAAGTGATGGTGAGGAGCCTACAAACGTGAACATGGGAGAGGCCCTTGGTGCAGCCGAGGAGGCCGTGAGTGGGGAGGATCCCACCGGAGGCGCGACGGAGCGTGGCATGAGAGAGGTGAGTCAATTTGGTTTTTTCTTTAGAATCTCATCTCTTTCTATGTTTATGGTTGTGTTTATTGTTGTTTATAGATGGGAATGGGATGTAATCGTGCCCCTTGGCATGTTGTAGGGGGCAAAATGCTCGTGGGGAACACACCCTGGAGAGGGGAATCGCCGGCGGTGGCCCGCGAGCAAACGCGGTGGTCACAGTGTCGCGACCCACCGTGTTAATGAAGAGTTTTTTGTGTGTTTTGTGTAAATGATGCATTACTAACCTCTCCTTAATTACAGGGCATGACTCATACTCTGATTTTGTGGACCCTGGTTCAGGCCGCCTTCCTCGCATTATCGAAATTTCAGCAGGCCCGCCTCCACCAGATGAGCTTTGGTGAGTTTTTAGACATTGAGGTGCTGAGGGTAGATGTTGGCTTAATTCAGGCCTTAAAGGCTAGGTGGGATTCAGAGTGCAGGGCCTTCATCTTTCCCTGGGCTCATATGATCCCAACCTTAGAGGATGTCGCTCACATCACAGGATTGTGAGTTCATGGAGTGGCAGTGAGTGGTTGTATATACCCCTATTATCGGGAGATGGCGTGTAGGTTGCTAGGTTTAGAGTTGGAGGGTATAGGACGGAGTTCTCTAGTCCCGAGAGTAGCCTTATAGGAGAGTCTAGGCCTATACCATACACAGAGGGAGGTGAAGGAGTCTGCAGTTGACTATTTTAGGAGGCTGGTGAGTGATGCTAGAGGGAGCTTTTCTGTAGTGGCGGGACCGCAGGCCGACCGGGAGTTACGTTGGTTCCTTATCTTGTTGATCGGGAGACTATTACTAGGATCACGAGGCGATGCTGTGAGTTGCCGGTTCCTTCCCCTGTTTGAGGATTTGGATAGAGTTGGATAGTATGCCTGGGGTGCGACACTGCTGGCCCACCTATTTGACAGTTTGAGCATCTCCACTCATCAGACCTCTCTCAATGGCTTCTATCCTCTGCTTCAGGTAAATTCTTAACCCTTAACTCGATGGATATTGCACTTATTTCATATATTAATCAAATGCATAATGCTTTTCAGGTTTAGAGTTATTTATATCTACCCACTCTCAGACGCGGCTTGGAGACACATGTAGATTTGGCTCCCGTGGCGCGGCGGTGGACCCCATGGCGGGACAGCCGGTCGTTGAGGGACCATGTTACTCATATTCAGGACATGATAGATGCTCTGCCACATGGAGAGGTAAGAATTTGGGATTTCATATTCTGTTATATTAATGATGGCATTGACACTAATAAGTTTTTTCTTGCAGGTGGTTTGGACTCCTTATCGAAGGGAGATCGGGGAGATGCCGTGGGTGGAGGCTATCGTCCCCTACTTTGGGAGGGAGATTTGGTTGCACGCCCTCAACCTGGTGGAGCCACTGCACTACAGGCTGATCATGAGGACGTTGGGATCCACCAGGCGGTGGTTGAGTTCCTGACTCGGGCGACACTTCCTCAACCCGAGTAGAGGTTTCGTGGCATTTAGGGAGTGGAGGACTGGCGTTAGCGTGCGCACGACCAGATCATCGACTGGGAGCAGCGTGGACAACTAGTCCCCGCAGGAGCAAATTTTGATCAGGCATACCTTCAAGCCTACACACAGACGTACGAGACTCGAGTTTATCGTGGCGCCTGCCGACCGGTGTGTTTTTTTTATTTAGCATTCTCCAAACCTTAAAGACTCCTGATTATGTGATTAACATTTTTGTTATTTTTTTGCTGTTTGATCCAAAGGGAAGAATATCCATGCTGTAGGGGCTCCTTGACTCCATGATCCAGCAGTGCGATGACCTCTAGCGCACCGTAGATGAGCTGGTAAGACTCTCACTTGTAATTTTGCGATGATTTTTAATCTTATCCTTTAATTGCTGTTAACCCCTTTATCCTTATAGCGAGAGGAGCTAGAGAGGGTCCGCTCTTCCCACGGGGCCTCTTCCTCGACCCAGACTGCCTGCGACCGCACCGAGCTTGAGAGTCAACTCGCTAGTGCACTAGCTCGTACTGAGGCAGCTGAGGCCTCCCTCCAGGAGAGAGTAAGCAGCCTACTCCCTTAGCCTAGTCTTTTAGATTTTCATTAATATTGCTCATTGACCAAAACTTCAGGTGCAGGAGCGAGAGCTACTGGTGGCAGAGGTAGAGCTGACAGAGTTGAGGCGTCGCGATGTTGAGGAGCTTCCCCGCGACGTGACAGAGTTGTGCATCCTTCTCAGCGTGGAGAGGAGCGATAGGACGAGAGAGAGGGAGGAGCGTGAGAGAGACAGAGAGAGAGAGATGGAAGTGGGAGAGATTGGAGAGAGAGATGGAGAGGATATAGTTGAGCACTAGATTGGGGATCGCTGAGCAGCGCGCGAGGGACGCAGATGAGTGCTATCGAAGGGGCCGTGAGCGTGCTCAGCGAGAGGGATGTCCCAGCACCTATTCTAGCACAGATTTTCTTGTTACCTCCTTTGAGCATTAGAGGATTGTAGAGGCTGAGAGGAGAGCACGTGGCGACAGGAGTGCGGCCTCGCGGAGATCGATGGCTCCTCCTAGGTTTCCTCCTCGGGGTGGAGGACAGGGAGAGGCAGAGAGTTCTCGTAGAGAGGGAGATGAGTTGGGTGGAGGAGAGAGTTAGAGTGATATTCTTTGTACATCTACCCTCATTTTTGTACACATGACAGATATAGTGGAAATGAAACAGATTTTGTTTACTTCTTGTGTCTCTTGTGATTGTTCTTTGCTTTGCTTGTGTACCTGTCCATGTAGAAAACTTTAGAAAACAAATTAGTTCATCTGTTCCAACTTGGCCTTTTGCTTAATGAGCAAGGGACTTTCTTCAACCCTATCCTTGATAGTGGGTCAAGAGGCCAAGCCTGAGATAGAATGAAAGATGAGAATGCAACATGCAAGCACTTAGTATACCAATAGGAATCTAAAAACGTGATCACACATGATGTCGTTATTCATATGATGTGTTTTTTTCGTGGGTTTTAAATTATTTTGATTGATTTTTTTTAATTTTATAACACTAGGTTTAAATTCGCAAGCTACAACATCAAAGTCAATTAAACTACTGGCCAACGATCCTTGTTCCTTCCCCTCTCACTAAGAGGTACCCAGAGCGCGGGGGTGCATTAGATGTTGTGCCCCTGTGGTTATTTGAGTTTTCATATGGTGACTTGGGTCATTCGACATCATTCTATGGTCATATGTGTTTTGTGATATTCTTGGTTTTGATAATGGCTAAACACTATTCGTCATTGTTGTTTTTCACTCTTATATGACTGACATATGTTCTGTTGTGTTTATGACAGATATGCACATGAAAGCTCAATGTTGCGCCCTCGCACGCGGATCGACCTGCTTGAAGACTCAGTAATAAAACTTCAAGACAATCAAGGTCGATGCCACAGACATGAACGGGCGGCTAACGGACTCAAGCGATGGATCTGGTGCGGCCAACGGACCAACCCTGGGTGACCCGGGCTCTGCCCAGCTGGCGGTCGACCGCCAGCACAGGGGCGGTCGACCGCCCCAGCCAGGGATCCCCCGGCTACAGGTCTGCCTGCTGCCGGTCGACCGCCAGCCAGTGGCGGTCGACCGGAATTCCCAGGGGCCATTCGTCTACAGCATTTTACAGTGGCGGTCGACCGCCAGGAGCTGCCGGTCGACCGCCAGCCCCGAGCCTTCATTTTTGACTTTGCTTCCAACTTCGAAAAGGGCCATTCAACATGGATTTCTTTAATCCAAATGTCACCTAATCACCCACAAATTGTGGATCTGGTCTGAGGCTTGTCTATAGACCATTCAAGGTCTATAAAACCAACACATGAGGGGATGAAAACCCTAATGCTAAAAGGCTTCAAGAGGGTTACAAGGGAGGCTGCTAGAGTGTGTTCAAGGGAGAGGAATTCGGAGCACTGTAGTAGTGAACAGTACTCCGTGAAGAAGGTCTTCATCCTCAAGTGTTCAAGCTATTCAAGTGGAGATCAAGATCAAGGCCAAGAGAAGAGAAAGCTGCATCCTTCATCCTCTTCATCATCTCAAGGGGATCCATTGAAGCTCACTATCAAGGGAAATCATCTACATCCATTCAAGATCTTTCAAGCTCATCCAAGGTGATATTTCAAGCATTCAAACTCCTAGAAGCTAAAGAAGCAATCAAGATTCAAGGTAGCTTCATCATCTCCTTCATTCATTCAAAGAAATTCAAAGAGAAGATCAAGAGAGAAGAATTGAAGGAAGAGGTACTGTTCACGTGAACAGTACTCCGTGAAGAACATTCATCCAATCAAGGGTGAATCAAGAAGATTGAGTTGAAGCCAAGAGGAGCCTTGTTGCTGATCAACATTCCATACAAGGGCTAATTCATTTTCACTCATAACTCAATCTCTTGTTTTAGTTCCTTCACATTTGTTTCACTTTCAATATTGTTAAACTTTGAAGTTGTGATTCGTCCCTACCGTTGGTTAGTAGGAAGGCAATCGGAGGTGTTTCCGATCTGCGGTGTTGACGTCCCTACCATTGGTTAGTAGGAAGGCAATCGGTGGTTTCCGATTTGCGGGTTGGTGCGCTGCACAAGTGAAGCCTCACCGGGTTTTGGTGAGGGGTGGACGTAGGGCTGAGGATTCAGTCCGAACCACCTTAAAAATCTTGTCTAGTGTGGTTTGCTTGTGTGATTGATTCATTCTAGATGCATGCTTAGGATCGAATTATTATATATCTTGCTTATCTTGCTAAGTGAATCACATCATTCTTGGAAGTTAGTTTATATTCCGCTGCAATTCATTTTAACTAGCTATTTAGAGGGCCGCATTGCGAGAAGTGGGGCTGATCTATTCACCCCTCCCCTCTAGATCCGCTGTCCACTACACAACATTAGAGAGTGGCATCCCATAGCCAACTGCCCCTAGTCAGCAGTGCTCCTACTAAGGCCATATCCTGAGGAATGCTTCAGCCTTGGAGGGAGAAATGGAAGAAAATATGGACACAAGCTCGGTGTAGGTTTTTAGAGGTATCAAGGTTTGACTTCTGCCCATGGCACTCCCCCTAGGGATTAGGTCTGTTGCGCCGGGACTTTTTGTCGATATCATCGAACTTGGGTTCGGGCTCATGATATCCCGCGGGGAACTGTACTACCCTCTTGCCATGCCAGTATTGATTTTTTCTTCTTTTTTTCTTTCTTTTTCGACTTTGAAAGACATCGACTCTTGAATTTGATAATGGAGAACAAGGTCCTAATGACTGTCCCTATTTGAGACTTCCTCCTTTCGGGGAGTGCTTAGGTTGGTCGTCTTGCCTATTCTGCCCCTTGCCCCTACACCTGAGCCGAGTGGGGAAGAGAAAAAACCTTCATGCCCCTTGGACATGGCCAAAGTAGGAACGATGTTTCCAAAGGAGCCAGCTAAAGGGCGCCGTGTAGTGTGTGTGACCCGTGCAAAGGGGTAGCCCTTAATGACTGGGGAGAGAATGTTGGACTCCTGGTGCGGAGTTTATTATAACCTTAGATGTTGCAGAAGCAAAATTTTAACCTCAAACCGACTTGATTGAGACATGACTTTTAAGCTAACACTCATTATCATGTTAAAAACCTCCCCTTTATGCACATGCATGAAAATTGAAGATGCATTCTTGCATAATTAAATCATACCATGCATCCTTTAGTGAAGGTAACGTGTAATTCTGAAACAGTCGGTGCGATGCCCCTTGCACTTGCATTTCTTTCCTTGGCAGCTTGCAGGATAAAGGACGGGATGAAGATTGGAGGTAGATCAACATGATAAAGTGATGATTAGATCAGACAAAGACGAAGGAGGATAAAAGGAAAAGAGGCAGGGCTTGAACTCCCTCGCTAGGGCATGAAACCTTGAAAATATGAGGGTCTACAGAAGACATTGGAATCAGAGAGGATTATGGGGGACTAAAGCCCCGAAAATAACATGAGAAAAGGTGGATGCCCAGATTGGGAGAGAAATGAAGAATGGCAGAATGCAAATTTGGAGAAGAATCCTAAAGAATGGGGGGAAGAGGATCTGAGGTCTCTTGAGAGGCAGATGGATTAGGTGAAGGACCCACAGGGTCTAGAAGAAAGGGGAGTTCCGGGGGGTCCGGAGGAAAAGGGCATCGAAATGATGATACGAATCTGGGATGGCTCGGAGGTCCCGGGAAGAAAAAAGGGTAATAATGAAAGAACTCCTGAGGTGTTGGAGGGAAAAGATGGTGAGGGGATTGAGAAGGAGAAGATGAGTTAGGTTGAAAGGAAGAACGAGAAGGAGGAACATGATTTAGAAAAGATGCTAAAAATTGATTTAGAAGAGGGAAGATAGATGATCCAATGAGAGGAGTGTTGGCACCCAAAATATGATCAGATGGCAATTATGCCTGAATGATGGAAGGATGCGGCCCGCCGATGCGCAAAAGCCGAAGAAAATCAGCAAAGAAGGTTCACTCAAACTGTTGAAGCCTTAAGATACCTGATGGAGGGACTCCACAACTCATCTCTCAGAGCCTGATGATGCCAGACGGCAATCCGAAGCTAACAAGATGGTGTTGACTCGGTCGCACCAAACAAACCCCGTCCACAGGGACGAAAATACTCCTGGTGGCCCACCACCTGAAGAAAACACCTCTCGAGGTGAAAAGACGTCTCCGGTCCCACCATATGGGTTTCTGAAGGCCGTATCAGCAGGAAAACCCAAGTGACCGAATTAAGAGCACGGCTTGCGCTAAAAGTTGTTGATCGGGAGTCTGATGGCCACCACGATACCTCTTATGATGGTCTAGCAGGGCAAGAATAAGATGGGGGTTCAAAATAGCCCCTGGAGCCAGTCCGGGACCCACAAATGGACTCAACCCGAACAAACAGCAAGAAGAGAAGTTAAAACGGCGTGGCTAGTGTTAAACCGGCGCCGCTTAAACCAGCGTGCATACCCCTTAAAACGGCACGACATATCTTCAGCCGGCCCCACCAGAAACGACGCGCAAAAAGGTTGTTCCTCAAGCCAAAAACGGCGTGCCAACTGCCACGCGGGATTAGCAGGAGGTATATACCCCTCCATAAAAAGGGAAAATCCGATTGAAAGAAAGGATTTGAAAAAACAAGAAGGCCATTCCAGAAAGAAAACCTTCCAGAGCGGCCGTCATCTGATCCTTCTGCAGAAGAGAGCCTGAGTGCGAGGAGAGGGGGGAGAGTTTCTGATACTCTATTTTTTTATTTTGAGAGCGCATGTGGGTTTTCATCACAGTCGAGAGCCTTTGATTCTTTCTCTGTTCTCATCTCTCTGAATCCCTTTGTGGCTTTGAATGTGTAAACGGGCGATGATATGAGCCCCTGGCTTCCCTTCCTCGTGTGATCTTCTTTCTTTCTTTTTAATTTTCATCTTTGGCACCCTCTGTAATCTCCATGCTACAACGCAATACTGACGACCTCTGGGCGACGGATGTCTGGATGTATCTACATATACGATGTTCTTTGCAACATAATGACATTTGGGTGTGAGTCCTTCCATCCCTCTGCGAATCACTCCTTCCTCAATCCCCTTTCTATATATATATGAGTGTTGTAGGCCCTAGGCGCTTGCTTGCCGTGCTTTCCCCCTATAAAGTCCATGCGTTACTACTGGGATTTTCGCTTTATCGCATAATATGCCCTGGGTCACCTAAGGCCTACATCAAGCTCATCCCCCTCCCTGGGGTCCCTTTGATGCATTAACCACGTCTGGGTTACTTCGTGTGTTTGATGTGCGTTTCCCCTCCTCATCAGAGATGTATACCCTTCTGCTAGCCTCTAGAACGAGGTTCGTCGTTTCCCCTCCACTCACAGCCATGAGTCAGATGGGGTATGGTCATTCCCACAACCAGGACGCCATCTTCTTAATCTAATTTAATAAGGGTGTTGGTCATCCAGCCGTATTCTGCCTTTTGAGTGTTTGACTATTTGTCTTAGAAAACTCCATCTATATGCTTCCCCTCATTGTGAGCCCCCATAGTCCATTATGTTTAGCGTATGCGCCTCCACAGCCAGCCCAAGTAGCGGAATTTTTTTTTTTAATCCATCTAATACCTACTTAGCAAGATGAGGGAGAGCGTTCACCCCTTGAGAGGGAAGGTGCGCTCCACCCCCGACTGCCAGGTGGGGAGAAATATTATATATGATGAACAAAAAGGTACAATGAAAGGTCAAGACCTGAGCGAGGGGCACCCTATCTTATCAAGACGATAGGGTCCTTTAACAACGGATGGAAGCTCCTCCCAAGATGACCAACAACAAAGATAAGATGTGAAGCAACCAAGGCCGGCCAACATGTCAGCGACCTGGTTGGCCTCCCTATACACATGAGAAAGAGAAATATGCATGAAGCTAAGCAACTGTGCTACCTCATACATGACAATGTTCAGCTGCCATGGGCAAGAAGATTGACAATGAACAATGTGTGTTAGAAGGAGTGAGTCCGTCTCAACGGCCACGGTGCTGATACCACGTTCCCTGCACCAAAAGAGACCGTCACGGAGGGCAAGGGCTTCGGCATCCAAGCTTGAGTCGACATGAGGGTATGCTGTAGCAAAGGCAAAGACCAAGTGGCCAGCTGCATCCCTAAGAATGCCCCCGCCGCCGGCTGCACCCATGCTACGTTTGAATGCACCGCCGACGTTGAGTTTCAACTGGCCCGACGGAGGGGGAACTAGCGGATGATTCTTGGAGTGGACGGCTGCAGCACCTTGAAAGTGACACCACTGGAAGCTAGCAGTAGTTGCTGAACCGGGGGAGGTGATCTGCCCTTGAAGATGTGAACCTGAGCAATGGAGCGGACTGCATGCAAGACCTTGCAGAGGATGTGGCGCGCAGACATGGTCTGCCCCTCGAACCGCGCTTTATTTCTACTGAGACAAATCTCTGAGATGACAGCCAAGAACATACACCGTAAGATGCTACTAGCCACCGTAGCAAGGGACAGACCACCCAAGTAGTCGAGGACAGCCGAGGCAATGGACGAGTGCAGCGAATAGCTGAAGTGCAGTAGGTCAAAAACCGCAGACCAAACTTCAATAGCAATCTGGCCATGAAAGAAAAGGTGCAGCGCCCCCTCCTCTTGGAAAGATGGGCAGCAGTTGCATTTGGAGCACAAGGGAATGCCAGCAGCCATGATAACGTTGTCCACCGGAAGGCAGCCACGCAGGAGACGCCAAGCGAGGATGGACCATTTGATGGGGATGAGGTGGTGCCACAGTAAGGCCCAGGAAGGGGAGACACTCGGGGAGAGGCTGCTACGCACAGACCTGGTAATGAAGTTCCCATTGGGGCTGAGGGTCCAAAACCACTTATCAGCAGTGGTGGTTGAAGCAAAGGCGTCGTGGAGGAGACCCGACGGGCAGAACTGCGGTGCGGCTGCAAGAGAGGCTTGGGCTTGGCCAGCCAATGCGGCCTGCACCGAGGTCATCTTGTTCGGCAAATCAGACCAAGCTTGTGGTGGCAGGTAGTCCTTTAACGGTGCAGACCCGACCCATACGTCAAACTAGAATGATGCCCTCGAGCTCTCCAAGGAGACAAAGACTCTGTGGTTCGCATGGATAAGAGCAGCCACCTGCTGCCAAAGACCTCTTTCCGCCGTGAGAGCATGGGAGAAAGGGGCAGCAGAGTAATGGCGGAAGTGAAGGTGCTTCGCTCGGAAGAATGAACCCCAAAACGAAGGTGCAGAGATGGCATTCCACAATAATTTGGTTTTGAGCGCAACCTGCAAGGTGGATAGATTAAGGATACCAAGGCCGCCGCTATCAGTGGGGTGAGAAATAAGATCCCAGGATTTCCAGTGTTTCTTCGATGAACCTTCATATGAGCCCAAAAAGAAATTCGCCAAGAGTTTGTGAAAACCTTTGAGGATGGTTGACGGAATAGCAGTGCAAGATAAGGTGTAGATGGGAATGGCTGAAAGAACATGCCTGATGAGGATAATTCTACCTCCTGCCGACAGGAAGGCTGATTTCTGACTTTGAAGAGTGGCGACAGTCTTGGATAATAGATATGAGAAGTGCGCCGGCTTGGGTCTCCCGGCATGTATAGGGATACCCAAGTAGGTGAACGGGAGAGAAGCCTGGCTGAAACCGGTGGTAGCTCCAATAGAACATGCGAGTGAGGGCGGTGTGTGGCTGCCAAGAATATAGAAGCACTTGGAGGAGTTGATGCGCTGCCTGGAGGCGACCTCGTATTTCTTCAGGAAGCCCATGATTGACCGCAGGTGACGCACAGAGCCGTTGCTGAAAATCAGAGTGTCGTCGGCAAATAGCAAGTGGGAGATGTTGGGGCACCTTCTGATCGACTGATAGTATCCGCCTCTACTGCGAAGAAACAAAGCGGAGAGCCCCCGGTTGAGCGCCTCTTCCGCCAGAATGAAAAGAGCCAGAGCAATTGGATCCCCTTGTCGAAGCCCTCTAGTGGACTTGAAGAAGCCATGAGATTGGCCATTGAAGAGATGGAAAACCAACAATTAGTAATCAAAGGTTCAATGAGAGAGATGATGGGGAGGCTGAACCCAAATTTTCGAAGGACGGCGAAGAGAAAGCTCCATTCCAAGGGATCATATGCTTTCGCCATATCAAGCTTGAGGATGACTGTAATATCCCTGACCTTTCGGATCCTTCTTCGTGGGCCCCGGATCGGGTTTCTCGGAGTGTCCGGCTCCGTTATGTCTGAAATTTCATTTCGGACATTTTTCGTGTTCGGATCAGCGCGATCTGGAGTTGTTTCGGAGGCCCGGAAGCGTTCCGCGACTTTTCCGCGTGTGTTTTCCGATTTCCTGTGTGTGTTTCGGCAATTCCTTCGGAACCTCGTTGTGGGTGAACCGGGCCGTTCACCTAGGCGAGAGTGGTACCGTTGCGATCAGCGCGTTCCGAGGATCCCGAAAATGTAATTTTCTATTTTTTTGGTGTTTTTTGAAATTTTTAGATTTTCTATAAATACCTTTCTTTTTCTCTCTCTCCCCACCCTCTTCTTCTTCTTCTTTCCCCCCACTATGAGCACCGCCCCCTCTTCCTCTCTCTCTCTCCCGTTCGACCGCGGCGACGTCCCCTCCGGCTGTAGACGGCGTGGGCGACGGTGAGGCAATCGTGGCGGCGTAAAGCTTGTGGGGAACCGTGAAGGGACGAGGGTTTTTCAAAGCATTCTTTGCGATCTCGGCAACGATTCGGCGGAGCTTTCGCTCCATTGAGGTAGGGTGACGTTCCCTAGCTCCTCGCCATTCATTTCTGTGATTCGTAGGCCAAGGGGAGGCCGAGAGGGGTGTGTTTGAGCAGGTTTGGGGTTTTCCATGATTTGGGGAGAGCTCGCGCGATCTATGGATTTAGCCAGCGATTTCATGTTTTGGTAGCCTAGTATCATGCTAGGGGTCCCCAGGGGTCTTCCCCTTTGATTTCCCCCTCTCCGGTGGAGGCATGGGGGCGTGGTTGGATTTTTGGGCGTTTTCCCGTCGTTCCGACCTCGGGCGGGTGTGACGGTCCTTCCAGTGACCGTCACATCATGTAACGCGCCTAGGTGGGTGCGTTACAGCCCTGTGATGCCAATTGGGGGTCTGTGGGCTGTGACGGCCCCTCGATAGACCGCCACAGGCGTGTGACGCGCCTGGGTTGGGCCATCAAAGGCGTCCCGACCGTTGGTATGACCGTTGATTTCTGACCATTGGGGCACAGGCGTGTGACGGGCCAGGCTTGGTGCGTTACATGCTTGTGACGCCCCAGTGTGGGTGCGTCAGAGCTGACGAACCCCACATCATGTAACGCTCCAGCGTTGGACCGTTACATGCTGTGACGTAACGAGTGGCACGCGTCACAGCTGGTTCTCACTGTCTTGTGACGCACCATGGTAGGCGCGTCACAAACTATAACACACCAGGGCAGGTGCGTTACACGTTGTTTTCCACTTGGAGTGTGACGCGCCTGCGTTGGGCCGTCAGGTGGCTGTGACAGTCCATCCTAGACCGTTAGAGCCTGTGACGTGTCTAGGGTAGACCGTCAGGCTCTGGACTGCACCGAGAGGTTCGCAGTCCCATTTTCTTGTCCAACCATGGTCGCCGTGCGACGGTGCCGGTACGTGGGGCGGTCCCCGTACGTCGTCAGATGCGGACGTGATTTTCCGTTGACTTGAGAGTCTACTCCTTCAGTGACCCTCCACTAGTCGTAGCCCACCAGTAGGCGGTGCTGGTCTCACCAGGGAGTGGTGTACAAGCCGACCCTTAGAGACAGTTTGTGGACCGGTTACCATCTGGCCCCGCGTCTACTAGCCAGAGTCGGCTGAGGGGAAAACCGGTCAGAGGACCAGACCAGGGACGCACGGTCTGTGTGTGCACACGTGGTTGGGGGCGGTTGGACCCACGCTGACGAGCGTGACCCCAGCTAGTTACTTGTTCGTGGTACTTGTTCGGTGTCCGTGCCTTTGGTAGGCGCTACCACGTCAGGCAGTTCACCTGCGGTGCGGTGTAAGACGTCAGGGGACACTACCGACTGTGCTTCTAGTGGGAGGTACTCCTGTCGAGTCAGGAGTGTAAGGCTGTCAGTCGTTGCGACTTCAACCTTCGGGTTTTGTCGTGTCAGCCGTGTGTTCCGGTTGTTTCACCGTGGCACGTGTGTCGGTTTTCGTGCCGTGAGGTAGGTGATTTGTAGATGGCAGGGTTTCCTTTTCGAGGTACTCGCTTACTGCTAGCGTAGTGGTTTCTCCGTTTGCGAGGTAGGGTTCGGGTGATCCCTACTGAATCTGTTCCGACACTCATTCCCTGCGTGTTTTCACCATGTTTCAGGTGAGGCGAGGCTTCAGGGGAGTTCGTCTGAGGCTCAGCGTGGTTCAGGTGCCCAGCGTTAGTGTGATAAGTGTGTATTTATACATATTAATTCATGTTATACATATTTTTTATGAGCTTAAATAATAATAAATATACACTTATCACACTTACTTTTAATTTAGAGTTAAATATTTAATTTTATGGAATTAAATAATTTTAATAAAGATATTTACTTATTTATGTAGGCACTCGGTACGAGGGAAGCTACAAAAAACAAAAATAAAAAAATAAAAAAGGAAAATAAAAAAAATAAATTAAAAGCCAAAAGCCCATGGACTTGTTCAAAAAGAAAAGAAAAAAAATAAATTTATTTGATACTCTTTAGGCCTTTTATAAGATATATACATAATATATATCAATATAATATATATATATATATATATATATAATAGTGAATATGAGTGTGTGTGTGTGTGTTTCGCAGGAAGCAGCTGGGCGCGCCTTCGCGCGGCATGGGCGACGAGGTGGAGGGGTGAGGCGCGGTCAACGCGCCTCACCCGCGTCAAAGCTGGAGGCGGGCGCACCGCGCCCACGCGCCTCACACGTGGCGGGGGAACCGCGGGTCGTGCACCGCGTCAGCGCAGGCGGCGCACGTGCGCAAAAGAGAGAGAGGGAGGCGGCCGGCGCACGCGGCCGGAGGAAAGAGAAAGGGAGAGAGAGAGAGAAAGAGAGAGAAAGGAAGAGAAAAAATGAAAAAAAATAGAGAAAAATCATAAAAAAATATCCAAGTGTGCAACACATGTTGGCACACAATTCTGAGTCAACAATTGCAGCAATGGCTTATGTTTTCCAACAAAAGAGGCAAGGAATGTCTATATGGGGAATGGGGTTGTGTTAACCCTATAAAAGGGGCTTCTATTGTAATGAAAGAAGAGAGTTGCTAGGAAGAGTTGCTAAGAGTTGTAAGAGGTTGCTTTGAGTTTCTGAAGTTCATTTTTGTTTGCCTTAGTAGAGCTACATAGGAGAGTTAGAAGGTGTTATTTTGAGAGCTTTTGATGCAAACTTTGTAAGTTGATGTTGTTTTAATGAATGTTTTGTTTAAGCATTTAGTCCTTTCTTAGTCTCATTACATGTTGTTCTGATCTCCATTTCATTTTCCCGTCTTCACGAAAATTGTTCATCTTTAAGTGTTCTCCAATTTCTCTTTCTATCATTTCCCTTAATCGCTTCTAGTTTGAAAGTAATTTCCCATTTTTCTAAGTTCTGTTCTATGGGATTGCTGTTCATCCGAGGTGATACCTTCTAGTATTCTTATGTTTTGAAGCATTTCTAATCATCTTTTCACTCTGAGTTCTTCATAAAAGTTGTTCTTTGTTTATAGATCTAGATTTTGTTCTTCTATGACTTCTTCTAATTCTTATTTATTTGTGAGTTATAATTAATTTTTCACTGTTCTATTTTTAACATTATTACTGTTCATCCGCACCAATAGATCTTGATTTTTCACGTTTTTCACTATCTTCCTCTCGTTTTATATCTCTGTAGTCTTCATCAAACTTCTTCTTCTTTTCATTCTCTACAACTTTCATTTCTTTTACTTCTTCTAATTCTATCTAGATTTTAAGTTATTTTCTTTCTTCCAATCCCCTATTTTCAATATAATTCTGTTGTGTTTTCAACTTGTTTTTATTCCTATTTCTATCCATCTCCATTTCTTCACGATTTCTTCACACACCTAAAGTGGTTAGTCATCTTCCGGTCATCTCACGACGTCGACTTTCAAGGCGGAGCGATCTTCATCCAAGGCTCGATGAGGAAACGACGGCATTCTTCATCCATTGGCTAAAATTTCCTTCACTTATCTCTTGTTATTTAAAGTTGTAATTTCATTTTACATTGCATCCTTTCATTTTCAAAGGAATAAAAATTCATCTATGCAAAGTTTTGAAATTCTCATCTTTTTACTTCTTCCAATTTCTCTTCTTTACTCATCTCATATTCTTTAGTTAAGTTTTCATGCAATTTAAGTTCCTTTAGTTTTAATCTCACTCAAAAGACAAACAAAAAATTGGTTTTCAAAACATAAGGATATTTTCCAACTTGATCTATAATCAAATTTCTTCCTCGTGGGATCGACCCGTTCTTACCACTTTACTCGTATTTCAAAAATCATTTAAGTGAGTGAGTGCGGTTTTATAAATTTTAAAACTTGTGTGGCACGATATTTTTAAACGACGGGTGTCGAGGGCATCAAATTTTTGGCGCCGTTGCTGGGGAGGAAATTTTTGAATGTTGGGATATTCTAGTGTTTGATGTGTATACTTGTATAATAATTTTTCTATTTTTATTTTGCAGGAAAAATAAAACAAATCCAAAAATCAAAGAAAGAGAAAAATCATACATGAAATTCCAAGAAAATGAAGCGTCGCTGAAAGCCTGGTACTGTAGCAGTCAAGCGTCGCTAAAGGGCAGAAACGTAGGAACATGTTCTGGTTTTTCAATTTTTGAAAAATCTACAACAAAAATCTGAAAACTTCTTGAAAAATCTATACAAAATCAAAAAAAAATCAAAACAAAAGTAATTTTTATGCTGGCTAGATAGGTTCATTAACTAATATATATATATATATATATATATATATATATATATATATATATATACTTGCACCAAACAAAAAAAAAATCTCATTCCAATAATAGAAACCACACAACATGTTCTAGGTCATGCATCATTTAGCATAGAATTTTTCTTTGTTTAATTCCTGTCATTGCATTTTGAAGATTGCGAGGGGCAGGGTACGTTCTACTTATCCTATTATGGCATACATATTGCATAAGAATCCCTTGTTTGAAATTGTGATGTGTATTTCATTTCAAAATATTCTAAGGGCCATACCCCTAAATAACATAAGGTGGGGATTTCACCACCCTTCCTTAGCCCACAAATCACATTTCCTTTACATCTTTGCATGACCTACGCCATAAATAAAAGCTATTAGACATTGGCCCTAGGATCACATTGTGATGTTAGTACGATTTGAGTTTACCCTCTTGTGAAAACCGGTGCCTAAGGCAAGACGGTTGGACGGCAAACGCCTTAAGCGGGACTGTGGTTTGACATAATTAGGTCCCTACGAAAGTAGGGGGAGCCTCCCACTACCCCACCCCTTATCTGGCCGGTGAAAATATTGAGGGTAAACTTAAATTGTACTTCGATCGTTTTGTGAAACCCCATTTGTAGGTCTGAGTCGCATCTATCTCATTAGATAATTTGTGTTAACTTGTTTGTGTTTGCATTAAAAAAATAAAATTAAAAAAATAAATAAAATAAAAATAAAAAATCTCATCTTCTCTCTCTTAGTATTATTAAAAAAATAAAAAAATGGTGGGTTTCTAATCTTACAAAAAAACTTAATTTTAAATAAAAAAAGAATAAAAAAGGAGATTAATAAAGGGAAAATAAAATTGATAAATTGATAAAAATTATGAAATTTGAAAAAAAAATTGAAATACTTACAAAAATTGAAAAAAAAATTGAAAAATATTTCTGGGATCCAACCTATTTTTCATGGCCATTAATCTTGGAGGAAAACCCACGCCTATGAAGGAACATTTTTTTCCTTCTACTTATAAACCCTCAACCTGTATTCAACTCCCTGACATTCTCGTGGATCAGTATGAGATTCGTCCCGGTCTCATCAAGATGCTCCCATCTTTTTATGGGAATCTTAATGAAAATCCTTATAAGCATCTAGATGATTTTCTAGAAGTTTGCTTCCTGATCAAAATCCAAGATTTTAGTGATGATGTCCTTAGGTTGATTTTATTCCCATTCTCATTGAAAGAAAAAGCCAAATGTTGGTTAAGGAGTTTTGGAAAGTCTATCAGGACTTGGGAAGATATGTAGTTAGAATTTTTGAAAAAAATTTACCCCATAGTTCGGACCAACATGATGAGAAGGGTGATTATAGGATTTACTCAACGTCCGAGAGAGCAAATTCATGAATCTTGGGAGAGACTGAAGGATCTAGTAAGTCAATTCCCACACCATGGGTTACCCAAATGGCATATTATGTTTGCATTTTATGAGGGGTTATCTAATCATGATAGGCAAATGGTGGACACATGTTGCGGATGGGCATTTATGAACAAAGGTGAAGATGAGGCGTATGATCTGTTTGAAATTTTGAGTGAAAATTTGATGAATCGTGCCTCCATCTCATCTCCTCCACAATCTGTAGGATCTTTCAAACAGGATGAAAATCCAATCCAAACTTCCAAGGAAGCCTGTGAGTGCTGTGCCAGTCTCACTCACCATGTGAGTGAATGTCTTACTATCGCCCGACTCCCACCAGTAATCCAAGCACAGGTCCAAAAAGCTCTAGGCTTCTCTCCACGTCAGTATGATACCCTTTTAGATGATTATACTCCTGGCGGGACCCAATTTTATATTGGATGGATCACACAATCCAAGCCAATTTGTCTAACTTTTCACCCCAAGAAGGCCACGAGCGGCCCATGTGTCATCAACTTCAGCCCACCGCATCTCACCCAAACTACCAAAGCAATATCAATACTAATGGTGATTCACCGGGCCACTACTTTGAACCTCAAATCATGTACTCTCAGTCTACTTACCATGGCCCTCCTTCAATATTCAACCAACCCCCTCAATATGTGAATGATGATGATGATGATGATGATGATCTTCTGCCTGTCATTTTGGCTCAAGATATCTATAATGAAAATAGGGGGGAGCACACCAACAATACCATAATGAAGGAAGAGGAGGAATTAGGGGGTGAATTGGAGGATAAAAATGATCACATTGATATCATCACCCCATTCTATGAATGTTTTGAGATTGAGAATATCACTGTGAAGATTAGTGGTCCAAATAACTCAATCGAGGATATACATACGAGGAGGATTACTTTGTAAGTAATAATCTTGTTGATTTAATGAAACAAAATTCTGAATATCCTCCTCCCCTGGAAGAACATGATGATTGGGCCCTAGACGAAAAGTTTACATTTCATGTACCGACCCTATTTCTGAAAAATTTGATTGATAATTTTCAGTTGAGTGATGAGTGTGATGATGGGCCCGTCTTAGAGATATTCACATTTGATCTGACCTATGATGAAAGGGCCGGACTGGAATCATTTACATTTCCTCTATCCACCCCATTAGTGGGCAATCTGGTTAATAATCCTCAGATGAGTGATGAGTGTGATGAAGGGGTTTCATTAGAAAATTTCATATTTGATCTGACCCCTGAAGCCTATCCAATGAAGTCTGAATCTGTGGATGAGTTAGATACTGAGCTCGTGCTTCCTTCTACTTTGATTCCCCTGCCAGTTGAGCCTCTCCAATTTGACATTCTAGGACCTGAGGGGGATGAGCCAACCACATTCATCTTTGATTTGACTTCCTCTCAAGAAGACAAGTTGATCAATACCCTTAAAGTTCATGAGGCTGTTACTGAGAGGAAAGTGGCTAAGGATGACAATCTTATTCCTAAGCTACCAGGGCCTGAACAAGTTACCATGGAGGAAGTCGTTCCTAAAGGGCTCGTTAGGAGAGACGATACAGAACAAGAGGACCAATGGATTGATTTTGTGCAAGGGTTCCACCTCGATCATGACAAATTATTGACCATTGATCATTTCTGGATCCCTAAAGATGAAAATTGGCTCACACACATGGTTAACGTTAAAATCAATAATGTGCGCGACCCATATATTTCTGGCCCCAATCCGTACATACTTACTATTGTCTTCCAATGGTATGAGGGATGGAATTTGAAGGAGGACAAGATCACGTGGTGGCTCATTCTGAATGCCACACGTTGGTTAGTGATCTACCTTATGTCTGGCTGACAACATAAAACTTAGCGCTTCTTGGGAGGCAACCCAAAGTTTTAGTGATTTTTGTGTGGTAATAAATGGCTTCTTGGGAGGCAACCCAAGTTTTTCGTGTGTTTTTATTTTGCAGGTGTGAATACCAGATAAGTTGGGGAGAGAAAGGAGATTGCTTACTCTACTGCTCAGATAAGCCAAGCCGTCAAAAGTCAAGTACCACCTTTTCTTCAAAAGCCACAATTTTCAAAGTCCACCTCTATCAGGTTGTCCCGTTCCTTCATAAATTTCTCATCTACATTGTTCTATTAATCTCTATTGTTCATGCCATTGAGGACAATGTCATTTAAGTTGGGGGGACAGGAAATCATGTTGCACATTTTGCATTCATATATACAACCTCTAAATTTTTCACCTCATTTTTTTTTGGAAAAACTACAAACACCCAATTGAGTTTTCATGATTCATGTTTCCATTGAAAAGGAATCTAGAATAGAAAAGACTAGGGAAACGGATGATGGACAATTTCTTTAATCTAGCCATGGAAAACTGAGTTAAGAATATCTTTAAAGTTCATTTGCACTTTCGACAAAAAAGTAAAACACGTTGCACGCTAATGAAACAAGAAGGACAAGCCTTCTGCTATTTTAGACATACTGTCTGATATTCTGCACTTCTTGAAGAAGAGATCTTTTATAAGCTTTCTGCCATGTTATCTATTGAAAAATCTTTTTTGAGAAAACAAAAACTATGAAAAATGCTCCGATTCCGAGTAACCGGGCCTACTTCACCTAAGACGTGTTGAGGTTCGCGTCAAAAGGAAAAGGGAACATTGATCTGTGTAACCGAGTCTACTTCACCTAAGACATGTTGAGCTTCGCGTAAAACAGTGAAGGGTAGTGCAGCATCATGTGTGTATAGAAAAATAAGTAGACAACAAAAAAATAAAAAGGAAAAGATATCCCAAAAGGGACATAGCAATAAGGCAGACAAACAAAGCTAGTATGCTGAATGCTCTGTTTAGAAGTGCATGATTGGAAGGCATTTATTTGGAATAGTAACTGGGGGATGTAATTGTCTAAATTGTGAAGTTAGCATTACACATGCACAAGTGCTATTGACCTTTAAATTGACTTCTTGATCATGTACATATTTCCTACATAAGGCTAGTCTGTGATAATTATTCCAGATTCCTAATCTTTAGTTGATTCTATGACCGATGATCTGGAAATGAGGAATGGATATTTAAACTCTTTTTGGTCCTAAAATTTTTAATTAGTTGCATTGCTAAGGGACTAGCAATGAGTAAGTTGGGGGGTGTGATAAGTGTGTATTTTTACATATTAATTCATGTTATACACATTTTTATGAGCTTAAATAATAATAAATATACATGTATCACACTTACTTTTAATTTAGAGTCAAATATTTAATTATATGGAATTAAATAATTTTAATAAAGATATTTACTTATTTATGCAGGCACTCGGTACGAGGGAAGCGACAAGAAACAAAAATAAAAAAATAAAAAGAGAAAATAAAAAAAATAAATTAAAAGCCAAAAGTCCATGGACTTGTTCAAAAAGAAAAGAAAAAAAATAGAAAAAAAACAAATTTATTTGATATTTTTTAGGCCTTTTATAAGATATATACATAATATATATCAATATATATATATATATATATAATAGTGAATGTGAGTGTGTGTGTGTGTGTGTTTCGCAGGAAGCAGCCGGGCGCGCCTTCGCGCGGCACGGGCGACGAGGTGGAGGGGTGAGGCGCGGTCAACGCGCCTCACCCGCGTCAAAGCTGGAGGCGGGCGCACCGCGCCCACGTGCCTCACACGCATCGGGGGAACCGCGGGAGGTGCACCGCATCAGCGCAGGCGGCGCATGCGCGCAAAAGAGAGAGAGGGAGGCGGCCGGCGCACGGGCGGCGCACGCGGCCGGAGGAAAGAGAAAGGGAGAGAAAGAGAGAGAAAGAGAGAGAAAAAATGAAAAAAAATAGAGAAAAATCATAAAAAATACCCAAGTGTGCAACACATGTTGGCACACAATTCTGAGTCAACAATTGCAGCAATGGCTTATGTTTTTCAACAAAAGAGGCAAGGAATGTTCACATGGGGAATGGGGTTGTGTTAACCCTATAAAAGGGGCTTCTATTGTAATGAAAGAAGAGAGTTGCTAGGAAGAGTTGCTAAGAGTTGTAAGAGGTTGCTTTGAATTTTTGAAGTTCATTCTTGTTGGCCTTAGTAGAACTACATAGGAGAGTTAGAAGGTGTTATTTTGAGAGCTTTTGATGTAAATTTTGTAAGTTGATGTTATTTTAATGAATATTTTATTTAAGCATTTAGTCCTTTCTTAGTCCCATTACTTGTTATTCTGATCTCCATTTCATTTTCCTGTCTTCATGAAAGTTGTTCATCTTTAAGTGTTCTCCAATTTCTCTTTCTATCATTTCCCTTAATTCCTTCTATTTTGGAAGTTATTTCCCATTTTTCTAAGTTCTGTTCTATGTGATTACTGTTCATCCGAGGTGATACCTTCTAGTATTCTTATGTTTTGAAGCCTTTCCAATCCTCTTTTCACTGTGAGTTCTTCATGAAAGTTGTTCTTCTTTTATAGATCTAGATTTTATTCTTATATTACTTCTTCTAATTCTTATTTATTTGTGAGTTATAATTAATTTTTCACTGTTCTATTTTTAACATTTTTACTGTTCATCCAATAGATCTTGATTTTTCACGTTTTTCACTGTCTTCCTCTCGTTTTCTATCTCTGTAGTCTTCATCAAACTTCTTCTTCTTTTCATTCTCTACAACTTTCATTTCTTCCACTTCTTCTAATTCTATCTAGATTTTAAGTTATTTTCTTTCTTCAAATCCCCTATTTTCAATACAATTCTGTTGTGTTTTCAACTTATTTTTGTTCCTATTTCTATCCATCTTCATTTCTTCACGGTTTCTTCACACACCCAAAGCGGTTAGTCATCTTTCGGTCATCTCACGACGTCAACTTCCAAGGCAGAGCGATCTTCATCCAAGGCTCGACGAGGAAACGACGGCATTCTTCATCCATTGGCTAAAATTTCCTTCACTTATCTCTTGTTATTTAAAGTTGTAATTTCATTTTACATTGCATCCTTTCACTTTCAAAGGAATAAAATTTCATCTATGCAAAGTTTTGAAATTCTCATCTTTTTACTTCTTCCAATTTCTCTTCTTTACTCATCTCATATTCTTTAGTTAAGTTTTCATACAATTTAAGTTCCTTTAGTTTTAATCTCACTCAAAAGACAAACAAAAAATTAGTTTTCAAAACATAAGGATATTTTCCAACTTGATCTATAATCAAATTTCTTCCTCGTGGGATCGACCCGTTCCTACCACTTTACTCGTGTTTCCAAAATCATTTAAGTGAGTGAGTGCGGTTTTATAAATTTTGAAATTTATGTGGCACGGCATTTTTAAACGACGGGTGTCGAGCGCATCATAGTGCCAGAGGTCAGAGCTGGGGTATGCCCCGTGTAGCTGTACTTTTCTTTCTTGTCTCTATACTAGTTGTGGACTACTGTTGTTATTTTGTTGTTACCTTGTGGACCTTGTAAAATGTTAATTCATTTCCTGCTTAATTATATAATCTGTTTAATTTCTACAATTATTTATGATACTTGTGTAGTTTCCACACCATCCTTCCAACCCTTCCGAGTCTTCGGGCTCGTGGGTGGCGGTACGAGTCTCGGGTTATCTGGCTTCCCCGGTAATCGGATTCTCGGGTCGTTACAATGACATTCCGCCCTCGGCACGGCTTCCCAATATGTTGAGCCAACTCCTTAGCTAAGGATATGTTTTCTATGATGTAGCAGCCTTTGACGAAGGCCCCTTGCTCCTCCAAAATCAAGGAGGGGAGAACACGAGCCAGCCGATCGCTAAGCACCCGAGAAATAATCTTGTAGATGAAGTTGCAAAGACTAATGGGATGGAAATCGGCACAAGTCTTTGAGCTCTCCACCTTGCGTATAAGAGCAATGAGGGACGAGGTGAAGCTGCGCGGAAGAGAGTGCCCACAAAAGTAAGCTGGGACAGCTTTAACGACGTCGTTGGCTATGAAATCCCAGCAAGCCTTGAAGAAATATCCCGTGAACCCATCCGGTCCGGGCGCACTGTCCGAAGACATACCGAAGACAATGCCCTTGATCTCCTCGCCGGAGGGCACCACAGTAATCAAATCATTGTGTTCTGCATCCATAATGGAGGGGATCGGAGCCAAGACCTCCGAGTGTATGTGGTGCGGCGAAGATGTGAAGGCCGAGGTGAAGTGAGATACCAACAAGGCAACCATGTCCTCCTGTTGGTTCACAATAGAACCATCATCACAATGCAGCTCCGAGATAGAGGCACGGCTGCGATGAGATAAGGCATAGGCATGGAAAAACTTGGTATTACGGTCCCCTTCTTTGAGCCACTTGATTCTTGATTTTTGACGCCAGAACATTTCTTCTTGAGAGTGGACTCGGTCAAGATCATCTTTAGCAGCCAAGAGTGCCGCGTGGTGAGCGTTAGAAGGGTGGCTGTCGAATTCTTCTTGAGCCAATGAGAATGCTTCTTCAGTCGCCAGAACATTGGCGAAAATATTGTGGAAAGTATCATGGTTCCAGCACCTCTAGAAGCCCTTCATGTGTTTGAGCTTGAGAGCCATGGCGATGAGGGGGAATGATGACGACGGAGCTGCAGCCCAGGCCGCCTGGGAGTCGGCGGAGAATTGAGCATGGGTCGTCCACATTTGTTGGAAGCAAAATCTAGAAGGCCGCGTGTCGGGTTTGGGGAGTAAGGACAATAAAAGGGGGCGGTGCTCGCTGCAGGCGCGTGACTGGTGACGGACAGAAGTGGCCGTGCAAGAGATGGACCACTCACCATTGAGTAGGACCCTGTCCAGCCTGACCTAAATCCGATTGGCCCGCTGGCCATTATACCAGGTGAACGGCCCACCAAGGAAGCCGGCATCCTGCAGAACGGATGTAGCCACACAAGTCTGGAAGTCAGACATGGAGAGGGAAAATGTCTGCTTCCCTGTTTGCGATGGGAATCTTGTTCTTATTTTATTTATTTTTATTTGTTCCATTTGGGTTTATTTAGTTTATTTCACGTGTTAATCAACCAATTAACTAACTGGTAGTTAACTGACTGATTGACTGCGCGGGCGTGCCAGTCACGTGAGTGACGAGTTTATTATGCGCTCGTTCTGACCCATGTCGGGCGAGAGAGAGATTCGATCGGGACCAGCAGTCCGCCATACCATAAAGGCTATGGCGTTAATTACATCCCCCACGAGGAGGGAAAACCTTTGATTAATTGCCAAGATAGTGGGCTGTCGAGGCCGGAATAAAGGTGCAAAGGCATAAACGTGACCAGGTCACGTGAGATGCTTCTGTCTATCATGCAAGAGGAGAATGATTCATTAAGTTGGATAGCCCCGATACATGGCGGAGGACATAGGTCCGAAGACCGCCATCGCGCATAGCAAAGACTTCCGATCGGGAGTTACCCGGACTTCCGTCAATGCCATTTGATATACCCGAGGGTCCATACAGGCATGCATGCGTGATGTTCATGACAATGTTAAGCATAGTCGCAGAATTGCAAAGATGAACAATGATCAATCAAGTTTAATAGACCCCGCAAAGGGGACGACAGTGGCAACGTAAGCATGATGACGAAAGTGAAATACTAACAAACATTGTAGTAAAAGCAAGATGGCCCGGGCTTGCATAGCCCCTTTCTTATTTAGTTTATTATCGATTAGAGTCATTGATCTCGATCGCGGGAGACGAGGATCGCTCCAAGGGCGGGGGAGTGATTAAAACAGCATAATGGTTTGAAACCGGTGCGGCCACGCGTAGGGATAGGGTTTCTCGGCGCGGCCAAACGTGGGTAAATGGCCTTAATCCTGCGCGGCATTAACCAATGTTAAAATGGCGTGGTGGGCTTGGGGCGCGCCGGTTTAGGGCACGCCGGGAACGTGCCACTTGAAAGAAAAGTTTTATGAGTGCGAGGTTATTCCGGTGCGGGGGGGTACCGCGCCGGATTAAGGCACGCCGGAATAAGACCGCGCCGTTTTAGCTAATTTTTGATAATTTTGCAACTATTTAAGTTCATTAAGATTCTGTTGAGAGTTTTGAAGTTAATTGGGCCGATTGCTTGTTTAATTGAAGCCCAGAGCCCTTCTAGAATGAAGTGATGACTTAGTGCGAGGTTAATACTCGAGCACGGCAGTTCATCGCTTGAGAACTTATGTTTTATTAAGGCCAATTCTCGGAGATGGCTTTAATTAAGAAACCTGACAGAATTTTGGCAGCATCTCCCCCGCCCCTGAAAGGTGGCAGGGGAGAAATGGAGTCATACTCACGCATGGAGAAAGCCCCTAAACAGCCGGTCGGCACGATGGTCGCCAGCAAATCCCAATCGGACAGGAAACCCCGAGGACTGGCCTTCGAGGGGTACCATGGCTCCGTGGATTGAAACAGGCGGATAAGGCAGCTAATGAAGGAAGCTGCAACCCCGAGGGCTGGCCTACGAAGGGTGAGCAACCTATAGCATGCACTGCATCCGTTAGAGAAAGACCATTAGGGAGAGAGGCTCTGAGGGCTAGCCTACTAGGAGCATTTGTCCCTTAGTCACCACAGGGTCCCGAAGGGCTATGGGTTTGGATTGTCGGCCTGAGGCCCCTGTTAATGTTCGCCCTATGGCCCATTGAGAGAATCCATCACTTGCAGGTGGAGCCCCCTTGACCAATCGGCGGGTCTATGAAACAGTGGGGAATGTCCCCCTCCCCGGATCACTGGGACAAAACCAACAGAGCTAGGGTAGCTCGAGGGATGTAGAACACATACGAGAGGAAAGAAGACATTCGGCATTGACAGATTACCATTCACAGAGTTGAAGTATTGATGCTCGCGAGACTAGACTACCATCCACGGAGGAGAAGGCAAGTAGCAGTCACAGAGAGAGATAGTTTATATGTGAATAGGATGACCTAACCTACCTATTGGGATAAGGCTCTGATGATGATGATGATGACCTAACCACATACGCACATGCTCGAGCGGCTGGAATGCAATAATCACAGCCCTGGTATTCTGGAGGTGACCCCCACCTTCTATGAGCATTGGAAGAATGCAAAGAGGAAAGAAAATGGAGATCGGACCCTGAAACATAGCGGGAGGAGATACGTGCACCGGCACGCCTCCATCCACGAAGTATGCAAGAACCATCGAATAGGACACGGCCACTGCGTCGACATGAAGGCCCCGGGGAGGGTCATCTCTGTAGCCCGTGATATCCCATGGCATATTCGGAGTCGAAGAAATAGGATTCGGAAAACCACGCGCAAGTGAGAAAACAGACGGATGCACCGACTGAGATAGAAATGAAAGGAGGAGACACAGCATCGAGCGTTCAATCAACCAGCTCATACATATAATAACATCACCCCGTGAACAGGGGGCTAACACATGTATTACAAATCCGGCGCCGGCGTTGCCGCCCGGTCACCATTCACTAGTTGCAGAGGGATTTACAGAAGAAGAACAAACCAAATAGATGGCAAGGAGGGGGGAGGATTGGCTCATATCATCGCCACCCCCCCTTCTCGCTTACATCAAATCAGAGGGGAGGAGTCGGAGAGAAAACAAAAAGAAAGCACGCGACCCACCTGTTCCTCGCACTGAATATCGAACCCTCACCCTTCTTCTCCGGCTCCAGAGGACTTCAGTTAGAGCAAAGGAAGACGGAGGTGAAGGGGCGCTCAGAGAGAACCCTGCTTCTCTCTCAAGGAAACCCTTTCTCCCTCCTTTCTTTTTCTTCTCTTTCTTTTTTCTCCTTTTTTTTCTCAACTGCCTCTTCTTCTTACATTTGATCGGCCACATATATATATGAGCGGGCTCGAATCCTGATCCGACGTGAAGAACGGCACGTCGGGGAAGGGAGCTCCACCTTTTGCGCACCAGAATAGGAGGGCGCCGGGTAAAGGACCTTTTGCGCGCCGGAATGGAGGGGCGCCGGATTAAGAGGGCGCGCCGGTTTAGGGCGTGCCGTATTAGCATCTCCCGCACGTCGTGGGTCAGCCGATGAGTCCGGGGATGGTTCCGGGGATCACCGTGAACATTTATCCCACCACCGTTTTTCAAAATATCGACGAGATGCCTTGTCGAAGCTCTCAGGACGACATATGGCCATTCTCCGAACTCTGAACGTCTTTTGCTTGAATACGCGGGTTCTCCGCTGACACGGCCCTCGGCACTAGGGTTCGTGCCGTTGGCTCGGCCTGTTTTGTGCTCGAAGCTTCTTGGAGGGTGGGATGACACCCGGGATAGTTTCGCCCAGGCCGGGCGATCATTCGGCCACTAATTGGCCCGACTCGGCGAGAAGTTGTACCCGCGACGGGTAGCCGGGATCTTCCGCTGACAGAGCCCCCGGTCCTCTGTTCTGAAGAGCCAAGGGAGTTCTTCCATCTCAGGAGAGTCTTTCATGAGGTGGGTGGCCACCGGGTAGACCGTTGTCCTTGGTCGGACAACGGGTGTAGTGTATGCGGCACGACAAAGTCGATGCCGGTTCATTGGGCAGGCTTGGTCGCACTGCCGGTTGGTTGTGAGTCCATCTCGATTCTCCTGAGGTGAAGTCCCCGTGCTCATACAGGGTGACTCGAGGCTCTGGCAGCTTGAGAAGTCTTCAGTAAGTTGATATTTATCGGCTTCTGCGCTTCAGTGGGCTGTGTCATTCGTCTTTGAGACTTGATCACCGCGAGTGATATTTTGAGTGCCAACAAATGCCCCCCAGCCGTGGGTGTTGTGAGCGAGGCACGGGTGTAGCAAGGCCGACGTATGAGCTTCGCACGGAATGATCTCCTCTTCAATTGACGGAGGCTCGGAATGGCCCTTAATCCGTACGGATGTCAATCCGATGCCGTTTGAATATTAATACGGCGCGGGGTTATTCCGGCGCGCCCCTGGGCTTTGGACGCTAATCCGACGCGCCTGATGCTTGGAGGAGGTTAATCCGGCGCGGCCTAGCCGCTTGGAGGGAGCTAATCCGGCGCGCCTAAAATCGGCGAGCCTTTTGGTTTGGGGGATGTTAATTCGGCGCGCTAAATAGCGCGCCGGATTAACATCTGAAACCCCCCCCCCCCATATAAGGCTTTCGCCTCTCATTCTCTCTTCATCCCTGTTCATTCGTGAGATTTCTTTCTCTCTCCTCCTGCTCTTCCCCTCTCCATCTTCAGCGCCGAGTGAGTTGAGAGCGACCGAGGTCGTCCCTCCGAGCGGGTAAGTGAGTGTTGTTCATTTAGGTTCTAAACCCATTCTTTGGGCCCCGGGAGGCTTCTAGTAGGGCTTGCCCTCGGAGCTATTTCCCCGGGTGTTCCTTTTGGCCTCGGTGTAATGCCAATGGCTGCTTTTAGGGTCCGTTCCCTTAGTGGACGTGTTCCCGCTTCTCTTTGGCAATCTCCCGTGCTGGGGAGACTCTGCCGAAATTTTGTCAGAAATTTATCTTGATCAACTATTTTCTGACTTTGCTTATTGTTTGATGCGCTTCTTTGCAGCTAATCATGGCATCTGGTTCTTCTTCTTCCGCCTCCCGCGTCGTGGTGACGTGGGGGAATGTTCATTCCCTTGATCGTGGGCACGATCAACTTGCCATAGTTGCAGAGCCCTCGGATTCGGAGACCGATACTGTGGACACTGGCCGTCTCCTCATCCTTGGAGGCGATTCTTTTCACTATGACCGGGAAGGCGCTGCCAGGCGGGATCACCCCAAGGACAAACATCTGATGTCCTTCCTTCGGCATTTCAACCTTCAGGGGAAGAGAGACCTGTTCCTCGTCCGCAATGCCGAGCATGCCTTGTTAGTGGAGAGGGATAGTCTAACAGACTGTGTGGTGCGGGGAAGGCCAATTTATCTTCTCGGAGAAGTCTGGAAATGGAGCGTCGTGCTGGGACTGCAAGATCTGGCTCCATAAGATGGGCTGCTGACCAGGGCCCCTGAATTTGTACCCGCTCGGTGGAACGATTCCGCAGGTAGGGTGGATCGGGAGAAGCCGATCTTTGGCTTGTTTCTTGCCCCGTTGAAATGGGGGTACAGAGAAGAATCATTTCTACTGGACTGCCTGGCGGTCCGCTTTAAGCACCAGATATCTTTGGGGTGGTTTACCGAGCTGAGGGCCACCGATGCTCACGCATTCAGACCTGGAGCAGTGGAGTTCACAGATTATGTGCTGCATCATTACGCTCCCATCCTGACCAGGGCTGGCGTCTATCACAGCGTGTACGCCTCGAGATACCACTACCCCATCTCCCGAAGCTTATGATGTGGCATGATCAAAGTATTTTGCCCCAAGTACAACACTTTTTATACTTCGGAAGGAGAAACTTCTCTGGATTTATGGACCCTCTCACAGCTTAGCGGTCTACCCATCGACGGAGAGCCGTATGAGGAAGTCTGCTGGCCCGACTGGTTGAAAGATCAGACCGACGGTGAGGGTCGGTATCTGATGGGTCACGCTTACCGCTATCTGATGAAGGCATACCGCACCCTCTATCACTCGTCACATGACACGAGGGAAGCTCGGAAGCCGGGCGAGAAGCAGAGGGTGCGGATGGGCACCTGGCTCCAATATTTCTTCAGCAGGAAGAAGAAGTACGAAGACTTTTGATGTGAAACAGCCCAAGGTAGACAAAGTATGTGTTGATGAGCCTAGGACCTAGACCCGCAAGCATATAAGAGTAATCAACGAACTTTCACTAGCGGCTCACTCGCAAGGCGCATATAATCTCCCGAAGGTACCGGGGGATGATGGCGAGGGTCCGAGGCGAGACCCGAAAATTCTAAGTGACTTAGTTGGCTTAGGCTGACCCCCAAAGGGCCTGGGATTCCCAACTTTGTGGGAGGCCGGCACGCCGGGGCGTGGGATTGGGTGGCACTCGCTCACGAACCGCGGTGGGCACACTATTGAGTATTAACGAGTTCGGACACTCTCTCACCGTCCGACGGGCATGCGAGGCAATACTAAATTTGCAAGGTAAAGGCCAGCAAGGGTAGTATCAGATGCTCACCTGATCGGTGTGAAAACACTGATCCCGCTCGGAGACGAGGGTGCGCCGGGAAGCGTGGGTATACACCCAAATGCTGCGGCGATGACGCTTGACCTGAAATTTAAAAGAAGTACAGCACTACTCCTCTCGCAGGAGGGGGGTTCTTGGGGTGGGGGTTAAACTTCCTACAATCAAAACTACCTCCACACAGGGAGGGGCCTTCAGCCGGCCAAGCGGGGAGGGAAGAAAGCGAACTAAACGTAAACAAAGGAAGCCGATGCCGAATCTGCCACCCTCTGTGCTTCTGGACAGTCACCCGCGTATCTGGACACTGTGACCACTCCAGATTTTTGTTGAAGGCGAGACCAGTGGGGAATTCTTCGTACTTTGATCAGGATGAAGCCAGAATTTTACTGAATTCTCTGAACGCCAGTGCTGGCCGTGACCAACGCCCGAACAGAGAGGCAGTTCTGCTGCTCTGACTGATTCAGGTTCACAACAGTGGGAAGAAGAAGGTGCCATGGGCTCTCTAGAGATCCAATTGGGGCGTGTCTGGTACTGAAAGAACCGTTGACAAGCCCTCTTAGAAACAAGGGTCACTGGAACTTCAGCTGATGTCGGAGTAGGCCGCACGAGCTCGAACAGTGACAGGGGGTCGGAGAAGACTGATAGGAAGCAGAGCTGCGCGCCCCGGGGAAGAAAATGAGAAAACTTAACTCCGGAAGTCAAAAGGGGCTCTGCTTCTTGATTCTGAAAGCCGACTTTTCGAAGAAGCTCCCGGTCAAGCCACGCCTCCAGATCTTTACGAGAGCGGTAGGGGCAATCTCTGGAATCAGCTTCTGGTTTTCAGTCTGGGGCAGAATGTGCAGTTGGACGAGATCCTCTCTTCCGAACAGTTCCAAACTTGGATGCCGGCGAGACCACCTTCGTTGCGTAGCTGACTCGACAACGTTTCCAGCAATATAAGATTTGCCACCTGAAACCTTGAGGGGTGGTCGTGGCTGCCTCTACAAAACACTGCAACCCTGCTGCCTGCAACAGGGACAGAATATGGTGGAGAAGATGGTGTGGGGGAGAATGAGGGGAGGGGAGTTAAGAGGTAGGTGGGAGAGGGGAGAGAGAGAATGGGGCGCAGCCCCCTTGTGGGAGAGAGAAGGAGAGAGAGAGAGAGATAGATAATGAGAGATATAGAGGGATTTGGAATGCTTTCTTCAATATTCATCTAATGGTGCTTACATGGGGAGAGATGGGGCCTATTTATAGGCAACCACTCTTTACATGACCAAAATAACCCTGACAATAAGATAAAAGACCCAACATGTCCTAGACTCAATCTATTAGGCCCAAAACTAAGGTATTAAGGCCCAATTAAGCATAACAAGAGAAATGGACTAGAACAACATGACTCAATAAAGGAAAATACATAAGATAGGACTCAATAAAATGAAAATACATAAGATGAGACTTTAGAAAGTGAAGATAACATGTGTAGATCATAGTCAGCCCATATCAAGAGTGTGCAGGCGACCCGAGCCAGAGGGAGTGTCGTGAGATGTCCTCATCAAATCCCCCGGGGTGGGGAGAACTCGACCCCGTCGAGTATGGGTCTGCCTGGCTATAGTAACGCTCCAGAATGTCGGGGTCCAAGCGCAGCAGGTCCTCCCGACTCACCCAAGTATCCTCTATCGGGGGACGGTTCTTCCACCTAACCAGGTAGCGCTGATACACCTTGTGCCTAGTAATGGTACTTTGCTCATCCAGTATTGCCTCTACCTGCTCTCGTCGGCCTCTCAAGCTAGGAAGTGGAGTCCCACCGTGAGTGTCTCTCTCAAGGGGGGGTAAAGGCTCGAGCTCCTCACTGGGTCCCACCGCGGGGCCCTTGTAGGGTACCAGGTCCACCACATTGAAGGTAGGATGTACCCCAAAACCCTCAGGTAGGTCTAGCTCATAAGCATTACTGCCAAGTCATCTCAGAACTCGAAAGGGTCCCAAACCCCGTGCCCTCAACTTGGAGGCAGGCCCCGGAAGGAGCCGCTCCGTCCTCACCATCACCGAGTCTCCCACTTGGAACTGGCAGTGGCGCCGTCGAGCATCGGCCTGCCTTTTGTAAGCCTCATTGCTCTTTCCTATATGCTTGCGAGAATGTATATGCCATGCACTATGATGCGATGTTGGTGTGAAAAGTATGGTGTGCAAAGGTGGACCTGGGCAGCCAAATGTAGACCGATCACACTTTGATGCCATGAAGACTGTGACAGACTTAGGAGGGCCGGGACATCCATAGATGAACCTTTTATGCATGGGTGTGACAAATGTTGGGGGACCCGGACATCCATGTATGCTCCTCTCATGCTTAAGACTCATGATGAATGAAGGTGGGCCAATATATCCGAATACGGTCCACTTATGCTTCCTACTTGACATGTGGGTGATGTGAATGAATGTACCCGACTTATGAATCATGTCAAATGGTGTGGTAAGCCTAGACACATGCATGTTTATCCCAAAGGTGACTTCCATGTGCATAGATGTGGGATGACTTTTGAACTTCCATGTGAATGGGTCGAAGGGATCTAGGAAGGTGGTTATGGGGTGGGGCATTTTATAAATCCTAAGGTGTTTGTTGCCAAAGGTCAAGGGTCTCATGGTGTAACCCGATTCTAGGAAGGGAGGAGTTTGGGTCAACAGGGGCGATATGGGTAGGGTGAGGTGGGTGGTGAATAGGGGGAGTGGGTTACATGGAGATCTAGGCTCCCTTAGGAAGGGGTTAAAGGGATCATGGTAAGGGTCACCTAGGTAGGGGTACTCCATGTTCTCAAGGTCCTCAAATGGTGAGTCATCCTCCTCCAAAATAATTGGGCCAAGGTTGCTAATGGGTTGGCCAATCAAAGCACTTGGGATCTCAATGGTTGGGGAGTAGACTAGGATGGGTTCCTCCTCCATGGGAAGAAAGAGTATGATCTCACTCGTAAATTGGCCATTAGTGTAGATGGAAGTGATGGAGCCAACGGCGGGGTAAGCTAGGCTAATGGTGCTAGGCTCCGACGGCCTCATGGCTAGCATATCGGTCAAGTGGACTTTCCAATGTAGGTAGGCCACTAAGTCTCCCAAATCTTCCACACAATAGGAGGTTTGATAAGTGACATGAGGCTGAGTGGGAATGATTTGGGATTGATGTCCCATGGGTAGGTGGCTTGGTTGTGAACTAGGAATGGTGAGGCCTCGCTTGAGCCATTGGAGTACAGACTCATCTATGGTGACGGTGTCATGGGGAAGGGTGTGTAGCTCTTGAGGAGCTAGGCTAGGAGTGGTGGGTGAGTTGTGTGGCCCTTGGATTTCCTCTATTTTGGGAGGTGGATCCGGATTGGTATCCCTCTCCACTTGGGTGGGTGTGTGGGTTGCAACTCCTAAGGACAATGGGGTAGGAAGGTCTATGGTGGGTGGGTTGGTGATAGTCGATGCATGGCGCACCCAAGGAGGTGAGCAAGGTCGGACGTGGGTTGGATTTGGGAGTGGAAGTAGTGGAGGCCTAAATTGGGGTAGGATTGGGGTGGGAAGTGGAAGGTGGGTTGGGTGAGGAGATTTGGGTTGATTGATTTTGGGAGATGTGTCCCTTTTTGGGGACGATGGTGAGGTTGCGGTGGTGGCAAAGGGGGCTTGTGGGGTACGGGTTTGGTGAGGGGATTTGGGTTTGGGGGTGGTGGCCATTATGGGCCTAGGTGGAGGGGTGGACATGGGGTCCAATTGGGTATGTGGACATATGGTTGTGGTGAGGACTTGGATGTAGGATGTAGATGTTGTGGTTGGAGTAGGAGAGGTGGGAAATGGTGGGGAATGCGCGATTAGGGTCTTGGGTTGGCCAAGGGGAAATGAAGGAGTTGAAATGCTCTTTGGGACTCGATGTTTGGAATGGGAGGGGAAAATATATCTAGCCCTAAGTTGTTCCTTCATGTCCCCCCATGTTGTGAGGGGAGCTTCCCTTCTAATTACCCTTAAGCCTTCAATTTTCAACCAATGAGTTTGAGCCCTTTTGGTTAGTTGCATTTTCGCACATCGAACCTTCCTATCCTCGGACATGGGATTCCTCTCAAAGTAATGGTCCATTGATGCCTCCCAATCTAAATAGTCATTAAGATGAGTTCCATCAAAAGTGGGAGGTGGGGGACATGTCCTTCTATCGTCCGTCCTTGGAGCGGGCCCATTTTCTCCAAGTTGGTTGAGTTGACCCGATATGTTATCAAGCCGCTCATTGGCATAGGTCAAGGCCTTCATAAGGTAGTTGACATGGCCAGGGAGGTCATGTGTGTTAGGGGTAGGCATCCTTTGGTGGTTTGGACTTATGGAGAGGGCCGATTGGTAAGGTCGGTAAGAGGTGGCCATGCTAGTGGACAAAGAGATACAACCGAGGACTCTAAATGCATAAACATGCCCTAGGACCAACTTGATAGAGACAAGTTGTGAACTTGCTCTGATACCACTTGATGTGAAACAGCCCAAGCTAGACAAAGTATGTGTTGATGAGCCTAGGACCTAGACCCGCAAGCATATAAGAGTAATCAACGAACTTTCACTACCGGCTCACTCGCAAGGCACATACAATCTCCCGAAGGTACCAGGGGATAATGGTGAGGGTCCGAGGCGAGACCCAAAGATTCTAAGTGACTTAGTTGGCTTAGGCTGACCCCCAAAGGGCCTGGGATTCCCAACTTTGTGGGAGGCCGGCACGCTGGGGCGTGGGATTGGGTGGCACTCGCTCACGAACCGCGGTGGGCACACTATTGAGTATTAACGAGTTCGGACACTCTCTCACCGTCCGACGGGCATGCGAGGCAATACTAAATTTGCAAAGTAAAGGCCAGCAAGGGTAGTATCAGATGCTCACCTGATCGGTGTGAAAACACTGATCCCGCTCGGAGACGAGGGCGCGCCGGGAAGCGTGGGTATACACCCAAACGCTGCGGCGATGACGCTTGACCTAAAATTTAAAAGAAGTACATCACTACTCCTCTCGCAGGAGGGGGGATCTTGGGGTGGGGGTTAAACTTATTACAACCAAAACTACCTCCACACAGGGAGGGGCCTTCATCCGGCCAAGCGGGGAGGGAAGAAAGCGAACTAAACGTAAACAAAGGAAGCCGATGCCGAATCTGCCACCCTCTGTGCTTCTGGATAGTCACCCGCTTATCTGGACTCTGTGACCACTCCAGATTTTTGTTGAAGACGAGACCAGTGGGGAATTCTTTGTACTTTGATCAGGATGAAGCCAGAATTTTACTGAATTCTCTAAACGCCGGTGCTGGCCGTGACAGACGCCCGAACAGAGAGGCAGTTCTGCTGCTCTGACTGATCCAGGTTCACAACAGTGGGAAGAAGAAGGTGCCACGGGCTCTCTAGAGATCCAATTGGGGCGTGGCTTGTACTGAAAGAACCGTTGACAAGCCCTCTTCGAAACGAGGGTCACTGGAACTTCAGCTGATGTCGGAGTAGGCCGCACGAGCTCGAACAATGACAGGTGGTCGGAGAAGACTGACAGGAAGCAGAGCTGCGCGCCCCGGGGAAGAAAATGAGAAAACTTAACTCCGGAAGTCAAAAGGGGCTCCGCTTCTTGATTCTGAAAGCCGACTTGTCGAAGAAGCTCCCGGTCAAGCCACGCCTCAAGATCTTCACGAGAGCGGTCAGGGCAGTCTCTGGAATAAGCTTCTGGTCTTCAGTCTGGGGCAGAATGCGCAGTTGGACGAGATCCTCTCTTCCGAACAGCTCCAAACTTGGATGCCGGCGGGACCACCTTCGTTGCGTAGCTGACTCGACGACATTTCCAGAAATATAAGATTCGCCATCTGAAACCTTGAGGGGTGGTTGTGGCTGCCTCTGCAAAACACTGCAACCCTGCTGCCTGCAACAGGGACAGAATATGGTGGAGAAGATGGTGTGGGGGAGAGAATGATCTAGGGGTTATTTGGTGGATGGGGGTGATTAGTGGTTGTGGGGAGTTGATGGGAGGTCTAAGGGGTTTGTGGGAGCTAGGGAGATGGAGGTGGAGGGGGCGAATATTGTCTGGAGATGGCTGAGGGAGGAGTGGAGAGGGAGGGTGGAGCTTTTGGTAAGCAATGGAGAGCAAGGGGATGGGGGGGCGACCTTGACTTGAGAGAGGGGGAGGGGGAGGGCGCGCAAGGGTGATTAGGGGGTGGTGGAGGTGAAATGGCACAGCCCTAAGGGAGGGAGAATTTGAAATTTGGCCTAGGGAGGAGTTCCTTCAGCCTTGGGGAGAGGGAGGGATGCTTGGGAAATAGTTTTGGGTAGGTGGTGGTTGGAGGGTGGAGCTAGGAATGGTGGAAGCTTTCTTGGGACTAAGAGGGGAGTTAATCGAGTGGTGGGTGGTTGGGAAGGGGATTGAATGAGGGGAGGGGAGTTAAGAGGTAGGTGGGAGAGGGGAGAGAGAGAATGGGGCGCAGCCCCCTTGTGGGAGAGAGAAGGAGAGAGAGAGAGAGATAGATAATGAGAGATATAGAGGGATTTGGAATGCTTTCTTCAATATTCATCCAATGGTGCTTACATGGGGAGAGATGGGGCCTATTTATAGGCAACCACTCTTTACATGACCAAAATAACCCTGACAATAAGATAAAAGACCCAACATGTCGTAGACTCAATCTATTAGGCCCAAAACTAAGGTATTAAGGCCCAATTAAGAATAACAAGAGAAATGGAGTAGAACAACATGACTCAATAAAGGAAAATACATAAGATAGGACTCAATAAAATGAAAATACATAAGATGAGACTTTAGAAAGTGAAGATAACATGTGTAGATCATAGTCAGCCCATATCAAGAGTGTGCAGGCGACCCGAGCCAGAGGGAGTGTCGTGAGATGTCCTCATCAACTTTCCCCCGATAAGGCCAATGGCTCCGAAGCGGAAGAAGAGAGTCCGACGCCAAGCCGCATCATCATCATCTTCAAGAGGAGGGCAGAGGGAGGACCCAAACCCTACTGGTGTCGACGCAGTCACCCACTGTGCTGCGTACCTGGTTTACTGGATCTGTTCTTTCGCTCTTCCGCAAGGTGACGAGAGCGTGATTAGGGCAGAGGCCATTTATCCTGCCTGTCTCATGGCTTGGGGTACTAAGCTATCCCTTTGCCCGGTGGCTCTGTGTCTTATTTACAAGATGTTGGGAGACCTTCACAAGATGCGTCTCCCCAAAAATCTATGGACGGTTGGTCTGCTACACTTTTTCAATGCTTGGGTCTGTACCCTGTTCCCGGAGGCGGCTCCTCGGGCGTTACAGTCGGTTCCTCTTGTTCAACGGATGATAGAGTTTGCGAGTGCTGAGCCATCCTCGCTAGCGGAGCAGCTCTTTGCCATTCGGGGCAAGTTGGCCCGTATTCCCACAGATTCGCCCAGGGTTCTTCACTTTTGGAGCTTAGCTGCCCACTCCAGCCCGCTGGTGAACAGGACGAGGCAGTGCAAGCTTTTTGAGACCGAGGAGTATATCCATCTGATTTCCGGGGCCAAGTGTACCAGGCCCATTCTTGAGCCAGAGTTGGTTGACTGGGCGCTGGCTATCAGGCCGAGTGTCCTTGTATTCCGCAAGAGCGGCATTTTGTGGTTGGAGCCGTATTATCCGTTCCGCTTCAGCCGGAACTTTGGCTACGACCAACACATTCCACATTCTTCTTCGCAATTTACGTTGCCTAACAGGCACAGGGCCGGGCAAGTTTCAAATGATGATGCCCGGATATGGTGGGACTTCTTCCACCGCCGAGAAGATGTTTCTTTCAGGGTGCCAGCCCCTGCCCGTTTCCCCCGCGTCACTCCTGAGTATATCAAGTGGTGGAACGCGCGGACGGGGTTCTACAGGAGCTCCTGGCGAGAGTGTTGGGCCGTAGCAGAGCATAGGTTTCTAGACTCCCAGCCAGAGCCAGCCTTTGATATTGAGCCTTCCTATTTGAAGAAGTTGAAATCCTGGACCAATACGGAAGTGAGGGCCTATCTGGAGGCCCGAAAGGCCGTGAAAAGTCGCAGGACGAAAGTTGACCCGAAGCTACCCACAATCAGCAAGGATGACTATGTGAAAATACTTTGGGGTTTATGCCGGGTGAGCAGCGAGAGGGTGGTCCTTCAGCAACTCCCTCTACCGGTGGAGGAACCCATCTCGGTTGTGGCCGACTGGTGTCCCGAGGTGGATAGGTTGTACCCCTATCGGACTTTCATCCGTAGGGAAGACAGGCGGGATGCTTTATATGACAACACCCCCTGGCTATTTACGCTCCTTCGCTCACATGGTCTTTCAGTGGGTGGTCCCAGCGAAGCCATTCTGGACCGGCCCCTTCATATCTCATTCAAGTATGCCGGCAGATGGGGGCTGGACCACCTGAGCTTATATTATCACCTGTCTTCTCGTGGCCACGAGGACCTGGCGCTGCTGGCCGAACCGAGTGAAAAGATAGGAGATCTATGTTGGCTTATTCGCGAGGCAGCTTCGAGAGACAAAGTGCCCTCGCTATATTATTGGCCTCTCTTCCCCTTCTACACGGGGCCAGCAAGTATGTTCTATTCCTTAATTTAGGCCCTTCGGCCAACCCTTTTTTTTATTGTGGTGTATTACTCTCATCTTCGTGCATGTGCAGTCTGACCAACTTCGGAGGAGACCCGGCACTTTAGGGAGCTGATAATAAAAGCTCAGAAGCCAGCATACTTCGAGGTTCCCGAGCCGGCCCCGACCATGATGCCACTGCCTCCTGGCGATTCGAGAAAGCGGACCCGATCCCAGTTGAGGGAGGCCGTCGGGAAGGCCAAAGTGGCAGTGACCTGAGTGACACGGGCACGCCGAAGGAAGGCCGCAGAAAAGGAACCAGCAACCGTTCTCCCTCCGGTTGTGTCCTTCGAAGAGTTCGAGGCTTCCTACATGCAAAGGCCAGAAGCTGAAGGTAGGCTCTTCATCTCTCCAGAATCCATCGACTCACTTTGGCTACCTTGGCTAATCCATGCTGACAGTTGCTGACACAGTCGCTGCGGTCGTCGGGCTGGAGGCGACGGTAGGCGCCGTGGCTAGGGAAGGGGCATAGGAAATCCCTGCTGCTCCCATAGAGAGAGATCTGCCTTCTCCAATGCCCAGACAGGAAATGGAACCGTCATTACTCCCGGGCGACGCCACCGCGAGTCTTCATGCCTTCAGTCTGCTTGACTATTTCTTGTCGTAAATTTCAGTTGATATGCAACCGTCATTACTCCCGGGCGCAGAGGGTGCAGAGGAAGCGATTGCCCGGGGGCAGGGTGAACTTGCCCCTGAGATCCCATCAATTGTTGCCCCTGGTGTGGAGTGCGTGGAGGAAGTCCCTGTTGCGGGTGATGCTCCTCCCGGTGAGGTTCCTGCTCCGATGGTGGAGCGTCCCGAAAGAGCAGAGGAGTCCTCTGCCTCTGAGCAGGTCGATTATGGTGGCGGCTCCAGTGATGAGGAGTTCCCACATGTCGACACAGAGACTGAGGATGCTGGGGCATCTTCGGCCTGTGAAAGTGATCACCTGACTTTCAGCCCGCCCCAGTTGTCATGGAGTGGTCCTGGGCCGTCCGGCTCACTCGTGAGGGAAGGGGCTGGGGCCTCAGAGGTTGCCCTTGGAGATTTGAGCCTAGTACCGACTGAGGTGAGGATCCTCCCGTGGTCGGCGCTTGCTGCCTTTCCTTTCTTTTCTTTTTAACTTTCTGATGTACATATTTCTGGTGCAGACTGAGGTGGTGCTGCCAACCATAACGGTGCAGATACCCCTCCCGGCTCTAGGCGCGGGTCACGCAACTTTCCCGCCCATCTTGCGGCCTATCGCACTGTGATATCCCAAGGACTATGCAGCGGCAGTGGCTCCAGTGGGACCTGGAGTACTTGTGAGGGTTGATGACTTGGTAGCAGTCGAGGACTCCCAGCCATTGGAAGTCGCATAACGGTCGGCTTCGGAGAAAGGTGACCCCTCCGAGGTAGAGGCGGGAGAGATCGTCGAAGAGGAAGCCGGGACTACTGGGGCCTTGGCTCCTATTGCTGAAACTGGCCAAATGGGGGTCAGTCGAGTTGGAGGCGAGGAGCAGATGTCCTTGGCTCTTGATGTTCCTGTTGCAGCTTCATCCCGAGGGGATGGTAGGGAAGTTGCCGTCATCGAGACTCCAGCTACCATATCAGTCACCGCGGTTGCTCCCCACACAAGTGCGCTGCAGATCATGCCGTCGTCATCTTCTGGGATGAGCGACGATATCTGGGCCACCGTGGACAGCAGAGTGGAGTTCGAACTACCCGAGACGTCACCGCTCGGTCTCCAGTCATCGAGCGACCTTGTGTGACAGTTCTTAGGGACCCTTCAGCAGACCGTAACGGCCAGTAGAGATTTGACTTATGTTTAGCTGAGGGGCTTGATAGAGCACTTGTCCCGCTCGCTGTTGGCTTTTGGTTGCCCCATGGACGAATGGACTCCACGGGTGATTTTGCTTCTGAAATATGTAAACCGGAGGGAATTCTTAGGCCGGGAGGCAGCTGACCAGCTGGCGGCCATAACACTGGAGCGAGCTGAATGCCGAGCAACTCTCATCTCTTTGAAAGGGACTGCAGCGAAGATGAGGAATGATGCCAATGCCTCTTTGTAGCGTCGAAGCTTCCTTACGGCCCGGATAGCAGAGCTACAGGCCGAACTTTCAAGGGCAGAGGCTGAGCTTCGAGAAGTAGAGTGCCTGGAAGTCCAGAGGATGGAGGAGGCAGAGATGGCCGAGGGACAGGCTGCTTCCCTCGGGGAGAAACTATCTCAGCTGGAGGCCACCGAGTTCAGACTGCAAGAACTAACCCGCCATCCTTCCTTGGGCATTCCAGAGCTGGGGGACATCTTCCGACGCCCTCTATCATAGTCTTTTCTATTTGCTCCTTTTGCTGGACTTCATGTATTCCGGGGAATGCCCTGCGTAACATGTACCTTTTATTTCATAGGAATGAAAAATCTTCATTTTGCTGTTAAATGACGACTCCATTCTTTCATTATTCTTTTCTTTCCCCTTTCCACTCGCCAGTTAATTCTAGTCCGAGTATGTGAGTCACTAAGGCAGGAGAGCGCTCACGCCTTCAGCGAAGGGGTGAGGTGTTCGCTCCACCGCGCCGTGACCATTCTCGGGACCAAGCAACGGCTAGTGCAGGCCAAGAGTTCGAAGGACCAAAAGGGTATAGAGGCCCCTTCAGGGCTAGGAAATAAGGACAGATGGCCTGTCAGCCGGATTCATTGAAGCTGACGGAAATTGAGGGTAGGGTCTATTCATCAACAGAGTTTATATGGAGCAAAAGCAGTTTGCTGCTTAACGAGGACGAGGGGTCCAGGTTAGGGGGAAAAGTTGACCGGTCCTGTCGATGGCGACAAGGGTCGATAGAAAGTCGGTCAGTCTAGGAGACGGCGACGAGGCTTGATAGTCAGCAGACCAACCTTGCCGATGGTGATAAGGGTCGAAAGAGTAGCCGGGCTTGCCGATGATGACGAAAATCGAAAGAGGTAGCGACCGATCTTGCCGATGGTGACAAGGGTCGAAAGAGGTAGCGACCGATCTTGCCGATTGTGACAAGGGTCGGAATGGTAGACGATCTTGCCGATGGTGACAAGGACCAAAAAAGGTAGCGACCGATCTTGCCGATGGTGACAAGGGTCGGAATGGTAGACGGTCTTGCCGATGGTGACAAGGATCGAAAAAGGTAGTGACCGATCTTGCCGATGGTGACAAGGGTCGGAATGGTAGACGGTCTTGCCGATGGTGACAAGGACCGAAAAAGGTAGCGACCGATCTTGCCGATGGTGACAAGGGTCGGAATGGTAGACGGTCTTGCCGATGGTGACAAGGATCGAAAAAGGTAGCGACCGATCTTGCCGATGGTGACAAGGGTTGGAATGGTAGACGGACTTGCCGATGGTGACAAGGACCGAAAAAGGTAGCGACCGATCTTGCCGATAGTGACAAGGGTCGAAGAAGGTAGCGACCGATCTTGCCGATGGTGACAAGGGTAGAAGGAGGTAGCGACCGATCTTGCCGATGGTGACAAGGGTCGGAATGGTAGACGGTCTCGCCGATGGTGACAAGGACCGAAAAAGGTAGCGACCGATCTTGCCGATGGTGACAAGGGTCGAAATGGTGAACGAGGATAACCTCGCTACTACATTATCATCTCATCATTCATTTTTTTTTATCACATTACTGACTTAAGCCCCCTTTCAGGTTTCCGCCGAAGTCAGCCCCCTCTTACTTTTGCCCACGCGCCCTTTCGGGTTTTCACGTGGCGGGGTACCCGATTTTGCCCGTAACGCCCTTTCGGGTTTTCGCTACAGCCGGGTTATGGCCATTTTTGCCCCTGCCCTAATATTGGAACCAGGCCGGCGGGGTATCTCTATTTTTAACCCCATCTCTCTTTTTTTCTTTTTTTTTTTGTATGAAGAGGCCGGGACACAGGAGAGCCTGCCCGCTAGCATGCCGATCGGCCTTGTCGATGATGACAAGGGTCGGATCCTGGTTTAGTTTGTCGACATTGGTTAAATGCCGAAGCAAAGGGTATAGTTCTTAACAGGGACGGAAGGTCCAGGTTAAGGGATAGAGGCTGACCGATCCCGCCGATGGTGACGAGGGTCGAACATAGGTTTATTCATTGGCATGGGTCACATGTCGAAGCAAGGCTAGATTCATTAAAAGGGACGAAAGGTCCAAGCTAAGGGTAGAGATTGACCGATCTCGCTGGTGATGACGTGGGTCGAACATAGGTTTATTCATCGGCATGGGTCACATGTCGAAGCAAGGGTAGATTCATTAACATGGACGAAAGGTCCAAGCTAAGGGTAGAGATTGACTGATCTCACCGGTGATGACGAGGGTCGAACATAGGTTTGTTAGGAGATCTCCGATGGGACTCTTGATGATCGTCCTTTGGGAGTCTCATTAGAAGGAGAATAAAGAGGAACTTTTTGGAATACCACTTTACTGACCTGAACGCCCTTTCAGGTTTTCACCGAAGTCAGCCCCCTCTTGCTTTTGCCCACGCGCCCTTTCGGGTTTTCACGTGACGGAGTACCCGATTTTGCCTGTAACGCCCTTTCGGGTTTTCGTCACAGTCGGGTTATAGCCATTTTTGCCCTTGTCCTAATCTAGGAGCAAGGCCGGCGGGGTATCTCTATTTTTAACCCCATTTGTTTCTTTCTTTTTTTTTATAACAGAAGGATGTTGAGAGAGTCGGCTAGGACATGGGGCTCTGCCCCGTGAAAAAGGGGTTTATTCGTTAGCACGAAGGCAATGCTAACGCAAAGGATGGATTCGTGTTGATTCGGACGTAAGGCCCGCAATGGCAAAGATGTATAAGGGTTGGCTAGGACACGAAGTCTTGCGTCGGAAAGGGGTTTATTCGTTAGCAAGGAGACAATGCTAACGCAAAGGATGGATTCGTGCCTATTAGGGCGTAAGGCCCGCAATGGCAAAGATGTGTAAAGGTTGGCTAGGACACGAAGTCTTACGCCAGAAAATGGGTTTATTCGTTAGCAAGGAGACAATGCTAACGCAAAGGATGGATTCGTGCCGATTCGGGCGTAAGACCCACAATGGCAAAGATGTGTAAAGGTTGACTAGGACACGAAGTCTTGCGCCGGAAAATGGGTTTATTCGTTAGAAAGGAGACAATGCTAACGCAAAGGATGGATTTGTGCCGTTTCGGGCGTAAGGCCCGCAATGGCAAAGATGTGTAAAGGTTGGCTAGGACACGAAGTCTTGCGCCAGAAAAAGGGGTTTATTCGTTAGCAAGGAGACAATGCTAACGCAAAGGATGGATTCGTGCCGTTTCGGGCGTAAGGCCCGTAATGGCAAAGATGTATATATTATGCGACTTTGGCTAGGGCAGAGTACTACTAGGCTAGGTGTGGGTAGCTCGGTCAGGGCGGAGTGCCACTAGACCAAGGTAAGGGTAGCCCGGTCAGGGCGGGGCGCCACTAGACTAGGGTAGCGGTAGCTCGATCAGGGCGGAGTGCCACTAGACCAAGGTGGAGGCAGCTCGATCAGAGCAGAGTGCCACTAGACCAAGGTAAAAGGTAGCTCAATCAGGGCGGAGTGCCACTAGACCAAGGTGAGGTAGCTCGGTCAGGGCGGAGTGCCACTAGACCAAGGTAAAAGGTAGCTCGATCAGGGCGAAGTGTCACCAGACCAAGGTGAGGTAGCTCGATCAGGGCGGAGTGCCACTAGACCAAGGTGAGGTAGCTCGGTCAGGGCAGAGTGCCACTAGACCAAGGTAAGGTAGCTCGATCAGGGCGGAGTGCCGCTAGACCAAGGTGAGGGTAGCTCGGTTAGGGTGGAATGCCACTGAACCAAGGTGAAGGTAGCTCGGTCATGGCGGAATGCCACTGCACCAAGGTGAGGGTAGCTCGGTCAGGACGGAGTGCCACTAGAACAAGGTGAGGGTAGCTCGGTTAGGGCGGAATACCACTGAACTAAGGTGAGGGTAGCTCGGTCAGGGCGGAGTGCCACTAGACCAAGGTGGGCGCAGCTTGGTCAGGGCGGAGTGCCATTAGACCAAGGAAAGGTATTCTGATCACTTGGGGAATGTTGGTTGTGCCGTATGAAACAGCTTCATATGCTTCCCATTGAGTGGGGAGAACTGGATGACTCCTTTGTGGTCCACCAGGATGTAAGCACCTCCCTCATATACTCGGTGGACGATGTACGGTCTGACCCAATTTTTGACCAACTTCCCTTTGGGATTGGAGGCCATCACTTCTCTTCTGTTGACCATCACCAGGTCTCCTTTCTTGAATTCTTGACCTTTGACCAGCTTATCAAAAGCACGGGCCATGCGAGCTTGGTAGAGTTGGATGTTTTGTTGAGCCCGGAGGCGCTTTCCTTCGAGCTCGGCGAGCTCTTCCAATCTTCTTTCTGCATTGGTTTGTTCACCGCTGACTAGTCCATGCTGGATGGCGACTCGCAGCGAAGGAACTTCTAATTCAATCGGCACCACAACCGCTGACCCGTACACGAGGGAGAATGGCGAACAGCCGGTTGGGGTCTTATAGACGGTACGATAGGCCCAGAGCGCCTCGTACATCCTTTCTTCCCAGTCCTTTTTATTAGACTTGACAGTCTTTGCCAGCAACGTGCATAGTGTCTTGTTGAAGGCTTCTGCAAGTCCATTGGCTTGAGGGTTGTAGGGGGACGATGTCCTCCAGTCAATCTTGTATTTGTCGGCTAACCGGTAAACCTTCTGATTTCTGAAATGGCTGCCATTGTCAGAGATAATTCGGCTGGGAATCCCGAACCGGAATATTATGTTCTATCGGATGAATCTTGCAACCAGTTCTCCCGTGACATCTCTTAACGCAACTGCTTCTGCCCATCTGGAGAAGTAATCTATAGCTGCTAAGATGTATTTGCACCCTGATGACGATGCTGGTAGTGGCCCTACTACGTCCGTGCCCCATTGAGCAAACGGCCAGCTTGGTAAGGTTGGATGTAGTGGCACTGGAGGTCTCCTTGCCACGTTGGCGTATTCTTGACACTTCTGGCAAGCCTTGGCGAACTTGCAGCAGTCATCGAACATAGTGGGCCAATAGTAACCCAATTTCTTTATCTCAATTTTCATCTTTGGGCCGGCCTGATGCGCTCCAGCTGATCCTGCATGGATTTCTTGCATCACCTGCCCCGCTTCTGCTGAGGACAAGCAACGAAGTAGGACTTTTCTTCGGGCATCTGTCATTATTCGGAACAAGGTTCCGTTCCTCATCTCGTAAGAGTCTTTGACCCTCAAGAGTTTCATTCTCTGTTCTTTTTCTTTTGGGAGTTGCTGGTGTTGGAACCACCGCAGGAGATGTTCTCGCCAATCGGGCTGCTGAACCTCTGCGACGGCTACCTCCTCAATTTCTTGCTCGTCGGCTAAGACCTCTGTTACACTGGGGACTTGCCAGCGGTTGATTACTATTATATTCAGGCTCGTGTCTGGCGGGACCGTCAAAGAATTAGCCAGCTTAGCGAGGGCGTCTGCCTGAGCATTCTGGCCTCGATTGATATGCTTGATGCTGATGAAGTAGAATCTTGACATCATGCGGGTTGCCAGCTGATGGTAGGGGAGAAGCTCTTACTTTCGTATATCAAACTCTCCTTCCAGTTGTTTTATAACTAGCATGGAATCTCCGAATGCTTCCAGCATCTGAATTCCCATGGATAGAGCAATTTGTAGCCCGATTATCAGAGCTTCATACTCTGCTTCATTATTTGTGCAATGTTTGTTTATCGAGCAAGATGTGTGCACCACTTCCCCTTCTGGAGATTTCAGGACTATGCCTGCTCCTGCCCTGACCCTGGCTGATCCAGTGGCAGAGGTGTCAATTCTGGAAGCGCCATCGAAATATAGCTGCCATAAGGAGGGCCGCACCTAAGCGACTTCCAGGGTTTCATCTTTAGGATGCTCCGGTTCCAGCGGGCAGTCGCCGGGTACTGGGTGCTCAGCGAAGAAGTCTGCAATAGCTTGGCCCTTGACGGCCTTGCGCGGCACATAGGAGATGTCAAACTCCATAAGGATTACTGCCCATTTGCCCAGGTGACCTTTGAGTGCCGGGTGGGACATAATATATTTCAGCGGGTCCTCTTTGGATACCAAGCTGATTTCATGCGACAACATGTAGTGTCGAAGCTTCTTAACTGCGAAGACCAGCGCCAGACAGATCTTCTCAATATAAGTATATTTCTCCTCAGTTCTGACCAGTCTCTGACTGAGGTAATAGAGGGCTTGTTCTTTCCCTTCTTCATTATTCTGGGCCAGCATTGCCCCCAGGGAATTATGTGTGGCTGCTATATATAATATCAGCGGTCGTCCTTTCACCGGTGCGCCCAGCACTGGAGGAGTCTTCAGATAGTCTTTCAACTTGTCAAAGGCTGTCTAGCAATCTTCATCCCAATAAAAGGGAACATCGTTCATCATCAGTTTATGGAAAGGCTGACATCGCCCTGACAAATTGGAAATGAACCGCCGGATATAAGCCAAGCGGTCCTATAGTGATCTTAGCTCGGAGAGATTTCTTGGTGCAGGTAGCTCCTGAATTACTTTGATCTTTGCGGGGTCTATCTCGATTCTCTGATATCGGACAATGAAGCCCAAGAACTTTCCGCTCGACACTCCGAACGCACATTTCATAGGGTTCATCTTCAGCTCATGCTGCCTCAGCCTCTGAAACACAATCCGGAGGTCCTACAGATGGTCTTATTTTCTTCTGGTCTTGACCACCAGATCATCTATGTAGCACTCGACCTTGTGGTAGAGCAACTCATCAAAGATTCTGATCATTGCGCGCTGATAAGTTGCGCCAACATTCTTTAGTCCGAACGGCATCCTCTTATAGTGATAGATGCCTTTAGGGGTTCGGAAGGCAGTATGAACCCGGTCATGCTCCGCGATCCAAATCTGGTTGTAGCCGGATGACCCGTCCATGAATGACAGGGCCTCATGACTGGTTGTAGCATCAATCATGACTTCCGTTATTGGCACCGGAAAGTCATCCTTGGGACAGGCTTTATTTAGATCTCAGAAGTTAACACATATCCAGATCTATCCATTTTTCTTTTTCACGGGGACGATATTCACCAACCATGTGGTGTACTGGTTTTCTTCGACAAATCCCACGTCAATAAGCTTGTCGACTTCAGCACAAATTTGAGTGATGAGTTCTGGTCTCATGCGCCGCGGCGGTTGCTTCACCGGCTCGGCTTCAGGGCTGATTGCCAACTCATGCTGTGAAACTGCAGGATTCAGACCTGACATCTCTTTGTAAGTCCAGGCGAAGCAATCCCGGTACTCTTGCAGCAGCTGGGTGTACATCTCACGTTCTTCTGGGGACAGTTGGGCATTGAGGAAGGTAGGCCTAGGGTCCTCCTCACTTCCCAAGTTGACTTCTATCAGTTCGTCGACTGTGGCTTGGCCTCCGTCCTCTATCTCCGGGGGTGCCGGTTGGAGGTCAACGAAGTCTGGAATACCATCTTGAGGGTTGAGTACTTCGACTTCCCCATCTGACACCATCAGAGCTTCTCGGAAGCCCTCTGTTTCATTTGATAGTGGTCGCGCGTATTGCTCTTTCAGCAAATCCGCTGCCATTGCAGTCTCCCAGGGTAAGAGAGCAGCTTCAGTCCTTGTAGATGGGGTTGTAGTCGTGACCGACTGGTGACTGCTTGTTGTTGGGTTGGAACAGCAACCCAGTCTCGTAGCAAAAGGTGAGGAGATCTCACCTTCTAGGGCAGTTGCATCTTCAATAGGAGTGGCAGTCCCATTGTTGACAGCACACACCTCCTGGTCGGGGCTGGCTAAGGCTTCCCCGATTGGCAGGACTCCACAGGAGGGAGAGGTCCCTGCTTCTTCAACACCTTTGGCTTCGCTGCTGCTAGCCGTATCAAATTTGGCTTGCATGGCCGCCTCTTCGGGATAGACCTGCTCCCAATATCGGCAAGGAATCCCGGTCTCTGTTTCTTGATTTCTGGGCTGGCCCGAGTCAGCATGTTCATCTTCCACTGGGTATTCATCAAAGGTTGCCCCCAGCGGGCTGTCTTCTGCAGGGTAGAAGGCGGAGAGGGTGTCCACCTCATATCGGCCACTGTGATAATATTCTTCCAGGGTGAAGCCCAACCCCGGGTGCTGAGAGACGTGTCTCATTTCCTTATCCAGATTTGCGGGATACCACATTTTCTGAAAAGTTTCCTTGCGCTTTTGAGACTGATCGGAGGGGATGTGTTGCTTCTGAAACATCCTGGCCATCTGACCGGTTGTGAATGCCAGACCCTTGACGGGAACCAACGGGTTGCTTATGTCTTCGGGGAGGCCGCAGTCTGTGTCTTCCCGAGTAGGGTGCTCTTCAGCCGTATAGAACAGACTGTTGGGTCCATCTTCCTGTGTCACCTCCCAAGTTTTGAAAGGCTCGACAGTGGGGTTATCAAGGCCGGGAGTTAGCTTGGTGAGGCCGTCCGGGACTCCAATGTGGTTATGCTTCTGGCCGACCCGCACTTCAATAGCTTCAGCGTATAATGCTGGAGGTGCTATTCTGCCCACGTCCCCGGATGCTGTGATATGGGAGACTACCTTGGGCTTGACATATCCGCGCGGCGGTGGTGGATACCAATTACCGCCGGATGCGCTTCTCGATGCCCCCGCAGGGGTCTTAGCTCCAGAGGTCTTCTGGGGAGGCCCTGTATATAGGTTCGCGTCCGCCAAATGACATTCAAATACCTCAAACGGGTGGGGGTCTGCAAAGATCCTCTCCTTCTTCCCTTGAAGACTATATTTGATACATTGGTGGAGCGTAGATGGCACCACCATATTTTCATGCAGTCAGGGGCGGCCGAGCAGTGCTTTGTACGAGGTGCGGGAGTCAATGACATGGAACTGCACCGTCGTAGTGAAATCCGCTAGGGTAAGGGTGAACTCTGCCACCCCCATCGACACTTCACATTTTTGATTGAAGCCGGCGATACGCATATCCCCAACTTTCTCGAGATGCACGTTGAAGTGGTGCCTCTGGTATATTCTATAAGGCAGGATGTTGACCGCTGCACCAGGATCAACCAGAATCTGTTCAGCTCCCTCCCATTCAGGTGCCCCTTCATATACAGCAGCCTGTTGTGGTTGATGGTAGGCAGCAGCATATCTTCTGGAGTGAAAGTCAAGCTAGCCTCCGGCATTGCTTCAGCCAAACATGTCTCAAAATGAGCAGGCGTCTGCAGAGCAGTAATGATCGCCTGTCGAGTCTCTTCACTCAAAGAAAGGATCTCCCATATTGAAAATCGAGCAGGGAGTTTCTTGAGTAGCTTCATTATTCGGTTCCCAGCTCGGACATTGGAGAGCTTCATCTCTTCAGCCCACCTGGGCTTGGGGAAGTCTTGGGTTGCGGGCCCTGACGGACCTGCTTTATCTACCTCAGATTCGGCGCCCTTCTGGCTGGTACCGGGTCCTCGGTGCTCTTCATTAGCTGCTATACATCTGTATTCGGATCTTCGGCAGATTGTGCTGGCTGCGGGTGAACATCCCCGGGTGTAGGGTTAGCCTCCTGACAAGGCTGCTTCCCCTTGGACATCTTCATAAATTCGAGGAATGAAGGGACTGCCTTGCCCCCACTCTTGTTATATAAGCCTGACGGAGGAGGGATCTGGACTCCCTTGATCTCCGACGGAGGTGTTTTGTAGGGCTGCTCTCCCCTGAATATGATGTTGTGGTTGGGTGGCGGTTGGCGCCCCCATTTCGCGCTTGACCGGGTTGCATGTGTAGTAGTTGCGGCCTCAGTCCTGCCTCCCTCAAAAAGGGGTGTGAAGCAAATTTTCTCTTCTTCCTCTTCTCCGGGCGGGTTGAAGAGTGCTGATAGAGTATTGCAGAAAACAACCTGCACTTTATCGGCCTTAGCGACCCTTCTCTTCTTCTTTTGTTTCTTCTTCTTCCTTGCTTCAGTAGGCGCCTGCCCCCAGAACAGACGGCCCTCCTTATCGGACGCTGCTTCAGCTTCCTCCTTTCGCTCGAGTGAGAGCTGCTCCAATTCTTGCCATGGGACATAGTCCCGCACCAGCAGAGGCTTCAATTCGGGCTGCACGTACTCGTCTAACCCTTCAATAAGGTTTTGTAGTCGGCGGACCCCAGGATTGGTTTCCTTGACCACTGGCAGCGGAGTTTGCCTCCTCCGATTGTGTATAGGTATCCTGATAGTTGCAGGTGGAGTGATCCACACAGGTGCTGCCACCGGCAGAGCAGGTCGGGGTGTAACACCACGGATATATGTCCCCACTTTCGGGCAGGGTGCTTTCTTCCTCTTGTGCTTCGCATGGATCTGCTGCCACCCCTGCTGTTCCTTCGCGGGCTCCAAGAAATGAGTTTCATAAGTGCTCCGCGTACTTGCTTCAGAGATCTCTTCGGGCAGTGCCTGGTATAGGGAGATCATGTTGACTGCTACCCTCCTCCGAGGGGCTTCATGCGGTTGAGGGTCCACTTTGTACTCTCCCAACTCGATTTCATTTTTCTTCATCATCCCTTCGACGATGTCCTTGAAAACATAGCAGTCTTCGATTGGATGCCCCAACATCTGGTTGTAGGGGCAGAATCTTGGGCTGTCTTTTCTCTTTAGGTCCTCCGGCCTCTTTAACTCTGGCAGGGTGACCATGCCATATTCCATCACCCAGTCGAATAGAATCTGGGTTTTGTCCTTCGAAAATGAATAGGCTTTCTTCATCTTGTCCCGCAGCGAGGGACCTTCTTTGCCATCTGGGGCTTCTGTAGGCTGTGGGGTGACTGCCTTCTTGTCTTCACCTTTCTGTTGTTCGAACGCCTTGATGTCAAGAGCGTTCGCTTCTTTAGGCGATGAGCACCGCTCCACTGCCTTGCCCTTCTGGGTCGTGCTGGCAGCAGATGTAGGGACAGGTCTGGCCAGAAAAGTTTCTACCTCGGCCACGACATTGTTCAATCGGTCAAACGATCGTATTTCCATTCCGATCATCTTTTCCAGAACCTCCCTCCTGAGGTTCTGTTTGCATATTTGTACAGCGTCTTCCTGATGATATTCTTTCGGGGATCCCTTCCCGTTGAACTTGTCGAACTTGGGCGGCTTGTTGATTCCCGGGGGAAGCCGCTTAGCAGCATGGTGTTGCAGGGTATGGCACCCGGTAGACATCAAACGCGACGTAGTCGCCTTCACTCCTTTCTGCGAGCTTCAGCTCGATCATTCTTTCCACCATCATCCGGTTCATGACCGCGGGGTCAATTGGCTCCTGATAGAAGTGTGCCGGCTGCAGGTACGGGGTGACCAGAGTGGTCGCCTGTAGAGGACGCAGCAGCGGGGGTGTCTGGTGCACCTGGGGGAGCACCGGTGGCATCAGCGGTTGCGACTGTAGTGGCCGCTGTTGTGTTGTCGCCGGGCTTGGTTCTGACGACTGAGGCAAGGTGTAGAGCGGTGGAGGGACATAACGAACCGCTCCCCGAGATGATTCACCCTGGACTTCGGGTGGTTTGGAAGCTGATGACTGTTCAGTTTTCTCCATCAGCTGCTTCTTCAGCAAGTCTATCTCTTGCCGATATTTTTGAAGTAGCATCAAGACCGATGGGTCCATAGTTGCCGTGGTGGGGATAGCTTCCGTTGTTTCCCCGGACGCACCCTCGGGCAGGATGTCGAGGAGGACGTCATCTTCTTCCTCCGCCGTTACCACATTGGCGGTCAAGACATGAGCCTTATCATCCCACTGGTGGCAGACCTGGGGTTGTTCTCCTTTAGTCATCGCCAGGAGCTGCCTTGCGGCTTCTGCTCTTCGAGTATTCGGCCCTGGCCGTGCGGCCAATTTAGCCAACTCGCGGGGATCTTCAGGAAGTCCCTCGTATCGGCCGAATATGCCGGCCATGTTGCAGGCGAAGACCTGCATCCTTCTTCTCTGTCGATGGACCCTTCTCTTAGCTCGATCTGGGAAGGTCAGCCTCTCGAACACAGAAGTCCTTCTTGTTCCTTCCCGCCTAGGGGCGGCTTCATCGGCTTCGGTCCCGAAGCCGTCATTATAGTCGTTGTCGTCAACTGACGACAGCATCATCCCTTCTCTTTCACTTGCTTCAACTGCCATCGATGGGCAGTAGTCTTCATTGGCGGCGACTGCTTGCATCAACCGCTGCTGCCCAAGCGAGGGGTTGCCTAGCCCTCGAAAATAGTTCCTGACCAAGTTGGTCATCTCTTCTCGACCCCGCTCTTGATGCAGCACAGGGGACAGTTGCCGACCTCCCGCAAGAGGGGTATAAGCTAGCCGAGCTCTGTCGGCAAGTTGCTGGAACCTTCGTCCCACAGCAGGGACATTGGCTTGGCGGGCGCAGGCCCGAAAACTTTCGCGGCGTGGAGGGTCCGTAACCACTTCTTCTTCTTTCGGGGCCAGGCCCCTTTCTCTCTTCCCTTCCGCTCCGTCGTGAGCAAGGCGGCGGCGGACGGGTGCAGCTTGATGGAAAGGTTGGACCCTCTTGGGGACCCATGCCTGTTTAAATTTCCTTGGCCTGGGGGCCAACTTATCTTGGCCGTAATGGCCGGCTTCTTCTCTTTCTGCCCTCCTTCCAGCGAGGGCTTGATATGAGTTACGGACGGGGATGGAGGGGACAACCCGATCTGGGACTATCCGCGCGTCGCATCCTTTGAGGAAGACGCGCATGCCACCAACCATCATAGATTTATCGGATTGCGAGAGGGTTCCGATAACCACAGCAGTACTCTTCTGGATTTGCCTGCGCTGACGTCCTCCGGAGTTCCCGTTCACATCATCGGGGCGGACCCCACGGACAGCATGGTGCACTAGGCAGCTGGCGACCAAGGTTGGACTCTTGAGCGAGTCGTGGCAGTATCGAGCCTTTAGAGGCTCCATGTTCTTCGTAGCTCCCTCGACAGGCTCCGAGGGTTCCACCTCCAGTATGTCTACGAAGGCCAGCCCCAAGAAGTTGGGGAAGCCAACGGCGGCAGGGAAGCTGCCGAACACCGTGGGCACCGCCAGGTACCCCTGCGCATGACCATCAACGATTGATGGGCCAAAGCCAACACCAGTCAACCCAGTTGTCATCATAGTTCGCCTGCAAAGACAAATAAACCAACGATCAGCAACCTTTGGGAGGGCCTCGAAGCCCAACTATCTCGGCAAAGAGATGAAAGGTGACACTGGTCCCACCGGGCGTACCATACTGTTTGCGATGGGAATCTTGTTCTTATTTTATTTATTTTTATTTGTTCCATTTGGGTTTATTTGGTTTATTTCACGTGTTGATCAACCAATTAACTAACTGGTAGTTAACTGACTAATTGACTGCGCGGGCGTGCCAGTCACGTGAGTGACGAGTTTAATATGCGCTCGTTCTGACCCGTGTCGGGCGAGAGAGAGATTCGGTCAGGACCAGCAGTCCGCCATACCATAAAGGCTATGGCGTTAATTACATCCCCCACGAGGAGGGAAAACCTTTGATTAATTGCCGAGATAGTGGGCTATTGAGGCCGGAATAAAGGTGCAAAGGCATAAACGTGACCAGGTCACGTGAGATACTTCTGTCTATCATGCAAGAGGAGAATGATTCATTAAGTTGGATAGCCCTGATACATGGCGGAGGACATAGGTCCGAAGACCGCCATCGCGCATAGCAAAGACTTTCGATCGGGAGTTATCCGGACTTCCGTCAATGCCATTTGATATACCCGAGGGTCCATACAGGCATGCATGCGTGATGTTCATGACAATGTTAAGCATAGTCGCAGAATTGCAAACATGAACAATGATCAATCAAGTTTAATAGACCCCGCAAAGGGGACGACAGTGGCAACGTAAGCATGATGATGAAAGTGAAATACTAACAAACATGGTAGTAAAAGCAAGATGGCTCGGGCTTGCATAGCCCCTTTCTTATTTAGTTTATTATTGATTAGAGTCATTGATCTTGACCGCGGGAGACGAGGATCGCTCCAAGGGCGGGGGAGTGATTAAAACAGCATAATGGTTCGAAACCGGCGCGGCCACGCATAGGGATAGGGTTTCCCGGCGCGGCCAAATGTGGGTAAATGGCCTTAATCCGGTGCGGCATTAACCAATGTTAAAACGGCGTGGTGGGCTTGGGGCGCGCCGGTTTAGGGCGCGTCGGGAACGTGCCACTTGAAAGAAAACTTTTATGAGTGTGAGGTTATTCCGACGCGGGGGGGTACTGCACCGGATTAAGACCGCGCCGTTTTAGCTAATTTTTGATGAATTTTGCAACTATTTAAGTTCATTAAGATTTTGTTGAGAGTTTTGAAGTTAATTGGGCCGGTTGCTTGTTTAATTGAAGCCCAGAGCCCTTCTAGAATGAAGTGATGAGTTAGTGCGAGGTTCATACTCGAGCACGGCAGTTCATCGCTTGAGAACTTATGTTTTATTAAGGCCAATTCTCGGAGATGGCTTTAATTAAGAAACCTGACAGAATTTTGGCAGCATCTCCCCCGCCCCTGAAAGGTGGCAGGGGAGAAACGGAGTCATACTCACGCATGGAGTAAGCCCCTAAACAGCCGGTCGGCACGATGGTCGCCAGCAAATCCCAATCGAACAGGAAACCCCGAGGACTGGCCTTCGAGGGGTACCATGGCTCCGTGGATTGAAACAGGCGGATAAGGCAGCTAATGAAGGAAGCGGCAACCCCGAGGGCTGGCCTACGAAGGGTGAGCAACCTATAGCATGCACTGCATCCGTTAGAGAAAGACCATTAGGGAGAGAGGCTCCAAGGGCTAGCCTACTAGGAGCATTTGTCCCTTAGTCACCACAGGGTCCCGAAGGGCTATGGGTTTGGATTGTCGGCCTGAGGCCCCTGTTAATGTTCGCCCTATGGCCCATTGGGAGAATCCATCACTCGCAGGTGGAGCCCCCTTGACCAATCGGCAGGTCTATGAAACAGTGGGGAATGTCCCCCTACCCAGATCACTGGGACAAAACCAACAGAGCTAGGGTAGCTCGAGGGATGCAGAACACATACGAGAGGAAGGAAGACATTCAGCATTGACAGATTACCATTCACAGAGTTGAAGTATTGATGCTCGCGAGACTGGACTACCATCCACGGAGGAGAAGGCAAGTAGCAGTCACAGAGAGAGATAGTTTATATGTGAATAGGATGACCTAACCACATACGCACATGCTCGAGCGGCTGGAATGCAATAATCACAGCCCTGGTATTCTGGAGGTGACCCCCACCTTCTATGAGCATTGGAAGAATGCAAAGAGGAAAGAAAATGGAGATCGGACCCTGAAACATAGCGCGAGGAGATACGTGCACCGGCACACCTCCATCCACGAAGTATGCAAGAACCATCGAATAGGACACGGCCACTGCGTTGACGTGAAGGCCCCGGGGAGGGTCATCTCTGTAGCCCGTGATATCCCAGGGCATATTCGGAGTCAGAGAAATCGGATTCGTAAAACCACGCGCAAGTGAGAAAACAGACGGATGCACCGACTGAGATAGAAATGAAAGGAGGAGACACAGCATCGAGCGTTCAATCAACCAGCTCATACATATAATAACATCACCCCGTGAACAGGGGGCTAACACATGTATTACAAATCTGGTGCCGGCGTTGCCGCCCGATCACCATTCACTAGTTGCAGAGGGATTTACAGAGGAAGAACAAACCAAATAGATGGCGAGGAGGGGGGGAGGATTGGCTCATATCATCGCCACCCCCCCTTCTCGCTTACATCAGATCAGAGGGGAGGAGTCGGAGAGAAAACAAAAAGAAAGCACGCGACCCACCTGTTCGTCGCACTGAATATCTAACCCTCACCCTTCTTCTCCGGCTCCGGAGGACTTCAGTTAGAGCAAAGGAAGACGGTGGCGAAGGGGCGCTCAGAGAGAACCCTGCTTCTCTCGCATGGAAACCCTTTCTCCCTCCTTTCTTTTTCTTCTCTTTCTTTTTTCTCCTTTTTTTTCTCAACTGCCTCTTCTTCTTACATTCGATCGGCCACATATATATATGAGCGGGCTCGAATCCTGATCCGGAGTGAAGAATGGCGCGTCGGGGAAGGGAGCTCCACCTTTTGCGGGTCGGAATAGGAGGGCGTCGGGTAAATGACCTTTTGCGCGCCGGAATGGAGGGGCGCTGGATTAAGAGGGCGCGCCGGTTTAGAGCGTGCCGTATTAGCATCTCCCGCACGTCGTGGGTCAGCCGATGAGTCCGGGGATGGTTCCGGGGATCACCGTGAACATTTATCCCGCCACCGTTTTTTGAAATCTCAACGAGATGCCTTGTCGAAGCTCTCAGGACGACGTATGGCCATTCTCCAAACTCCGAACGTCTTTTGCTTGAATACGCAGGTTCTCCGCTGACACGGCCCTCGGCACTAGGGTTCGTGCCGTTGGCTCGGCCTGTTTTATGCATGAAGCTTCTTGGAGGGTGGGGTGACACCCGGGATAGTTTTGCCCAGGCCGGGCGATCATTCGGCCAATAATGGGCCCGACTCGGCGAGAAGCCGTACCCGCGACGGGTAGCCGGGATCTTCCGCCGACAGAGCCCCCGGTCCTCTGTTCTGTAGAGCCAAGGGAGTTCTTCCATCTCAGGAGAGTCTTTCATGAGGTGGGTGGCCAACGGGTAGACCGTTGTCCTTGGTCGGACAACAGGTGTAGTGTATGCGGCACGACGGAGTCGATGTCGGTTCATTGGGCAGGCTTGGTCGCACTGCCGGTTGGTTGTGAGTCCATCTCGATTCTCCTGAGGTGAAGTCCCCGTGCTCATACAGGGTGACTCGAGGCTCTGGCAGCTTGAGAAGTCTTCAGTAAGTTGATATTTATCGGCTTCTGTGCTTCAGTGGGCCGTGTCATTCGTCTTTGAGACTTGATCGCCGCGAGTGATATTTTGAGTGCCACACAAGCCTGGAAGTCAGACATGGAGAGGGAAAATGTCTGCTTCCCTTCCCGCTTTTCAGAGGGATCGATGATGCTGTTGAAATCCCCACCAACGAGCCAAGGCTTGTCGCAGGAGGCAGAGAAATCCTTGAGAAGATCCCACAGCTCTCGACGCTCCGGCAAGGTGCAGCTTGCATGAACAATGGTGAAGAAAAACTCGCTGTTTAGAGCCGAGGAGGCATCCGGGGTGATGTGCTGATCCGAAGCTGAGACCAGAAGGATGTCCAGAGGCGATCGCCAAAAGACCCAGATGCGGCCTTTGATCGAGTTGTTGGCTAGGCAGTGCGCCATGCGAAGCTTGCGGCGGTACTTGTCCAGTGCGGAGGAGGGGAGCTTGCGCTCAAGGATAGCCATGAAACATAGGTCATGCTTACGGGTGAGGAGCTTCAAACGACTGGTAGATTGGGCATTGCCAAGTCCACATATGTTCCAGATAAGGCCATTCATTGATCAGATGGGTTGATCGCGCCAGCAGATCCGCTTCTGCGAATGGCACTCCTGGTTCGGACGCTAGAGTCCCCCACATCTGCCGACTGGCTCTTCCCCACATAGTTAACATGAGTAGCAGGGTGGTTCCGTTCAGAAGTCCCCGGTTCTAGCCCAGGGATAGGAAGAACCTGAATGACAGTGGGGAAAGACAAGGAGGCACCATCGGAGGAGGATGGAGAGCTGCTGCCCGAAGCCACGGGATCCTCGGGGTTGACTGAGCCCGGCACTTCAAGCGACGATGTGACATCGGTGGAGGAGGAGCACTCGGCCCAAACGTTGTTAGCATGGACGGAAGGAGCAACAGCCGTAGTGGAGGGGGAGTCTTGGTCCGCCAGCCAAGTTGGAAGCAGAATACCAATCCTGCCATCCAACTGCTTGCTGTGCATAGAAGACCCAGCTACACCTTCATTGTAGGCGCCCTGGGAGCCTGGGAGCCAAGTCCAGGCACAATGGTGGAACGGCACAGGTCGACGTCCAAGGGTGGTGGGTCGACATGAGCACCGAGGGTGGCTGTAGGAGCAGAGTCGCATGGGTAGGGAATGGACCCTATAGAAATAGGGGAAACAATGTCTGAAGATCCAGCGCCAGCACAGGACGTTGAGATAGCTCCAACAGAGGTAGAACCAATCTGAGGATAGAGACGTCTGGGGGACCGAGCATAGCAGGGCATGGCCGTCTTGGGAGGGGCATTCTGTGGAGCTACTGGCAGAAATGCCGGTTCAGCTATAGGATCAGATCTGAGCGAGGCGACAACCGGAAACAGAGAAACACCTGAGCTGTTGGGAGGAGGTGGCTCGGGGAAGACCGGCACTGCCTTGTGCTGGGCTTGCGAGGACAAGGCATCAACGGCGGCAGAGGTAGGAGGCGGGCAATCTGGAGCAAACTCGTCCACGACAGAAGCTTGAGACGCTCCAGAGGCAGCCAAGCATTCAAGAGGCCAGGCCGCCCGTGCATGAAGGGCCGCAGGTAGCGAAGGAGCAGCAGGCACAGCCACGTAGGGGCCCTCCCTGGATGAATTGGCAAGAACCTCGGTAGGCGAAGGAGTGATAGCAGACGTCGGTGGGGCGCTGGCCAGCGGGGCCTGGGCAGCGAGCGCAGGTACACGAGGGGGATCTCGTGCAAGCTTGGAGGGCCAAAGGCAGAGGGACCCGAAGGGCCTTCCTTGAATAAAGATGCGGTATGGCCCAGACGCCGGAAAGAGGTGCAGAAGTGAGTAAGGCTTGGGTAGAGCATCATCTGCCAGAAGCCCCAACCTCCATAGTTGATCCAGATCCGTGAAGGAGGCTTCTTAGAGACATCCATTTGAACACATACCCAGGCAGCGGCCGAACGGGTGAGGCAGAGGGAGTTACGGTCGACCTTGAGGGGTTTGCTGACAGTCCCTGCGATGGAGAGGAGCATAGGCTCATTATAGAAATTAGCAGGGAGGGAGGGAATCTCCACCCAGATAGACACAACCGGTGAATCCTCCTCTGGAGAGAACTTGACATGCCATTTGGAGAAGAAAAATGGACGGCCCTTGACGAAGAGGAGCTCTTGAGAAGGACAAGCAGGAAGTCATATTGGTTCTGGAAACACAGGAGTAGGTGTTGGTTGTCCAAGGCACTGAGGTAGAAGTCTTGTTTGAATTGGAACCTTTGGGTAAGGTGAGCTCGAATTTCCTGGAACGGCGGTCGGCCTTTGGGGGTCCGAGCGACGATCGCAAAGTCTAGCAGTCAGCAGGAGATTTGGATGTCCTCATGGGTGAAGAAGATGGCTGGTTCTCCAAAGTCAGTGAAGGCAGGGGCGTAGATGGGCAAGGGAAGAGAGGGAGGGGTGATGGAGTGGAGGACGACCTGGGTGAAAGAGGGCCCAACGGTGGCTGGGGAGGGAGAGACAAGGGAGGGATCACCTTTCCCACCAGCTGCACCGACACGGGGGGCAGGAGCCCAGGGGGACTTGGCCGGTGGGGTCACACTAGGGGGAGGACCGGAGGGGCCACCGCGCGGTCCTGAGGAGCTAGGAAGAGTGGCAGAGCCAGGCCTTCCCGATGCAGGCGAGGCCTCCGCGAGCTTCAGAGGCGCGGACGTAGGCGGGCCCTCCACCGGAGGGGAGGCTGATGCTGGGGTTGACACGAGCGTGGTGGCGCCCGCGGCAGCCACACTCACAAGAGGGGCAAGCGGAAGCAAAGCACCAGCAAGAGGCAGAGGGGGGGCTGGGAGAGGAGAGCCAGAGCTCCCAGCTACAGCAGGCTAAGGAAGAGGAGCTACGGATGGGGACGAGCCAAGGGTGCCGGTCACCGTCGGAGAAACACCCGCAGGAGCAGGGGGTGCGGGAGCACACGAGGGGCGGGGGTCACTCGAGGGCTGTGGGGAGGAAGCCGCAGGAGCGTCCTCGCCACCAGTGAAGGACCCCGACACGGGGGTCACAGCCTCTGGGCCAGGGAAGTCGTGACCATGTGAAGGGTCCGCGGAGAACCGAGCTTTGACGGGGGGAGGAAGCATGGCTGGCAAGCTGAAAAGGCTCAGGGCAAGGCACGGCCGCAGACGGAGGAACCATGTCCGTACCGAGGTCTCCCGCTGTGGGAGGAGGCGACGGGGCTCCGACTCCATCCTGGACAGAGGAAGACGGCAGGGACGGCGCAGGAGCACCACGGCCAGGACGGGGAGGAGGCCATTTACCTCGCCCGACGCCGGCCATGGTCGGAGGCCACCCGCCCGTGGGCGGGAACGGGAGGCCCTGCTAGCGGGAACGGGAACGGGAGCGCCAAAATGGGATAAGGAGAGAGAACACAATCAATGACATGAGTAGCAGAAATTTAGTCATTCTCTGTTCCCCACTTGCTGCCAATAGTCCGATGAAGGCCAATCCATGGCTCTTAGTTTTTTTCATCACTGAGAGGGATAGGGTATGGGTCTGTCAACATGACTCACTGCCCCCTCCCCTTTCGTCTGCGCAATATGAAGATGTTTCCGTAATTAGTCTGATGAAGGCCAATCCATGGCTCTCAGTTTTTTTCATCCCTGAGAGGGATAGGGTATGAGTCTGTCAACATGACTCACTGCCCCCTCCCCTTTCGTCTGCGCAATATGAAGATGTTTCCGTAATTACTATGTTTCTTACTAATGTGAGCATTAATTCGCCAGCCAGGGAGGGGGGACATTCCCCACCAAATGAGTCCACTGACCCGTTTTCTTCCGGACCGCTCAAATAGTATATGAACCCGTTCTCCTATAACATGGAGCCCAACGGGCCATTAAGAGCGAACATAAATGGATCCTTTGATCCAACAGGAAATTAAATCCACGTCCCCTGTTTGGGATTGTGATAGCCCGTGGGTCTATGGAATCCCACGTAGGCTTGCCCTCGGGGTCTCTGTCCCGCTCGGGTTGTCTGATTAAACTTGTGTTGATGACCCATGGATCATCGGAACCCTTCGTAGGCTAGCCCTTGGGGTTTCCATCCATTCGGGTTCGCCGGTCGCTGTGTTGGCCTCCCGGCAATTAGGAGCTTACCCCGGGAACCCCGTGGGCGAGCCTCCACTTTTCTCCCGTGACCCTTCGGGATATGGGGAAATGCTGCCAAATTTTGCTCCCGATTCACTGACCTGTATGATTGTCTTGCTGATGCTAAAAAGAGATTAAGCTACCTACAATGGTTAACACACATAAAATAATTTTGTTAACAATTACTTGGCGTAGTGACTATAGGCCCGCCTCGAACTGGGACAAATTGTGCTTGAGTATGAACCTCGCACAGAATTGAACTGATTAACTTCTGCCCTAATGGACATGATGATTAACAAGTTTGAATGAGTCACAAAGTTCTAGTAAAAGAGTGCCATAACTTGGTTTGATCTAATGGAGCTCTACAAGGAACCCTCCTCCTAAACCGGCGTGGGCTAATTCGGCGCCCAAATCGACACGTCGGATTTGTCCCCCTCCCATATTTCAATTTTTTTTCAACCGTCTGAAACGACGTGAGGCTAATTCGACGCGCCGTCTGCCGCGCCGGATTACCATCTCTCTTCTCACTCCCCGCGCCAGATTAGACTCCACTCATATCCCCACGCCGGATTAGCCTCCACTCATATTTCTAAGTGCCCTTCTATTGCCTTTTTCATACATAGAGTCGACTCCATGTCTGGGGAGTCGACTCCATGCCCCAAGCTACCCCTTCTTGGCTTTCCACTTTGGTGCTAAGTGCTATCTCCAGCCATCCTGTCACTCCGGCAGATTAATTGCCTCCCTTTTGGCTAACAGTCCATCCCTTCATCATGCCTAACTCATGGTCATTCCGCAAATGAGTAACAAGAACGGTGATGATTGCAATAATAAATCTCTTTTGGGTTTGCTCTCTTTACGCTTACTCATGCATCTATATATACATACACGGATATGCACATTTATCATTATTGCTTGCTTGTCATCATTCCGACCTCTCGGTATATCAAATGGTGATTTACGGAAGGTCATATTAGGTCTGGCCGAAACCTCCCACTATGCGTGATGGTGATCTTCGGACCTATGTTCCCCACCCTGTACCGGGGGTCAGGTTAATAAATATGATTGCACTGCATCCTTGAATGTATGTCTAGATCTTGCATTGCGTAATGTCATCCTTTTAATTTCCATACGCTTATATACCTACTCAGCCTCGGTTGTTCTTTATCTTGGCAATTCATCAAGGGTTTTCCTCCTTCCCGGAGGATGTAATTTGTTGAGTTATGGTTTTGATGATTGTTGTGATTGTTAAGTTATGGTTTTGATGATAACTAAACTTAATGTGTGATTAAGTGATGATAACTAAACTTGTGGTTGATTGCTCATGCTCTTGTTATCTATGTAATGTTGAGATGGCAAATGGCAACGGTTACACGGTCTTGATCCTTGGTTTGCATATGTTGATTTTGCAAGAGGCAAGAGGTTTCATAACCTCTTTAATGTGAACAAGCATGGTATTAACCCTGACTATCTTGCTTGCAGGATTAAACTCATGCCAGTCACCTGGTGAACCAAACGTGTGGATACTCACCCTGCTCCTCTACAATCCAAAACAGGTGGTATATGTCATGTACTGTCAAGAACCATTGGTGAGACTCTTACCTTGTCTTAGCATCGATCTCACCATGTGTATCTCATATACCTCTCCTTAATACACCTCATTCATGCATATTAAACATGAAACCCTTCTGGTCATCGTGCGCCCTCGCCCGCGGATCATCCTGTGCGGTCAGGTCGCGGGGGCCAAGGGGGCAGTGCCCCTTGCGGGGGTTTCCAAGGGCGGAGCCCCCGGAACAAAATTTAGAATTGCTCAAATGGTTTAGACGTTTCAAATGCATAAACCAAGTGAATCCAATCCCAAAATGCATGGATTTGATATGGACATGAAGCCCTTGAAGTGTGGGCATGTTTCTTTTGGCTAACACTTCATTTTTGCAGGTATGGGTCTTTCCGGTCGACCAACACACCTTGGCCGGTCGACCAGAATTACCAGAGCCTAAAAAATTCAGATTCTGCAGGTAGCAGTCGACTGCCCCTAGGCATCCGATCGACCGGTTTTCCCAGAGCCAAAATGTTATGGCTGCAACAGGTACCGGTCGACCGCCCCATGACCGTCGGTCCACCGCCAGCCCCGAGCTGCCCATTTTTGTTGACTTTTTGTCACTTCGAGGAAAGCCCTTCCTCTTGATATTGTTTAATCCCAAAGCCACCAAACCCTCCAGAATTTGTGGATCTGGTCTAGGGCTTGTCCATGGATCATTCAATGGTTATAAAATATCTCTTTGAAGCCATAAACCTAATCAATCCAAGAGATCAAGAGGAGAGGCTATCAAAGAAAGAAGAAGGCTGCTGCAACTAGGTGTTACTGTAGACGTGAATAGTGATCCGTGGATCAACTCTTCATGTAGGAGCTAAGGATTCAAGGTACATCTGAAACCATCAACTTCCAATGAATTGAAGAAGCAAGCAACCACCAAAGAGAGATCAAGGGGGAGGCTATCAAGGCAAGAAGAAGGATACTGCAACTCTCATAAACATACTCCATCTAGTAAGTTCTTCATCCAACTGGAGTCATTCTAGCACCATCTGAAGCCAAGGAACTTCCAATCAAGAGAAGAAGCAATTCAAGAGTTTCAAGAAGAGATCAAAGGAAGGTTGTTCAAGTGAAGAAGGAAGAGTACTGTAGCAGTGAACAGTATTCCGTGCAAGAAGATCTACATCAAATACAAGGCCATTCAAGCTGAGTCTCAAGCCATTCAAGTGAAGAAGGAATCAACGCAAACATCCGGAGCATACACTCAAGGGGAGCCCAAATCAGGAGCATTCTAAACTGTGCCTTATTGTGTTTCAAGTTCATATTCGCGTTTTGTATAAACTGTGAACTTGTGTGTGTGTGGATCGTTGTTGGATCTGTGGTCGTGTGTGTGCATGTCATTTTTGTTTCGTGTGTGCGTTGGTCTTTTTAGATATGCGTATGTGTGTGGTTTTATCCAGATCTTAGTGTTTGTGTGTGTGGAGTGTAGCACTTGTCGCAGCGTGTGTGTGTCTTGTTGATCCGCTTGTTGGATCGTGTTGGAGACCTCATCTCCGTGTGTGTGTGTGTGTGTGTGTTGGGGTGCATCCCCGTGTGTGTGTGGGAAGGTGTCGTCCTGCGTGTGTGGTTGGAGCGTCATCTCCGTTTGGGGATTTATCCCCGAGTGAAGCCTCACCGGGTTTGGTGAGGGGTGGACGTAGGATTGTCGTCGTTGCATCCGAACCACCTTAAAAACTGCTGTGCATTATGTTTGAATTGTGTGGTTTGTTACATTTCGTCTACCCCCATTCTACGTGAGTGTGAGTGTACATTATAGTTCAGATTTTATTCTTGTTCATCTTGCATAATCTATCTCATCACTAATTAGATTTTGATAAATCCAACTTGTGACTGAATAGATTTGTATCTCTTAAGTAGTGTTTTATCACATATTTTATAAAAGGCCAAAAGTTTCCTTAAAATTTGTAATCACCCAATTCACCCCCCTCTTGGGTGTCATTGATCGCGGGACTTCATAATTAACGTCATAACCTTTACGGTATGATGGACTTCCGGTCCCGACATGGACTTCACTTTCGTCTGACCAAGTCAGATCGAGTGCACAATAAATTTGTCACTTAGTGACTGGCATGCCCTACGCTAAAATAAAACCCCTAATAAACAAACCAAATAAATCAAAACCACAGTGTTTTAACAAAATCCCATCCCCACAATGAGCTTAACAAAATAAATGAGGACGTAGAGGAACAAGGGGAAGATGATCTAACTGGGTGCCCATCACGCACTCCTTGGGCCTTGAGCCTCCTTTTCTTCTTAGCAGATATCATCTGGTAGTGTTACGGCTTTGCTATAGTAGCTAGGCTTCTTGTCTCCAAATATCTCCTCATATAACGGGCCCACCGCACAGAAGGCCTGGCCCTTCTTGGACAAATATTTGGCGCAGTAACTACCCCTGGGCCCTTGATGTCCATAGCATCCCTCAAACATCCAGGTGCAAGGAGCATCAACTCCTTTGGTAAACGAACAGGGAGAGCATTGAGGAGACCTGCTTGTGGAGTGGTTTTGTAGCAAATCTCTTGTATAAGTCCCCTTGATAGATTCATAATATCAACCCATGGGGGTTTATCCTTTGACGTGAAGAGCTTGAGCATGCTTGTTGATAAGGCTGCCTGCCCCTTGCATGGAAGTAAATACGGAGTAGACTTGATGTTGAGGGCTTCTAGCAAGGGATGCCCTAACCTGCCCTCGAGCATGGATTTTATCATCTCCTTAGTAACAAAATGTGTCACGATGACATTGGAGGAGAACCCATTCTCTTGACTAGGTACTTGTACCATGACGGAACGAGGGGTAATGAGAGCTTCGAAGGTACCTTTACCGATGAGTAGTGTTACTTTGATAATCTTGACTTTGGGCCGGCATGGCATCAACGCTTGACATTCTTTCTTGGTAAGCACTGGCGGAGACTTGATCTTTTCAAACTTGACCGTTACAAGAACATAAATAGGCATTCGGCAAATAAAGTCTTGAATTTTGAAAGGCAGAGCCGTGACCAAATTCTTCTTGCTCGACTCTCGAGAGTCATTCTTTGCACGTGAGTTAACAGAAGTACACCCACTCCGAGGGGAGGTGGAAGAAGGTGAGATGGAAGTGGTAGGCTCAATGGATGATGGCATTTTAATGGAAGGCGTTGTTGGGAGGGTAGGTGGAAGTTGAGGTTCAAGCACGACGAGTTTCATCTTTTGCTCGAAAGCAGACAGGGTTGGCTCGAGTACAAAAATAAGTGGACCCTGCTCAAGGTCAGCCATGAGTTTGAGTAAAGGGTTAAGTGGAGGGCTAGGAATGATTGGCTTTTGGATTACAAGGATGATGGAAGGTTTAAATGGCGGCGATGGAAGGCTAATCGGTTGAGGAAGGGAAAATTTAATGGAAGGTCCGGAAGGCTTGGTGGAGGTCAATGGCATGGTAGTTGGAGGTATAATGGTAGGAGGGTGAATGATGGTAGGTTTGGTACGTATGAATCATCTAATTTTGGTGGAAGGAGACGGTTTAAGGGGAGGAGGTTGTGTGAAAGGTTCATGGCGTATCGATGGGGGTTGTTGGAGTATCGGCCTATCATCGAAACACCACGTGGTTTCGGAAATAAGGGTAAGGATGGTGGCATCATCCTGAGCAGGGGATTCTTGTGGTGGTGGTGGAAGAGGAAAGTGAGAGAACCTCGGAGTAGGTATATCCTGAAGAACTTCATCATGTGCCATCTCCATATCTTCATAGTCATATTCAAATGGATGCCGTGGTGGAGACGTATTCATGGGTGGTGGAGCATGGTGGTATGAAGGGTTTTGTGGGTATGGATGTGGAAGCGGTGGGCCATATGAATGAACATGATAGATGGGTGGTGGGCGGACGGCGTCCACTTGATCATTAAAATTTGGCAAATCATTTTGCTCACTCATATTCATGATGCCATTTTCACTTTTTCTTTCCTTCCAGTCTTTCTCCATTTCAGTTATTTCCTTCATGAAAGTGTGAAGAGGATTGACTTAAGGAGGACGTTGCGAACTTGAGAACCTCTTCAATTGTTCCTCCATTTTAGTGATCTTATCAATAAGAATTTACTGGAGGAGATCCACTTGTGAAACGGAGGGTTGGCCTTGAAACCTATGAGGAGCTTAGAATGAAGGCCGTGGAGCATGGAGGGACTGACCCACAAAAGAGCCCGCTTGGATCGGGGTGCAAGGAACATATGAGCCTCGGGGCCGTGAAGGAGGATGAATGGAAGAAGGTGGGTGATGGGCCACCCAAGAGAGAGTGGAAGGAGGATGAGAAGAAGAAGAAGAAACTACGTCCTCAAAAAAAACCTTAAGGGCTTGGATTTGTTGAGGGGTTAGATGATCTAATACAGGCAGAACTTGGGAGACCTTCTCATCATGTGGAGGAGACAGTTCTGGGGGAGTAGCGGCTCGCAATCGATGTGAGGGATCATGAAATCGAGAATTGTCCACGGGGTGGACAAAACCATGAGAATTAGGATGGAATCCCTTATGACGGTTATGATGAGAACCATAGATTTGAGGATTATAAGATGTGTTAGGTTGATCATCCTCATGATTATATATATGATTAGGCATGTTAATTTGGTTACCAAAGCAAAACATTATGCAAATCAAACAATAATTCAATCAACTCAACTTGCAAGGATATCAAATAAATGGATGTTTACGCTTGGTTTTATGTATCCCTTGATGTGAATTAAATGATTTTTAACAAAGTTTATGCATTCCTATCAAGGTAGGAACCTAATTTCAATATAGTTTCCTATCAAGGTAGGAACCTAATTTCAATATAGTTTAACTTCGATGTCAACTAGGTAACTTCTCTCATCACGTATAAGCCAACTAAATTCGGGGAACTTCAAGGGTACAACTTGTCCAGTGATCGAAGAGGGAATCCTTCAATGTCGGGGACTTACAGAGGTCTTGGTTAAGGAATTTCCAATTCGATGAGAGGAGTACTCAATCGGAAGGTCCTTCCTTTCCCAAGAAAGTGTGAGGGTATAATCTGCCAAAAGTGTAGGGAGAGGAGGTCTCTCAAACCAAAATGCCCTAAGTGCATCAAGGCACATGCAAATTCTAAGTTAAATCTAGAAGATGATAGGAAGAATAATATGGCAAAATGAATGTAGAACAATATACAAGAAGTGTACAAGATGCAACCAGAGGAGAACAACCAGAAACCCGCTAAGTGATATGACCAAAGAGCTCTCGGGTAGGGACTTACCTGAACGTGGTGTCCATAGGGAGCGTGACCTGATCGCGGTCAATATCCTAATCGCATTCAAAGTAACTGAAAACAACACCCAAAAGGAACAGCAAAACACGAGACTGGAAGAAAACAACGACGAATAGAGGAATAATGAACGCAGTTTCAACTAGAGCCGCGTTAATGAACGTGATGTTCGTATCAACCGCGATCAAGACGGAGAGGAGATAACAGTCACAACTAAAAGAGAATCACACATACACTCCGAATCAACTAATAGGCAGGCAGACAGAAGAACAAATATGATGGGCACAAAGTGTCCCACCGTGATCACCAAAAGATGTAGATCTCAAAATCGACCACCCCAAAATAATGGTAAATGTGTCAAAAATAATGATGAATGGCAATAATGATAAGAAAGATAAAGGGGGTGGGGCGCATGCGATAAAAGATAGATAAACAAGATCCGTGATCACCACCGAAACCTATAACGTGCCAAATAGAATAAGACTAAAGAGGAGGGGCCACACTACTTACCACGGAAATGGAAAGCCTGGATATTAACGTGGTTGTGCTTATGGCCGCGTTCTTAAGAACGCGGTCTATATGTATGCCGCGTTCACAAGATAGAAGCGGGATGTGCAGATCGGTTCCTTTCTTGCTCCGAGGCCGGCCAAGATGCAACGGCCTCACGTCTTCTTCTTCCTATGCCTGCAAAACAACGAAAACAACCAAGAGAAAGCCCATTAGAACTCGATTAAGTGTAGGATCTATCCCTATTTTCAATGAGAACATACAAAAGGAGGGCTAAATCACCTGGAGGTTTTGGTGATTTTAAACCCCTATGGGAGGGCAAAAATTGGGTTTGGTGTGTGTGTATGTGTGTAGTTGATAAAAGAAGTTAATTTGAAGAGATTATGCTATGCGAATATTAAAAATGAAATAAGAGACGTTAAGAAGAAGAAGAAGAACAAAGAAGAATAAGAACAAAAATGCCCTAGAATACTCCCTGAATGACAGAGGGGCGAGGGATTGAGGATCTCCAATGAAGCATAGCCTCGCCCTCCCCTCGTGGTCAAATTCCCTAGGTTGCATCCTCTGGAATCGATGGCCAAGGGTCCAATTTATAGGAGAAAGGGAACCTAGAGACCCTAGGTCGGAGTCCAAAAGATTAGAGGATTTGGAGGCCCAAAATTAGTTAATCATGCCGAATATTGAGGGGGAAAGGTTCCTAGAAGAATTAGGAAACTTCCTCAATTGATTCGAGCTCCGAAACTTACCCAAAATAGGTTCTAGAGGGATCAAAAATCGAAAAGAACAAGTTTTGGTCGGACAGGATTTCTGACTGACAATGCGGTTAAAGACAGGGCCGCGACTATGAAGAAGGCAGTCATACGACCAACCGCGATAAAGGCTGACTGGTCAAAGGTCGGTTGGACGAAAGTCAAAGAGAATTAGGAACGCGGTCTGAATTGTGACCGCGATCATTAACGCGGTCATAAGACATACAGTGTTAATCTGAAAGAATTAGCGTCTTAACCTCTGATGTAAAATTAAAAACAATTTATTTTAAAAGAAATGGCGCCTCTGTAGAAAGTCGTTGATTTAAGAATTAGCGTATGGAGTTCTGACGTGAATTCTTTTGAACGCGGTTGAGGAATAGGAAGCGATAAGAACGCGGTAATGGGATAGACCGTGTTAATCTTGGGCTGGTTAAGGCGTCGGGCCGACGTTCAGGGCACAGAGATTGAACTCAAGGGTTGAAGATGGACAGAAAGATTTCACAAATAGACTAGAAAATCAACCAATTATTGACCAATTGGGGCATTAACAAGGAGAACAAGAAAATAGCTCAACTTGTGGTCCGAAAACGGGTGTCTACAGGCGACGGTGTCGTCAGGGACTGGATAGAGAGAGAAGAGTGTGAATGTGTGATTGAGGAAGGGTAGGGCATCGAAGGATTTTAAGAAATTTACGATGGAATTATTCAATAGCAAATCCCTCTAGTGAGTCGCAAATCTCGTGAATTGGCGTCAAAATGAAAATGGACTCGCAAACCCGTCACTAAATTTCTTTTAATTTAGTGCATTTAAAAATTAATTACCATAAATTACAATAATCTTTATTTTGTTATTACTATAATAATAAAAATAATTATAAATTAAATATGTAAATAACTAAATATTATAATTAACATATTTATTATTATTATTATAAATATGTAATAAAAATAAATAGCATACATAAAAATGTTTTAAAATATAATTAGTTACTACTATTTATTATAATAATAATATTTACGTTCATAATTATTATTATAATTATATGTATGCTTTAAAATGACTAAATAAATAAAATAAACAAAAATGTACTATAGTCCACAATTTGTTATTACTATTTATTAATTATAATAATAATAAGATATAATTATACTCTCATAATTATTGTAGTGGCAGTTGTTATAGAAATAAATGTGTATTAAAAAATATAATAAACAAAAAATAGTAACGTTACAAACAATGTCTTTAGGTTAATCTTTAAGGAAAGATTTTCTAAATATTGATTATATTGTACTCCATTACATTTCTCAGTTGACAACATTGCAAATGATATCTAACTCAACATTATGAAGATCTGACCATTGAATTTCCTTCCGATTAAGATCCGACTGTTGGATTTAACTTAAATCAAGATCCGACCATTCGATCTTATGTCAAATCGAAATCTGACCTGTTCGATTTAAATTTGTTCAAGATCTGACTATTAGATTTAAGTTTGATCAAGATCCGACAACTAGATTAATTTACTTTCGATCAAAATATGATCATTAGATTTAAGTTTGATTGAAATCTTACTGTTAGATTTAAATTTAATTAAGATCCAATAGTTAGATTTGCTTCCGATCAAGATCTGATCGTTGGATTTAAATTTGATCGAGATCCGACCGTTGAATTTACTCTCGATTAAGATTTGACCATTAGATTTGCTCCAAATTAAGATCTAACATTTGGATAATTTAAGTTACATCAAGATCTCATCATTAAATTTTGCTCCCAATTAATATCTGACTATTGAATTTAAGTTTGATCAATCTGACCGTTGGATGAAGATTTGATTAAGATTTGACCATTAGAGTTAAGTTTGATCAAGATCCTACAGTTAGATTTGATCTCGACTAAAATTTGACTGTTTGATTTAAGTTTGACGAAGATCTAACTGTTGAATTTTCTCCCGCTTGAAAGTTGATCAAGATCCAATCAATAGATTTATTTATTATTTCGATAGGTTCAATTGTTAGATTTACTCTCGATCTAAAATAGATCAAGATCTTACTGTTAAATTTGCTTCCGATCTAAAACTCATTAAGATTAGATCATCGGATTAACTCCAAATCAAAGTCTGACTATTGGATTTAACTTTGATCAAGATTTGAGTGTTAGATTTACATATGATTTAAAATTGATCACGTTTTGATCGTTACATTTGCTCCCGATCTACGTCTGACCGTTAGATTTAAGTTTGATCAAAATCTGACCGTTTAGATTCGCTTCCGATTTAAATCTAATCAAGATCCGACCGTTAGATTTCCTTTCGATCAAAATCAAGATGATAAGTTGATATTTTTGTGACTTGTGATCGATGGATAAAATTCTGTCCCATCACTACTCCATCTCTATTTTTACAATGGACGTATTCCTCGCTAATCCGTCACAAAATTCTGTTTATTTCTTACGACGGAAATAGTTCGTCGCTATTACGTCACTAAATGTACGTTGGAAATCGTCCGTTGTTAATCTGTCGAAAACTCCATCATAAATTTGCGATGGAATAATAGGGTCTCAACTAGCACCCAAATTTCAATATTACGATGGATTTTTTCTTCTGCCGCTAATCATCGCTATTTTGCGATGGAATAATCCATCGTAAAAATTCTATCGCTAACGACTCTTTTTATTGTAGTGGTGTCAATACGAGTCAGCTCAACTGATTCAAAGCTCCACTGGACGACTCTCCTCGAGATAATTAGAGTCGAGGCATCTTGTACCGTACCAGGTCTAGCTTGGGTAGATCCAACCTATTGAATCGACAGACTTTGCCTTCTACGATCAAGTTGAGATGTAACTTAGATTGTGGTATTCCCAAGGAGTGATTCAGGTGGTAAAAACCCTCCATATACACTTAGATGAGTGAGGTTCAAACTCCAAAAAGATCAAGTTTAGAAATCATTTATAAAAAGGACTTATATGCAATGTCAACAAAAAGAAGAGAAAAAGAATTGACCTTGGTCAACGTGGTTGACGACGGGGAACAAAACTAGGTCTATGGTCTAGGACAAGATTGTACTAGTAGATATGATGATATAAGAGGTGTAAATGTGGAGATTGATATTTGAGGGCCATATTAGTATAAAGATAGAAGTGTTCAGTGTTCGATCCGATTTAAGAGAAAAAAAAATTTCAACTTGAATCCACTAAATTTTACCATCAAATCTAATTAAATTAAATAATAAATTAGATTTATTCAATTTGATTCGATTACACGGGTTATGAAATCGAATCGAACCGAATTCGACTTCAAACTCAACCTAATCGAATCGAACATGATTTTTAGTTTGAACCGAATTACGGACAGCGTTATATAAGAGATATGTTGCGCAAACATTTGGAAGGGGGTGAGGGAGTGTCTCTAGATACATCACGACATTCTTGTAGAGATTGAGGGACTATAAAACCTGAAAATAAATTGTCATAATTAAAATAAAAAATTTCCTTTCGGTGTGAAACTCATTATCCAATCTTTTAGACCTTCATCCATATTTTACTCTTTAAACTTCTGGCTTTGTGTTCCCAAATCCTACCTTATCAAAGATACAACGTGCACTTAACCATGTTTTAGGTGTCATTGCCTTTGTACTTAAAAATCGTTGGCATCAGTAACTTAGTACCCGAATTTTATCGAACAAAAATATATCTCGATATGGGTTATTCCCATCTTATCTTATACTGTGTGAATAGTTTTTTTTTTTAAGTTCTCGAATGAACAAATGCGTTGCAATAAGTTTTTTTTTTATTTTTGTAATGTGCATAAACATTAAACGAACAACAAATCAAATAGTATCCCTGCAAATTCAATAAAAATAAGGAGGATTTTCGGAGAGGAGAAAAGAGACAGGTTTGAGAGTGGGAAAGGGAAGAAAATCAGAAATGGAGCCCGAAACTTTTACGCAGAAACCATAGCCATAGATCACTTTTAGCCAACTGCTTGAGTGGTACAAAGTACGGAGAGTAATGTTTTGTGCACCGATTATGATGTATAAAGTTATTTTAATTTGTAATTTTTATTGACTAAAAAAAGTGAAATGATTATTTATGCATAGAAAATAACGTCCCGCGTCATACTCCTACGCTGCATATATTCGCGCGTTAAACACGGAGCACACTTGACAAAAAAATACATGAATGAAATATTTTGTAGAACAATGAAATATTTTGTTACATGTATGAAACATTTGATATATAGTTAAAATATTTTGTCAGATTATATTATTATAATAAAATATTTTATTTATTTAATGTTTTATTCTTGTAACAAATATTTTGTTCTTGTAACACAATATTTCGTACGTACAAAATATTACACAGGTTTATTTTTGAAGTCAAACAAAATATTTTATTCATGTAATAAAAGATTTCATTCATATGTAAAATATTTCAGTTCTATAACATATTTTAGTCGCGTGTTTTCTCGTCGAGTGCTCTCTTTGATGGAAATGAACCTGATATAAGGCCGATAAAATGGGTCCAGATCCATTAGTGGATCATTTTCGACCTGTTATTCATGGGTCTACATGTATCTATTTAGTCAATAACAATCTCATTTGGATCATATGATGTAAACTTGTCATCGAATTTGTGTGGAACCCAGCCTTAAGCCAAGCATATTTACCATCTACCTTAAGGAGGACAAATAAGCTTCTCTTTTAAGAACACCAGACACTAAATAACAAAGAAATAGACCTGAGATCCAACGAAGAGGCATTATTAGTATCTTTATTCTGATGAAAAAAATTGAAATTTTTTATGTTCCGATGAATTTAGTAAGACGACCAAGTATCCTATTTTGGTAATCATTTACATGCTTGCCTGTGTTCAAATTGTTCCCACAAAACAGAGGGAATAAATATATGGTGTGAATCGATGGTCATGTTTTGATGTGGGGTTTGTTTGTTTGTTTCACCGTAAAATATTGTTAGTTGTTTTATTTTATAATATTTTTTTAATTTTTTGGTTGACGGTGTGAATGAAATTACTCGTAGTTCTTCTTTTGTTTTAGTTTATGGTTCAAATCCACCGGAAACTAAAAGTGGAGGAAGCATTAATTAGTTGAAATCGCAACCAAATAACGAAAAATCTTGTTTTATTTTACGGTCATCCAAATAAAAATAGTTCCCATCTCAAAATTAAAAACTCGAGATTTTAAAAATCGGAGAGTTACAACCGCCTGAGTAGGGTCAACCCGATTAGTAAGGGTTTTGATCGATCTAATTGCAACGATGAATGGGAGGATGATGAAAGTTAATTTGGGGTGGACAACTCAGCAGTTGACAAATATTTAACGCAACCTTGGGCACTATTAGATTCTCTTTGACAAATATTTAATTAAACTCGATGCTAAAATGATACATGAAACTTTGGTCTCGAAGACATCGGCCCGTTGCTTCCATTACATCGTGCATGTCGATCATCATATCTTACTGCATTGCGTGATGCTGCGCCGGCTATATATATATATACATACATATATATATATATATAAACTTCGATTACGACGGCCTGCCCTAAACAAAAGTTGGCATTCTGAACAGAAGAGTTGATAGGGGACGCCGACGGAGGGAGGAAATTGGGCTTAGAGGAGGAAATTTCACATCAAAACCCAAACCAAACACATGTTTGCATGTTTATACATGTGATGCATGTGTGTATGTACGTGTACATATGTCCTTCGTACATGACAATGTGTGGAATATACATCGTCTCATGAACAATGTTGATGTGGCATAGTCTTTTGAACGTGATCTATCTAGACATTTTTTTTAATATTAAACTGAAATTTGTTGCTCTCTAATCATTTGATTTAAAGATGAGACGGCAAAGCTCGGGTGTAGTAGACAAAACCCTTCAATCACGCTTTGCAAAAGATGACACTGGCATTAGCTATTCCACTCTTTAGTGATCTTCGAGGGATGTGAGTCCGGGGTTTTATGGCGGCGGTACAAAAAGGGGTGACTTGATGCGTAGGGCTCATACTCGAACTCCGGTGACCCGGTAATCGCTCAGCTCCCCATACCACTCTGTTAGATTCCTCGTTACCAAAAAAGATTAGCTAAACCACAACTACCATGATTGAGAGACGAAAGGCCAAACACTGGCAGGGGTACACTTGCATGCAGAGAAGGCATAAAAGCAAATACATAAGTTGGGGTGTTGCAGTGGCAATACACAATCCCATCATTTAAATTTCAAAGGATTTGCAGGCCGAGAGTCGTAAAGAAAACCCTAATTTCTACCTGACGAGGAGTCACGTTGTGGTGAGGAGGGGAAAAACGAGAAGCCAGACGCGCAAAACAGCTCACGCTCATCCCATTTGTCTACTCGGCTCTAAAAAAAAAGAAGATAAAGAGGCCCACTTGGTGCCGGTTGCCAGCCCATAACAGCTCATCAACATCACCCACACTTCCATTATTTCTCATGGTCCATCTGAGGAGATTGGATCTACTGTGCCATTGTCAAATCTCAAGCATTAATTCTACAAGATTTTGATAAACCCATCTGTTGGTAATTATGAAGAAGAAGAAGAATGCTATTTTTCTTTTTAAATAACGTGCAGAGCACTCAATTTTATTAATAGCAAAACCTAAACGGGGGCAAAAGATCACTTAAAAGGAAGAGAGATGTGGACTAAACGAAGGATAGAACCCTTCCTAGAATGCAAGGATCAGCCCAGCCCAAGGAAAGGAGAAAAAAAACAGAAATCCAAATTATGAGTCTACATGGCGATTACAGAAGAACATAATCCAGAAAGAGTTGTCTCAAAGTTGAAAATTATATATATATATATATATATATATATGTACATGTGCCATTTGTAAAATATAATCAGCTACTGAGAGCTTTATCATTCCACGCAAGGATTTGGGTGGGGATTCCTCGACTGTGATGTTTGATACAGACTTTCCAGCCTCGATCCGTTTTTGAGTTAAAGCAAATGGGTCTTCTCCTCTTTTGCTTTACCCCTCTCCACTCTCTCTTCTTTTCTCAAAGGAGTCATCTATTTGGCTTCGGGGGGGTTGGTCTCTGTTGGCTTTCGGTTTTAGCTTTCGAATGGGGTGTTGGAGGAATTGAAAACATAACAACTAAATGCTTTTCTTTGCTTGGAAGCTTTTTCTCTCTCCCCCCCAAAGTCCTCGATGAAATGTGAGGATAGAAAGAGGGGCCACGAGGCAATGAGCATGTAATCCTACTCTTTCAAGTCCCTTTTAGGTTTTACTGTCCTAATCTATCTTTGTCGACCACAACAAACCTCCTTTGTACAGGAGATTAGGAGCCCCTCGATAGTCCCATCACAAGGAACTGCGGCAACCTTCACTCTCATGATATCCGAACTGTCTGGTGGAGGGCACAGCGGGTCCACACCCCCCCCTCCTCACACACAATAGGTTTGTTCGACTCCCGAGCGACTTGTTCGACCCCGGAGGGTCGAACACCGTGTCTCGCCCGAGAAACAAAGACGCCCTTCCAGAATAGGTCAAGGGGATACTATAATTAGAGTTTAGGTATACCAAAAAAATAAACAATATTACTTTGATTGTATTCGAGTTAACTTATTCCATCCTTTTGTTAGAATAAGCTTAACCCGAATATTGTCTCTTAAACTTGAATACCGACTGGAATACTAAATTCGCATAAATAAACAAACAGAATAGGAGGAATAATACACTGATATAATACACTGATATCCGGGTTACTAGTGTCTTTATTTCGCAAACAAACGGACCCTTGTACTAGCTTTGGGGCCCTCTTTTCAGATGGAGAGGGGGCACGGCAGACCCAGCATCGAAGACAGTTCCATTACAGGGGTAGTGATAGGATTCTAGTCCCTTTGATAGAACTTCGTGGTAGGCGGTCACGACCTTTTGTCTTTAAAGTAATGGGCATTAGCACATGGGACTTGAAGAGGATCACAAGTTAATAGAGGGAAGATTCTTCGGAATGGACAAAGAAACTGTGGAGCAAATTGTAAAGAGACTAGTTTTAAGTAGCCCGTCGTGTTCCATGGAAATGGCAACTCAAGCAACAGGCTCAAATTTGTCACTTGCAATGTTGGCAACCGACAAGGAAAGGGCATGTGCCGAGAGGTTTTAAGGGAAAGAGACCACAGTGAAAGTAATGGTCTTTGAGGGGAGACTTTACCCCGAAGAGAGAGAATCCAGAACAGAGAAACACCATGTTTAGGGTTAGGGGGTAGGCTCTTCCGTTGAATTGTCACATAGACCGGTCAAGGCAGGTGATTCCAAGGCCGGGATTTCAGAGCCCGAGAGTGATTCTGCAATCATGCATGCTCTTCTTATGTAAACATGACAAAGGGGCTGCTTGCTTTGTCATAACGTCGAGTGAAAGTGCAGTAAAATAGTATTATGTTCATGTGACACATGAAATGTAGCAGATTATGATATTTTACGCTGTTTTTACTTCAAAACAATGACTCCACAATATGAATCTAAGACTGTTTATATCTTTTGCAGATTGAAATGAAATGATGTTTGACTAAGAGTCTGTTTGGTTGGGATGACGGGGATTCTAATCATTAGAATCTCTAACATCTCCAATATCCTAATCAAATGAGCCAAAAATGCATTGACTTACGTGACCGTGTAGATTCCGGAGGAGAGAGGGTGCACATACAAAAATTTCTCCACCCAACAATCCTCATCCCATCGTCTAGAGCTCGCCGTCGCCCTTGCCCCGGAGCTTGCCGTCGCCCTTGCCATGGAGGTAACCCTCGCCGGCGACCGTTGCGTGCTATTCTTCTTCTCCTCCTCCGGCGAAAGAGAGTACAGTAACAACCAGAATAATGCCAAAATATGAACAATGTGTGACAGTGTTTTTTGTAAATTTCCAAACACTGTTCACTTCACAATGTTACACACATGCGTAAAAAGATAATCCAATGATCTTAATCCTCACCAAACGCACCCTAACAAGGAAGAAAGATAGATCACCCACCTTTGAAATTTTGGATGAAGGGAAAAGATGAGTAACACAAGGAACAAGAACAGTAGAATGATGCAGTCTGCCATTCCCTATGCTTCCCACAGCAGATTGGCAAAGAGAAAATCTTAAAATTCATATAAGAATCGTACACTTCAAAAATTAGCATCTGGTAGATTCTCACCATGTAAAAAATATAGACTCGAGAAACAATTAGAGTGAGTCAGTGATTAATTAGGCATGCCTCACGGTTCATTTGGGCCCCTCGCCATTATCCCATTCATTCGGGATCATCCATACGCATCACATCTCATGTGGATATAAGCTTTTATGTTTAAACTTTTCCAACATTACACGACTTGCTTTCAAAAAAGAGAACAGAGACTATCTGATAGACTTCTTGACTACCTTAAAAAAGTTCAGATTACAACAAAAATCTTGAGAGAAATCCGATTAACACATTTAGGTGCAAAGTTTGATACTCAACTCTTTTAGGATTCTCGTCTCCATTTTATCTTGCAATTATCTCAAGGTTTTCATTTGAAATTGCAGTGGCGAAGTAACCATGTTTCACACACACACGAAAGTTAACGTTTACGATAAAATTGTGGAATGCACCACTAATTTTGTTAAACATACACAGAGGAAATCATGCTGCATTTGAAAACAATGTTATTGGAATCCCCATCCCCTCAAAATCCCTTCCAAAGGTCCCCCATCAACTGTTGTCATGAAAAAAAAAATGGCGGTTAGAGCGAGATAAGAAGAAAAAGGGGACACTTGTAAAACCCGCCAAAACTGTCTAAAGCTGCTGCTTCTCTCTCTAGAGATTTTGAAAAAAAAATCACATTCCCTCCTATTGTTTCCAAACGCGAAGAAGAAATCCTGTTTCCCTTGTTTCTGGATGAGAATCTCAAGTTTGCAACCAAACGGATAGTTGGTATCCATTCTGCAGAAATTTTTGCAGAGGATATGGATTGTGGCAGAATCCATCCAACCCAAGTCACTGTGGGCATGCAGCATTCCTGTAGGAGGCCATATTCACCACTTGCTGGTAGCATAGCGAGAGCTTGGTTGTGATGCAGGAATTCTTCACCTCCGTAAAACCCTCCAAGAAGTTCTTTCTTCTTTCCCAGAAAACATAGCATGTATATAATAATATGTCGAACAAAGATGAATGCACCATTCCTTGCAGATGAACAAAGGAACCCAAACAATGCCAATATCAACAGCATCCAACAAATAGAAAAGAAGGTAATTACATCATATGAGGACCACCATCCAAAAACCGACCACCATTTTCCTACCTCTTCCACCCCATGGAAACAGAGAGGATATACGAAATAAAACCCAAAAAAGAAGAAAGAACATTAACAGAAGTTATTTATCCTAAGCAACATCAAACCCCGTGGAGAAAGGTAGACAACAGTTGAAACACATGATTTGAAATGTGAGGAAGAAGGAAAAAAAAAATTGAACAGTTTGCTTGATCATAAAAATGGAAAGAGAATTCAGCACCTGGGATAACTCTGAACAAAACCCAAGCAGAGCCACACACAACCAGAAGCAATCATCCAGGAATCGGCAGCTGGATCATTGAACTGGTCAGTGGCAAACGCTGGGTTGTTCTGTTCTGAGACATCCTTCAATCCAAAATTGAAGGTGTTGTTGCAGGGGAGCCGGCTCCATCAGCAGAAGGGTTTTGCCCGCGCGAATGGTGGTCATCTGCACCGTCTGCTACGGGCTGCTGCTCAGGGAGGCCGCGCTCTTCCGCCTCTGCGCTCGACCTCTCGATGTCCTCGAGCCGGCTCACCACCTCAGACATGGACGGCCGCTTGTCTGGGTACTGCGCCGTGCAGTCGATGGCGAGCTGCAGGAGCTGCACCATCTCCTCCTCCACGTTCTGGTACCTCAGCAGCTCCGAGTCGAACACCTCCGACGTCCACTCCTCCCGGACGACCGACTGCACCCACCGGGGCAAGTCGACGCCTTCCTCGTTGAGGAGGGCCTGCGCCGGCGCCTTGCCCGTTAGCAGCTCCAGCAGCAGCACGCCGAAGCTGTAGACGTCCGCCTTCTGGGAGACCCTGCGCGCGTCGGTGACCTCGGGAGCCCGGTAGCCGGCGAGCCGGTTGGGGAGGGTGGCCGGTCCGGCGAGGTGGGCGAGGCCGTGGTCGGAGACCCGGGCGCTGTGCGGCTTGTCGAGCAAGATGTTGGAGGACTTGATGTTGCCGTGTGAGACGGCGGGGCCGGTGGAGTGGATGTACTGGATCCCCCGGGCAGCGGCGAGAGCAATGCCGACCCGCGTGTCCCAGTGGAGAGGCGAGCGGCCAGACCCCCTGCTCCCTGTACAATCGATATCCCACCGAAAAGTTTGAGGAAGATACCATAGACCCCATTTGCAGATAAGCTCACATGGGCGAGGAGAAGAGATCTAAATCGAAAGATGACCTACTCGAATCCACGGAAACAGCGCTTAACAGAGAAATGTGGGTGCAGCATTGGAGAAAAAAGAGAACTTTTTTTCACCTGGGAAAGCATCTGCAGCGAAGCAAGAGCAAGAACACACATCCCCAAAGCACAAACAGAGAAACTAAACAAGTGTTGGTAAGCTGTGCTGCTGTAGTATGAACAACAAGGAACAGCAACCCGAAGAAACTACATTTTCCATTGCTGGATCGACGAACATGGCAGCAGAGCAAAGATCCACAGCAAAAGGAGAATAGCAGGAACAGGGTTGAGAGATTTGAGGGTAGGGTTTTACCGTGCAGGAGGGCGGAGAGGCTGCCCATGGGCATGTAGTCGTAGACCAGGAGCTTCTCGTCCTTGCTGTAGTAGTACGCCCACAGGGGCACCAGGTTCGGGTGGACCAGAGCGCCGACGGCCTCGATCTTCTCCCGGAACTCCTCCTCCGGCAGGTTGACGTCCCGCAGCCTCTTGACGGCCACCACCGTCCCCATCTCCAGCACCGCCTTGTACGCGGTGCCGAAGGTCCCCTTCCCGAGCACCTCCGCCGACGCCCGCAGCAGATCCTCCAGGTCGAAGGCCCTCGATCCGGGGCCGCAGAACACCAGCTTCTTGGCCTGGCCGCTGCCCGAGTCCCCCTTCGCCCTCTGCGCCGCGGCGGCGCCTCCGCCAACGGCGGCGGCAGCGCCGGCCGCCGTGTAGGCTCCTGCGGCGGGACCGTTACCATCTTCCCCGATCCCTTTCTCCCTGATCGCCACCTCCACCTCCCGCGACTTCGGCGGCCCTGCCTCAACCGACCTCGTCTTGCTCCCGCCCCTTTTGCCGCACAACACGCACAGGAGCAAAACAAGGGCCAGGACGCCGACCACGGACCCGACGGCGATGCCGGCGATGGCTCCACCCGACAGCTTCTTCTTCTTCTTTTTCTCGCCGACACTGCCGCTGCCTTTGCCGCCACTACTGTCCGCCGGGGCCAGCGCAGCCGGCGCCGCCGACGGCACGACCTCGTCGGGGCAGGGGTTGGACCGCAACCCGCAGAGCTGCAGGCCCAGGAAGGCGCTCGCCGGCATGGACCGGAGCCCCCTCGGGATGGACCCGTTGAGGCGGCTGTTGTAGGAGACGTTGAACTGGTCCAAGGTGAGGTTGAGGTCGGGGATCTGCCCGGCGAGCTGGTTCCCGTCCAGGTACAGCGTGCGCAGCCGGTTGAGCTCGTTCAACCCCGCCGGGATGGCGCCGGAGAAGCCGTTCCCACCCAGGTTGAGCCGGATCAGGTTCTGCAGCGAGGAGATGGACGCCGGGATCTCGCCCGAGAAGCGGTTATCCTGCAGGTACAGGTTGCGCAGCTGCGTCAACGAACCAAAGTCCGCCGGCAGCGGACCGGAGAGCGCGTTGAACCGGAGGCTCAGGGTGCGGAGCCCGGTGAGGTTGCCGAGGACCCCATTGGGGATGGCGCCAATGAGCCCCACGCCAGGCAGGCGCAGGACGCTGACGCGGCCGGCCTCGCAAGCGACGCCCTGCCACGCGCAGGGGGAGACGGAGTCGTTCCAGGAGAGGGCCGACCTCCCCACGGCGCCGCGGAAGGCCTGGAGGGCCGCCTTGTCGGACTGGAGGTCCGGCCTGGCGGCGGGGAACGAGGAGAAGAGGAACAGAAAGATAAGAAGGAACAGGGAAGGGTGCTGGGTCGTCGCCATTGGCGGGCTTCGGCGGGGAGGGGGCACCATAGGCGGGAGGTCAAACAGCAGCCACCCGGTGGGGCGCCATGAAAAAGCTTCCCCTTTCCGGTTGCAGAGGGGGAGGAGGAGGAGAAGATGAACAGAAGCAGCTGACACACACACACACAGAGAGAGAGAGAGAGAGAGGGAGGACACAGGGGAGGGGAAGACAGCTGTGTTATGGGGGAGCGTTTCGCCTGTGGGGACTTGTGGGGGGGGGGGGGGAAGGTGTGTATAAAAACCCTAACCCTGATCTGCCACACTGATTTATTTATTCCGTTTTGTTTACTTGCCTGCTGGCTGGTTATTAGATTTGTTTAACCTACTAATAATAAATGAAAGAGTTACATACTTTGGTGACGTCGTCGCCTTATTGGCTGGAAAATGGAGTCCCCGGGGACAAATTAATAGCATGTTTGAATGGGAAGGAGTTGGGAGATCCAGACGTGTAAATTCTTGCTATTTTGTTGCTTTCCCTTATTAGTATTTGTGACGTGCCCTAGTTTATAAAATAGTTAGCGTGTGCACCATCAAGTCATGTATCTCTTTCTTTCTTTTTTTTGACAAAACTTAATTTTATCCAAAGTTATTCTTAGATATCAAAATAATCCAGCGATTTTAACGTATTTAAACCAGAATAATAAAGTCTATAAAATGGAACTAGACATGTTCGTAGGAACATTTTTTTCTAAAAAAAGATGGTCCTGCGAGAAAAAGGCTTTTGAGGGCCTCACTGAAAGAAAAAAAATCACGCGCATAAAGGTGTAGCCCCCATCAGTGGGGGGTCATGCCGCCCTGGAAGGAAGGTCCAGCGAAGGACGAATCAATAGGGCAACCGCGAGTTCGCGCTGCGCTCACTCGCGGTGACTAGTCAAGTCCATTGCATCGCTGCTTCAGGTTAACTAACATCCACGGTTCCGTGCGCGCGCGCCCGTTGTCAATGGGAAGTGAAGTAACCGCTCGTTCAGACTTCAGAGGGGCGGACGTAGGAGCAGCTCGCATCCGCCCCCGCCGCTGGACGAATCAATAACGTACACGTGTCCAGGATCGATGGGGAAGACCATGTCTTTCTATTGCTTTCCGTTGGTGAAATGAAAATTGAGCAGCCGCGCTCGGTAGGTTAAAAAAGTTGCGCCTTCCTGTGTTTGGTTCCTTTTTAAAAAAATATATATATATGTAACATTTTCAAATCATATTTTTTTCTCCACAATTCATACAGGCCCTCTTCTCTATTCCTCTTAAATATATCAATTATAGCACAATTTTATGTACCGGCCTTCAGATCGAACGTGTTAGTTTTCTAGTGGTACGAGTCAGGTGCAATATGATATTGTTATGTCTAGAACAAAAAAATTTGAGATTAAAAATTAACTTTTTCATTTAAAAATTTTATATTAAAATATAAGTATCAAATCTCACCCTCTTATCAACAACGTGTCGATTTTTCGATGACACGACCGATATACACTAATAAAATGCGATCCGACGAGTCATGAATCGCGTGAAAGTTGGATGAGGCATAAATCCAATCCCCCGGAATAAATATTTTGATCGATACTTTTTTAAAATCTTAACAAATCCAAAAAAATCACGATTCGATCAAGATTTAATGACATATCTTTTAAAAATCATATATATATATATATATATATATATATAGTAGAGAGAGATATATATAAAGAGAGAGAAAGGAGCCCAACTACTCAATTTGTTTTATGCAATCTTACTGTTATTTTTACTACTAAATTTTATGACCAAAAGTTAGCATCAACTTATTTTTAGAGAGAGAGAGAGAGAGAGAGAGAGAGAGTGCGTTAATCATAACCGGTTAACAAAATCCCCGTTAGGGTTCTTTGGCTTCCAATTGGAGATCATTTTTTGTTCACTATGGCTCTTTTTATTTTTCGAATGAGATACCGTGTTAGACTCTTCTAGATCGAACACGATATCTAAGATCAATTAATATCTACGTGTGTGGGGGGAGAGTGTGACTCCTCTCATAAATTCTCTCTCATCCATCTATAAATCGCCCCACAGTTATTTATAAGAAATCGGATCTAAATCTCTTTATCCAGATTCAACTCGGTAAACACTCACCGACAAAAAACAAAAAATTCAATATCAACGCTTTGACTGGATGCTTTTTTAGACGATCTCCCGTGGATGTGATATATAAGAAAGCCAGCATGCAGACGCACAGGTGGGCGAGCAACAGGAGGTGGGAGGACACAGTCTTTTACTTAAAGCGCGTCGGGTGGTGGTCCTGGTGCGGTGCAGCCGGAACATGTCTGAACCGGCCGCCGGCACTGCAGCAGCAGCTGCTTGATCCAGTCTGGTCCGGTCAAAATTCCGCAGTCTTGTTATGTGCTGGAATGCCCAGCGGGAACCAGAGTCCCGCGGCAGCGGCCGGCTGCGCGCGTCTTGGAGCGCCGCAGGCGGCGGCGATTCTTACAATCCTCGACAACTGTACTCACATTGGGAGCCCCGCCGACTGTTTAGGCAGTTAAACGGATCCCATCGTATTACTATTACTATTATTATTATTATTATTATTAAATTAAATTTATTGTGATTTTTTCTTCCGTCTTTCGGTAATGTCTATTTATTGAGATAAAATTTGTCAAATCATAATTATGTTATTATCTAAAATATATTTATGTGTTAATTTTAATGATTTAAAAACAGGATTTTTTACAAAAAATACTCCCCTTACAAGTTTAATTGCAGAATTATTGTAATGCCAAAAATACACCACGGGTAAACGATTGAAGATTCAAAAAGTATTTTATTTACATCCATATATTTGAATGTTTAGATGAAAATAGCTTTATGAAAAAGAGTTGTTTTGAGCACATATTGCATCAGAGAGAGAGAGAGGGGGGGAGAGAGACAGAGAGAGAAAGAGAATAGGCATATTTTGGACCTTCCTAAATTTTAGTTAAAAGTTAACCAAGATTAGATAAGATCAACTTTTAATGGAATACTAATATTACAATGTATCATTGTTATTAAAAATAATAAGAAAATAAGAAAAATATGCAAATAAACTTATAATGAAATATATTTTTGCCAAAATCTCTTTAAAATATGCACGCGGGTTTACTAGTTACATGCTTATTCATTTATTAAAACATATCTATGGTACTTATTGGATAAATTTGTAGATTATAAAATTCTATTTGAAGCAGTTAATTTTTTAGATATCATCTGAGTTCAAATGTTCTTTGAGGAAGTTGAATTTGAAAAATGATGTTTCTTATTTGTCAAATAGGACTCAAGATTCGAATACCCACGTAATGTTAAATGGAGCGGAGTTAGATAAGTACAATTAAATGATGGATAGCCTTAGTTTTGAACTCTCATAAATGTTGGTCTAATTCATTTAGTGGGAGGACAATCTTAAAACTCATTTGTATAGTTCTAAGAATATTTTTAGCTTCCAATCAAAATCTTTAATTATAATTTATTAAGTAGAATTTGAGACGGATCTCAATTATTCACCATCTCTCTCTATAATAGAGAGATCGAGAGATCATGGATTCAATTTCGCTCTCCAACGCACAGAGTAAGATTACTCATTCATATATTATTTGTGGACGATCAGACTGTCACATAATTAAAAAAACTTCTGAAGTAAAAGTAAAAATGAGGTGCTTTGAAAAAAATATGAACCATCCATAGATAAATCTTAATAACCACTCCCAATTGACTTCATTGTGTAAGAGTAGACGTCACATTGGACGTTGCACTCTTACTACCACCATAGCTAGAGACAAAGCTTAGCTCAAAACTTGATAATGCGTGAAGAACAGTCGCATATAAATGGAGTCTCATCTCTTAGGGTCGATTTGAAAATGGGGTGGGGTGATTTACTTGCATCTGATTGAACGAATAAATCATCTCATCCCGACGAAGGGGAGATAAGTGTGAGGAAAATAGCCACTGCGTCAAAGTTTCACCAAATCAAAACACGCCCGTAGATTAAGATTCACGGCAAGCTGAATAAAAGGATTTTAAGGCGCATCTGGCAACACTTCAGATTATAGATTTTTTTCATAATCTTTTAGAGAGAGAAAAAATTGGTGGAGATTAACTTTTGGAGATTATAAAAAGTGCTCCCTTTTCTCCCTATCTCTTCTAAAACTCGTAATCCAACTTTTGAAATAATCTAATATGACAAGGATGCATTTGATGAGGTTTGGGGGTGGAGATTTCAAGGCTATAATCCACCCCCATTGTGTTCCCAAACGAGACCTTAGTCGAAAAGAGAAAAATCTCCTACGTCAAATCACTTTAAGTCAATATCTAGAGTTTTAGGAAACAAAAATAAATCCAATCCACCGTCCATAATAGCAAAATTTGCCGTACAGTAAGGTCGGACTGTGATATTCTTGTTGCAGTATGATCCAGTATGATAATGTGCTGAGAATAAATAAAAAAATTAATTTACAAAAATAATTTTTATATTAAAAAAGACATCAAATTGCACTGTACTCGAGTGTGTCATGTGTCGATTTTTCTGTTCGCATGGTCTAGCACGGCCGATATGCACTGATATGGTGCGATCCGATGAATCTTGCATAATAGACGATTTACTTTCTTTTAAATTGGTCTAATGACTTTCGACATTTTTTTAATCAAAGTATTTATAGTTTCAAACAATTACTCGATTTTTACATATATGTTTTTATAAATATCTATCTTCACAAATAAACATCTCATTTAAACCTTTTGTCATAGATAACTATGATATATCTGGAATAATTGCAATTATACTCATGTCGTAACCCCTATTTATTTAACTCGAATGAAGTGTGAGTTAAAAGGAAAAATGACTAACTTATCTTTGAGTCAACATTCTCTCTCTCTCTCTCTCTCTCTCTCCTACTTCGATCTCAAGGGCTAGTGTTTCAAGCAGCCGGAGGTCAGGGAAGTGCTCTATACTCTCCTTCTTATTGCTCTCTTCCCCCACCCCCATTGCCTCACTTTCTCTCTCCCCTCGTCTCTCTCTCCTTTTGATTACTCGCTTCCCCCACCCCCATCGCCTCGCTCACTCCCCCCTCATCTCTCTCTCCACTCTACCCCAATTCACCTCTCTCTCTCTCTCTCTCTCTCTCTCTCTCTCTCTCTCTCTCTCTCTCTCTCTCTCTCTCTCTCAGCCCCTTTTAGGTGAGCAAGCCGAGATCGGGGCAGAGGGGGGGTCGTCGTCATCGTTGAGATAGAGTTGCTTGGAGTTGTTAAGCATGAGATGGTGACTATAGGAGGCGTAGGCATTGGCGATGGTGGCGTGGTCATGCACCTACTTCAAAATCTGGTCTAGGCGAGACTTAAGGGGGTCACCATGGGCTACAGCGATGAGGAGGCAGCGACGGGGGTGACGAGGGAGAAGAGGCCAGGGAGGGTGGTGTCACACCCCGCTATAGCGAATACACAGAGTGCGACACATGCATGCATATACCTGAGATTAATAGCACCGTGAGCATTCTACAATATGAAATCATTCGTCACTAACCACGTATTATGAAGAGAAAATAAGTAATGAATATTTCTCATTCATAATCTATAATTAAATACAAAAGTGTCTCGGTACAAAAGTCCACCCGAGGCAACAAAAGCTAACTAAAACGAAGACTGCCATGGTGCTACCGGCCTGTAGTCACGAAGCCACACTTGGAAGCTCCCCCCTCTCGCGCAGCACTATCCAAATTTTTGAGTAGCAGTATGACTACTGCATCACCTCACGACTCGGCATCTAAAATGAATTACACAATACACTTAGTATAACACTCAGTAGAACTCCTAACATCAACCTAGCAGTTGCCCATTAATAAAAATACTTAAACTCACGCCCAACCTATTCGCAAGTTATACCATCTTATTCCGTAATCATGATACAAAAAATTTAAGTGCAACTACTTGAGATGAGGTAAAATTAGAATAGTTGGATAAAATCTTAATCAAATGATTTTAGGTGGATCAGCAATAAGGGCATCCCATTCCACTATCCCAAGCTGATGAGAATAAGGAAGAAACATGAAAACTAGGCACAATAGCTAAGGATATCATGGTAGAAATATAAACTTGTAACATGAATTCGCCCACACAAATGGGCACCATAAACATAAATTGCATTAGAAAAAGCATAACATATCATGTGGCATTTTATCATTTTCATACTTGATGAAACTTGACTTCACATATATTTCTATTATTAGGAAAGTTAATATGTGATATATGTGGGTGAGCATACTTGCACATACATACATATAGCATGCACATATTTGCATATCATATTCATAAATTTAATCTTAGCATGAAACTTACACCAACATTTTCAACATATTAACCAGAGTAATCAAAGCTTAAATATGAAACATAGATCATAAGCTAAATACAGAAAGAACATGCAACAATGGCTTCACGTTGAATTTCCCCTCCAAAATATCTAGTCCAAGTAGCCCTTTCCTTCGATAGCCCTTTCCACTGGTAGTCCTTCCCACCAGGTAGCCCTGCGCTTTACACATTTGAGTGGAGATTCCAAGGAAGAAACATGACTCAACTAGGCTATAGGGTCCTGGTTCATGTGAAATCATGACATGCAGTGGATCTTCTGTCTGGATCGCCCTATGCTCATCAATGTAAAGTTTATTATCCTTAAAAATGACTTTAACCAAGACATGTACATATTGTAAGATGTTTTATTGCTTCATTCCATCTTACGAGAAACTCATCTTGAGTCTTATTAACTTATCCTAATCCCTACGTATTTTATCAATCATGAAAATCATCGTTATCACTTTGGAAAAAACTTAAAGATATTAGAATACGAGTCTCAACTCGATCTGAACATGGGCGGTTCGTGCTCTTTGGGGAAATGATTTAGAACCCAGATTGAAGAAATTAGGTGCAAGACTAGTTCGTGCTTAGAAATTTTATCTCAAAGAAGTTGTAAACTCTAAGCCTTTCGCCCTTCCCTTCACACAACTCGTCCTACACTCTCCCTAGCTCATCCTAAGGATAGGAGGTTTGAGGAACACAGAACCAAGTCTTAGAAAAGAGAGGATGTTATATGGTGATTAGATAAACTTGTGAGAGACTTATCACTGTGAAACAATAAGGTTCTCCCAAGAATGCTTTGGGGAGTGCATGAAGCCAAGGAAAATGAGAATGATAGGGATAAGAGAAAGGAACATGAGTGAGATCTATATGGCTCTCTCTCTCTGCTCTAGTTAGGGTCTGCCCCTTCCATAACTCCCTTTCTTGCCAAGTCAGACTGTGACGACCCAGAGTGCCGGATACCGATATACCGATAACATCGATACACTGATACCAGGAACTGGGGAAGCCACCCAAGAGACTGATGAGGCCCCTGAAGGGTTAGTGAAGTTTGTCGAGGGGATGTATAATGAATCACAATCACAAGCGCGCATATTAGATTTAAGCAATAAAATTTAGCAAAAGAGCGGAAGCAATTTCAAAATAAACAGAGTGCTAAATATATAAACTAGTCCAGAGGCACAAGAGTGCTAGTCTAAAAGTACAACTACTTGGGGCATACCCCGGCAAAAGTACAACAGAAAGCCCAAACAAGCAACCCGTCTACTGCTGGCAGCTAAGAACGGTCTCCGAGCACACGGGAAACTCCGGAAGACGACGGGCGCGGCTCACCTGAAAGGAGAAGGGTGAGTCACAGCCAGACTCAGTAGGAGTCACGCGGATCCCTACCTCGTTCTAAACATGCAATCAAGCACAATTAAAGCAATTAGAGAATGCATTTAAATAAATGAGCAGGCAATGGCATAATTAAAACTGAAAGCTGAAGGCTGTAAACCTAACTAAATAGGTATAACAGTTAATACATGCCAATAACATATAAATCTAAACGACAAAAACTAAATATACCAATAGAACATGCCTCAACTAACCAAGCCACATGGAACAGGACAACCACAGGGAGCAGAAACTAGATGCGTCCACTGACGACTTACACTGCGTCTCAAGCACTCGCAGTCTGTAACATGACAAGCTGAGCGCGTAAACAGTACCAAACCAAGTGACTAGTCAGAGTGACACTCGTCAGTGTCAGTCCAAAGCCTCCGACCACGTGTGCACACACTGACTCTCGCCTGAGCCAGGCCCTCTAGCTAGTTTTCTCCCTCGGCAGGACGCTACCGCTAGCCGGGAGCCCACGGAACTAGCTTACAAACCGTATGACGGGAACACCCCTCCACCATCCCCAGGCGGGTCGGCAACTCAAAGGTCTTAGGGCTACCACAGTGGCTCCATCGCAAGAAAAGAAAAGCTACTCTATTGGGATCTAAAAACATGCCATTATTACATAGAATAACTCAAACATGGCCTGTAATCATTCTGGAAAGCATTAAAGAATGAACAAGCGGCTTTTAAAAACCCCAGGGGATGTGACGGTCCACACTCACTGCGTCACAAGGCGTGACAGCCGCGGTGTCGTGCGTTACATGAACTGTAACGCGCTTCCACCCGGTCGTTACAGCCACCTGAGACCAAAGGGCTCACAGCCCTGACTAACAGAGCGTGACGGTCCACGAGGGACGCGTCACGCGGCCCTGATGGTCTCCCGACAGACCGTCAGGCCCACCGCCTCAACACTAACCAAAGGAAATGTAACGGCCTGGGAGCCGGCCGTTACACACACTGTGACGCACCCCGTTGGGTCCGTCACAGAGCTGTAACGCGTCCCTAGAGGACCGTTACGGGTGTGACGGTTCCTGATAGGACCGTCACACCATCTAGGCTACGGACGAGTTATATCTAAAAACGGGTTCCCTCCCGGGCGACCGGAATCGCCGGGTAACGATGGAAAAACCTGTTTCCTGCCAAACCACACGTCCTAAACAACACAATACCAACAAAAACATCCACATGCAACACTCACAATGGATTAAACATGAAGAATGAAGCTTAAACCCCAAAAATGAAAAATAGCCATTATGCATGCCATGGGGGTTAAACTAAGCAAACAAGTTATAGGGAATGATCCTAGCGAGATTGAGATTCCATCCCCCTATCTCGTTCAAGCCGAAACGGCCGATTAAGCCGCATGCACCGAGGTGGATTCACCGAGCTTCCACACCTCGTCTCGCACCCACGGACCGCGAATCACGTCGTGGAGGGCGTCAACGCATTCCTCTTGATGCGAGGATTCCACCGGCGTGCTCCACGCCTCGATCCGCCGCCATGTAAAAAATTCAAAAAAATTATTCTGTAATAAGGGGTTTTTCACACAATCATGCTAATCCGACGTGCGACATCCCAAGATCAGTGAATGGCCAGATACAGAGGATCAGAACCGTCCGATGGAGAAACTAGACGGGACGATTGCCTGATGAGCCGATTCAGGCAGCAGAGCCGTGATCCGTAAACTGCAGTCACCCACCGGGGGGGGGGCGTGCCCCAAGTACACCTGTGACTGGTCCACGTCTGCTGAGGCTTTCCGGTGACAGTTGCTGGACCCGGTGGCCAGTCGTGGCCTGGTAGGGCCAGCTAGCTTTTTGGGGCGGGGGGTGGGGGGGGGGGCGGAGGGGGCCCACACTGGTCTCACGCTTCGCAAAAAGATAGGTGAGCTTCGCCCGGATGCCCAGATTATCACAGCCAGCTGCGTCGTTACATTTCCCCAAGAGAGGGGAAGACGAAGAACAGCATTTTGTAAGAAAAAAAAAAGAATAAAAATATGTTGTCTGCCCATCAACGGTGAGGGTAAATCATGAATTATAAAAATAAAATACTGAAAAATATATATATATGATGATTGACAACAAATAATGACAAATTTCGATATTTTTTATGTAAGGAGTGTGTATACGAGGTTATCTCATTCCAGAAACTTTCAAGTCAATACTCGTACAATAAACTACATACTTCTGCCGAGAACTGGGATGGGGTAAAAAAAAACCAGTGACAAGATTATATAAGGGCAGATTAGAACTGCATACAGCATATAGCGGTCTAAACAAGAAAGAGGCGGGCTTGAACGTTCATTAACCCGGTTCTTAAGAAAAAGACTTTTTATGATTAGCTGATGGAAGTTGCCAACCGCCAGCTGAAAAGAACATCACACCAGAGAATGGCCAAATAATAAGGGCAACGTAGGGGCCCCCTTCCCTTTCCCAGTACTGTCGGCAACTGGGGAGGGGGGTGGGGGGGAGCTCACATGCGCACACCGAGTCCACAGCTTCCGCGTTGGGGTTGGTCACTGTGGCCGGGCAGTCTCGTGCCCTCCCTCCTCTCCCTTGGATGCCCTCTTTAAAGCTGCCACACGGGCAAAGGCGGAAGGAGGGAGGCTTTGAGATCCGTGCGCATAGGTTTCATCTCCTTCGTCGCAGTTCCACACATCAATCACCACAGTTTGTGTTCCATCGCCGTCTCTTTTCCTCTCCTTTGGCAGTTCCTCACTTCCTTGTGAGCAGGTACTTGTGGTGAAGATTGAGCAGTGGTGTGGTCCTCCTCCCGTTCGTGGGGTTCTGTGTTCGTTGGTTACGGAAACAAAGAAAGAGTGGAACGAGCGTTCGCATTGCCATTTTGTGTGCATTCGTTGTGAGGCGTCGTGGCGTCTCGGACACTGCCACTTCCAAGTTACGAAAGGAAGCTTGGAAGAACATATTATGGAACACGCTGGTTGTGCCGAGATGACGGTTTCTCTTTAGAGTAATGTTTTATGTATCAAATATGATGTATAAAGTCACGCCAAGAAATAAAATATTTTATTATAAGAATGGAAATTTTATTATAAGAATAAAACAGTATAAAAATAAAATATTTTGTTATAATAATAAAATTTATAAATGTTTCAATTTTATAATAAATATTTTATTTATATAATAAAATATTTTAATTTTTTAAAATATAATAAAATATTTTATTTATCTTTATTTTGAACAAAGGAATCAACTTTCAATTACCAGCATAGAGATACATGTAACAAGGAATGCATCATTCCCACCCAAACAGAAGGGAAGATAGCATCGTCAAAACATAGGGCGCAGACCCCTTACAGATAAACATGGAGAAATTACAGTAGAGCTTGAACACTCACACCCAAGGGGGATGTGGATCCCCGACGAACACGGACATAGATGATCCAAATGGAGAAAGTTATAGCCCACATTCACGCCGTTGATAATTTTGAAACGTTGATGATGACTCGAAGAATGTGCTTCGTAGATGTATGGAGTAAGTTTGCTAACACGAGACATCCAACAAAATATAGACGAGTCCGTGACGGTCTTCAACGGTGCAGAACTCTTGTAGATACTGAATTGCTCCGGAAGTAGCGAAGAATTGATCTGTAACCTTCTCATTTGGAAAAAAGGGGGGACAGACCTTGACAAAAATGTGATAACAAAAGTTGCAATGAGGGAAGAGTGAAGTCGGAGGTCGAGAAGAGGGCACCAGACCGAATGGAGGGCCGAGGTGGTGATCGGGTCTAAGGAGGGGTGGAGGGAGACCGTCCATGGGGAGCCGAGGGGCGGGGAAAGGGGGATCGCGATGACGGCCGGTCGTCGGGCAAGAGAGGTTGGTGGATGAACAGGGCGAGCGGAGAGGGGTGCCAACAGGAGGGAGGTAAAATATATGATAATTGATCGTCAATATAGGTGTCTGCAGATGCGCCGCAGACAGCTCATTCTTGCGCCCACGATATGCCACCCGAAGTTCTCATCCACACCGCCATTTTCAGTATCTCAATTCAATACTCTTAGATTTAATTTTTGCGCATTTATATACATATATATAAACTATCGTTAGAGTAAAATTACAAATTTATCATCCTTGTATACATATTTACACACATATCATTAAAAAGATTGATATAAATTAAAAAATCATAAAATAATCTTTTTTCACTGTTTACATATGCGAAAAGATTATTACGTGATGTTTTTATAAATATTGACACTTTTAATAATATGTGTGCATATTTAAATATAGAAACAATAAATCTGTAATTTTTACTTTAACAGTAGTTTACGTGCAAAAATTCCATTTGCTTTCACCTAAATTCGTGAAAAAATAATAGTGGTTATTTTTTCTATTTGGGAAACCTAGGGATGTTTTCCTCGTCTCTTTTCTAAACATGTTAAGCAATATAAAAATCTCAGATCTTCCTTTTTCTTTTTTTTCTTTTTAGACCACGAGTCCGTCATGCCCCACATGTGGAGGCCAGCAGTTTGAAGAAGGGGAGAAATTTTTTAGCCAAAGAGAGTGAAATCGTAGTTGTCTAATGGCTCTGTATTCTGTGATTGCTGTCAATTTAATAGACTTCATGAACAGTTGTACGATGGTACGATGTAATCACTGGTCCATCACATTTGCCTGCAAATGGAAACGCTTACCCGAGTCTTCCAAATTAATATTAACAGTATCCCTCTGTATGCCACTCGACTTTGGAGTAGTAACACAACATCATCAAAGTCCCCTCCATTTTATCCAGTCGGATCATAAGAAATTTTAAACAAAGCTTCTATATATGTATTCTTAAAAAACATTAATTCATATGAATCACATATGAGAAAAGGAATGGGACGAAGGACGTCGGCTCAAAGAACCTCCATAACGCCAGATAAATCAGTCTCAAATGTCACATAGTAAACCCGACACAATGCGGGCGTTTCGTATGCATTGGGGTCCCCTCACTTCCGACCAGTAAAATCATTCTCAGTGTTTGTCACACTACGGTTCATCGGCTAGATGATCTGAATCGAATCGGGATCTTCTTAATTTAATACGAATCTCTCGAGTTAGATGTGACTCGGGCCGACTCGATCTGAGTTCACCTCCCTTCTCCTCCCACCCTCACCCCGGTAACCTCCTTCCCCCACCCCAGTGCCCTCCCCTCACCCCGACATACCCCCGGCCTCGTGCGCAGATCACCCCTCCCCCCGGTCCCCAAATCACGACATCCCACCTCCCCCATGCCAGCAGCTCCCCACCCCGGCTGGCACTGCAGTGCCCCTCCTCGGCGACGATGTAGTTTGCGGGATAGGAACGGCTCTGCGAGGTGGTGGACGAGATCCAACGGTGGCGGCGGTGACGGTGAACGAGGTATGACAGCGATGACACAAAGTGAAGAACAAGTGGTATGTGACTCAATCAAACTCGACATATCACGTATCGGATTCACTCAGATCTGATGCGGTACTCCTGACTCGATGCGAGTTGCAACGAGTTGACGAACTATGTCCCACACCTCAATTAATTAGAAGTTAGATCTGGTTAGATTTTTCCGACCTCTCGGCAGCGCTCTCGCAGGGAGGCAAACATTCCGTCGTTGGACGGTCACCTGCTGAAGACTCTGCACACACACGCTGCTGTTGTAACGTTTGAACGTTACAAACGTTTATGGCCATCAAATCTGAAACGTAAACGGAGATCAAGGGGCGGTTATGGTTTGGGGCGGAGGGAATGGGACGAAAGCCCTATAAATAGGTGGGTAATCCCCATCGGAAAAACACAAGAGAAAGAGAGGAAATCTCATCGTCGGAGCCCCAAACCGCTGTCTTCAAATCTGTTCTTCAGTGGTATCAGAGCAGGAAGATCCGCCACCCTGCCACCGGCCCCTCCGCTGCCGCTGCGCCCCTCCACGGTCGCTGCGTGAACTCCTGTTAACGGCCGCTGCGCGAATCCCTGCCACCGGACCCTCTCTCTCGGCCGCCACCGTCTGCCGGAACCATCTACTCCTGCCGGCCTCCGCCACCTTGCTGACGCCGCTGCTGCGCCCTTGCACGCACGCCGCCACTGCCTGCCGGAACTGTCGCAGTCGCTTCTCCCGCCCTCCTCTTCACCGGGATTGTTCGCGTGAGGAGGTCGCCGCTGCTACCTTGCTGCAGCACGCCCACGCCTCCAACAGAACGCCGGTGCGATTTCCAGAGGTGACACCAACAGGCTCGGACAGCCAGCCGTCTGCTACCTTGCTTTATCATATTTGACCGAGACGCGACAGAAGCTTTATCATACTCGACAAAAAGTACAGTACATATCTCTTAACCTTTCACGTGAACATAATAAATGGATTTGTTAAAATATTAATATATATATCGTGGCCTCCATCGTAACATATGAAAGTCTGATGCATGTGCATATAAAATAATCACATTATAATAAGGCTATGATCATAGATCCTGTAGGCTAATAATGGTTTTTGTTGGTTTCACGTAAGCTCTTCTCGCTGCTTCTATGAGATAAAAGAAGTAAAACCGCCAGGGTAGTTGTATTTATGTTGGTGTACCGTGTCTTCATATATATTCAACTAAGAATTTTTTTTGATTCTTGTGCACCAAATATAACTCAATAAAATTTCTTCTGTAATTATTCACATGAACTATCCTGTAATTTTTTTTTTATTATTTGTAGTATCCTGTTATATAATATTGAAGCCCATATTGTATTAAGCAATTTTGTTTCATCTTGTTGATAATATAAACTTGTTAGAATATTTGCTAAATCTTAATTAGTTGTGTTTCTATCTTTACATACTTTTAAGCTGTCCATAATTGTTATCTACATCAATAACATGTTTGTTTATTTGCATTACTTAGTTTAAATTCAATTAGATTTGTTATTCACTAATTTTAAACAAGATTGAACAAAATTTGTCAACCAATCACAAAACATGCTGAAATTAATCAAGAGAAACATTAAATTTATTTTTCTCATCATGCTTATTTTGAATATGTTGACCAAACCAAATTATTTATTTCTCAGAATTATTCTAGTCCTAATGGCCAGTAAGCTCATTGCTACGGAATTGGCAAAACTTGATAAGTTAAACGGAACCAACTTTGATATGTGGCACCGGAAGATTAGATTCGGACTTATCCATGACAACATTGAATATGTCATCGATACCAATGTCCCAGAACTTAGTGATGATTCCACTGAAGTGGAAAAGAAAAGAAGGGACCAATGGTTATCGGATGACAAGAAAGCTAGAACTTTCATGCTAATGTTCATGGAGGATAACTTAATAAAGTTTTTCGAAACTTATAAGACATCCAATGAACTATGGAATGCTATCAAGGAGAAGTATGACACAAAGACAGAGGTGAATACTCAACTCCTGTTGCATCGTTACAACACATGTAAGATGCAGGAAGGCGATAGCGTTATTGAGCATGTTAACAGAATGATTGTCATGGCTAAGGACCTATCGACTGCTGGAACTGAAATTCCAGAGAAAATGCAAGTGGCAACTATACTGAATAGTTTGCCAGCTTCCCTTGATATGGCAGCCACAACATTGAGAATGAGTGGTTCCACTTTAACTGTCACGGACTTGCCAGCTAGACTAGCAGTAGAGCAGGACATATTGGCTAGGAGAAAAGGACTAGAAGCAAACCTAGAAGAGGCCAACGCTGTAAACCGGAAGCCCTTTGTCCAGAGTCACGCCCATGGACCGAAGAAGCCACAGTTTAAGAATAAACCCAAAGGAAAGAAGGTTCCTACTGGTGCTTGCTATGGTTGTGGAAATTTTGGCCACTTTAAATTCAATTGTCCCAACAAGCAAGAGAACAAGGGTGGAAATAGACACCCAGGAAACGGAGGAGCCGGAAAGAAAGAATTTATCGGCGTAACAGAATGTAATGCCGCACTGGCTGATTCAAATGAATGGTGGGTCGACTCTGGAGCTACTCGGCACATCGCCAAGACAAAGAAAGGGCTGGTAACAATGAAGAAACTCAATGCTGGAGAACAAAGAGTATATATGGGGAACAACACTTATCTCGATGTGGAGGGTGTTGGAACCTATAGGCTGGATCTTGGGGATAACATCATGGTCCTCAAGGATGTGTTTTATGCACCTAGAATCCGGCGGAACTTAATCTCTGTACCAGCATTGATGAAGAAAGGTCTCGAAGTACGGTTCTATAATCAGAGGGTGTCAATAGGGAAAGACAAGAAAGTGCTTGCTATGGGGAAGTTTATCCCTGAGCATGATTTATTCTGTATCCCTGTAATTGACAACGAAAATAATAATATAGAAGTTTCTGAGTATTCTTTGTGTGTTTTGTCAGAATATGATCTATGGCATTTTAGATTGGGTCATCCCAGTAAATCTAAGATGGAACAAATAATAAAATTAAATTTACTACCGGGTTTAACAAAGGTGGAGTTATCACCTTGTGAACATTGTTTAGTCGGTAAAATGACTAAGAAACCTTTCTCGGTAGGGTATAGATCACAAGAATTATTGGAGTTAATCCACTCAGATATTTGTGGACCTCTAAGTACAAAAACACACAATAACAAAGAATATTTCATAACTTTCATAGATGATTATTCTAAGTATGCCTATGTCTACTTAATTTCTAGAAAGTCAGAGGCATTTGATTGCTTCAAGAAATATAGAATGGAAGTAGAAAGGCAGCTTGGAAGAAATATAAAGGTGTTAAGAACAGATAGAGGTGGGGAATATAACTCAAAGGAATTTGAGTTATACTGCCAAGAATATGGAATTAAAAGACATGTAACAATGCCGTATACGCCGCAGCAAAATGGTGTGGCAGAAAGGAAAAATAGAACCTTGATGAATGCTGTTAGATGTATGCTATCGCATTCAGGTCTCCCTAAGAATTTGTGGGGAGAGGCATTGCTTACAGCTAATTATGTCTTGAATAGAATTCCCACAAAATCTGTAGAAAGTACACCCTATGAATTATGGAATGGAAGGAAACCACAACTGAGTCATCTCAAGAAGTGGGGGTCTATAGCCCATGTTCTCATTCCAGAACAACTTAGAAATAAGTTGGAACCTAAAACCTTGAAGTGCAGATTCATAGGATATTGTGATAAATCATTTGGATATAAATTTTTTCATAAAGAAAAAGGGATCGTTGAATATAGGGATGCAACATTTCTAGAAAATCTAGAAGAAGAGGAACCTCATGGAAATGAGAAAGAACCTCTGCTTGTAATAGATGATGACTATTACAATGATATCCCAAGAAATGATCCAGAAATTGAAGAGGAACCTCAGCCAGAGGTAGAACCTCAACCAGAAATGGAAAATGAACATGAGGTAGAACTTCAACCTGATATGGAAAATGAACAAATTCCTATGAATGAAGTAGAACCCAATATACCTGTAATTGGCAACAAAAGAGCTAGAAATCCACCTGCATGGATGGATGAATATTATTTGTACTCATGTGAGCCTTCATGTCTATCAGTAGACATAGATGAGGAAATTCATATAGATCCCGTAAACTATAATGATGCGATGAAATCGCAGGAATCTGATTTGTGGCTAGAAGCCATGAAGGAAGAAATGAACTCCATGAAAAGCAATGGAGTATGGGAACTATGTGATTTACCTAAGAATAGAAAGGCCATTGGGTGCAAATGGGTATATAAGAAAAAGCTCCGTGTTGATGGGTCGGTTGATAAATTCAAAGCCCGGTTAGTTGCCAAAGGTTACAATCAGAAGGCAGGTATAGATTTTCAAGAAACCTATTCCCCAGTAGCAAAGTTTGCATCAATACGAATTATCTTGGCCATTGTAGCACATCTTGACTTGGAGTTATTCCAAATGGATGTCAAGACTGCATTCCTCAATGGAGAATTGAGGGAGGATATATATATGCAACAACCTGAAGGATTTCAGGAGGAAGGCCAAGAGGAAAGGGTATGCAAGTTAAAGAAGTCAATATATGGCTTGAAACAATCTTCTAGACAATGGTATCTCAAATTCCACGATACAGTTATCCAACTTGGATTTGTTGCAAATAAGTTGGACAATTGTGTATATGTCATGAAAAGTGGGAGCAGGTATACTATATTATCCTTGTATGTGGATGATATTTTGCTCGCCGGAAATGACATAGAGATGTTGAATAAAATCAAATCTGAATTAAATGAAAAATTTGAGATGAAGGACATGGGTGAGGCATCCTATGTTCTTGGAATACAAATTCTGAGGGATAGAAAGTCTAGAATATTGAGTTTAAATCAAGAAAAATATTTACGGTCTGTACTTAAGAGATTTGGAATGCACAACTGCAATCCGGCACCTACACCGTTGGTTCATGGAAAACGGTTGGGAAAAGAGCAATGTCCTGGAGAGGGACAAGGTCCGCTCAAGGTGCCATATGCTGAGGCAGTTGGAAGCTTAATGTATGCAATGATGAGTACAAGACCGGACTTAGCATACCCAGTGAGCTTGGTAAGTCGATATCAAGCTAATCCTGGTCCAGCGCATTGGGAAGCTATTAAAAGGATTATGAAATATCTGAAAGGAACTTTGCACCACAAATTAGTTTATCAAGCTGATGTGCTTGAGGTACTTGGTTACTCAGATGCAGACTTTGGAGGAGACAAAGATGACGGAAAGTCCACTTCGGGACACTTGTTCATCCTTGGCGGTGCAGCTGTTTCTTGGGGAAGCAAGAAACAGGGGTGTGTTGCAAGATACACACAGGAAGCTGAGTATATTGCTTGCAGCATGGCAACAACTCATGCAGTCTGGATAAGACGGTTTTTGATAGATTTAGATCTAAATTTGGTAAATGAACCAATAGAGATCTATTGTGATAATCAAGCGGCAATTAGCTTGATTAACAGCGGAGCAAATAGCTCACGCGGAAAGCATATAGAAATACAATATCACTACATTCGGGATATTGTGCAGAAAGGGGAAGTGAAAATAACTTATGTCCCCACCAGTGATATGATTGCCGATCCTTTGACGAAAGGACTTCCGGCAGAAAATTTCATTAAGCATGTTGGCTTAATGGGGCTCAGGAATATATGAGCATAGAGAATATTTTCATGAATAATGAAAATAATGATACCTCTGACGGATAGTGGGAGTGTATCGGAACAATACTCACAGATAGTGAGAGTGTATAGAAATACTACCCATGGATAATGGGAGTGTTAGAATAAGAACTTATACTTACACGAATAGTGGAAGTATAATTATTTGTTGGCCAAGTGGGAGATGTTGTAACGTTTGAACGTTACAAACGTTTATGGCCATCAAATCTGAAACGTAAACGGAGATCAAGGGGCGGTTATGGTTTGGGGCGGAGGGAATGGGACGAAAGCCCTATAAATAGGTGGGTAATCCCCATCGGAAAAACACAAGAGAAAGAGAGGAAATCTCATCGTCGGAGCCCCAAACCGCTGTCTTCAAATCTGTTCTTCAGCTGCCACCGCGGACGAACGAAAACCTCTGTCATTCTCCATTCCCCATGCTCGGGGTTCCACACGGCTCGCTCGCCTGCACGCCGGTGACGTCTTCTTTATTCCATGACGAGACGCTAACATTAAGTCTTGGTGCCGGCGACCAATTCTTGGTGCATGCTTCCCAGGGATACGTCGGTCGATGCGTAAATTGCCGTCAACACCGGTGAGGGGCCGGTGGCCCGCCGGGCCCTGCGAGTGCCATGACCACTCCAAGCCTACAGGGAATGCATGGGGAAGACTCCACGACGGCGAGTGATGGAATCCCGTGAGAAGTTTCCATCATTCCGGCCGGTGGTCCAAGTCTTGTGAGGGATGCTAATACGAGGAACGCTGCAACTACATATTAAATAATATAATTCACATGTAACTCATTTTAATTTATACCGATCATAACTAGTGCGTGAATCATCCGAACAAAATCATAAAGTAAGTATTATCAAAAATATTACGGGTCAATTCCATATATATCACCATGGCACACAAAAACATCAAAATTATTATCCCTAGTTGTGAAATACCATCCTTATTAATTAATTAAAAATTTTAAAAATATCACTAAATGACGACATTAATCCCAAATCTTCTCCTACAAACTTTGAGGGTCTTTTCGTCATCTAATATACACTTTTTGAATCTTCTAGAATATTGAAGATAGTGTGTAGAATTGGCCAGGTAAACTAATAAATAAAATTGGATCAGATTAATTACTTGGTCTCATCTATCACCCCATTCACAAGCATTAATAGTGTTTAGAAACATAGATCAAAATTTTTTTACGGATCAAATTAAGGTAGGTTGGATTTGTGAATTAATTACTTTGGTTCATAGGTAGTCCTAACAACTGCCATGACGAGGATTTCTTTGTGAGGATGAGAATGACAAAGGGAAGTTTTAGGTAGAACCGTTCGAGAGAAAGGTGCAGAGGCGGACGGTGCAGATCCAGAGATGTAGGTGTGGTGTTGGGCAGCATTCATTCTAATAGATTGCTTTCTCGACTCGTGCAAAGACTAACAGTTGGGATATTAATGTAAATCGAACATTCTGCTAAATTGGCATAAAAGTAATAATACCCGTCAATATCTGTGTCTTTTTTTAATAAGGTGCATGACGTTAATTTTATTAAGAATTAAACGTAGAACGGAGGGTTGAAAGTCACAAAAAAAAGAATGTGAGGGTATAGGTCACACGAAGGGCGGGACCCTTATTAAAATGTCAGAGCCGGCCCGAATAAAGAAGAAATATCTAAATTATCGAACTATGTGATAAATATAGTATATCTTGAATTGAACCGAGGGAAATAATCTCTTAAAATATGTTATCTTTCTCTTGTTCCTCTTTATTTTTTAATAAAAAATATTAATATCATCTCTTAAAATATGTAACTTTTTGCCCGGTCCCTGTTAGAAAGTTGTTAGAAAGTTACATGCCGTCTACTTTTTTTTTTTAAATTTTTTAGCGAGACTTATTTTTCACTCCCTACGGCTAACCACTATTAGAAGGTTTTAAGGCATCAACACTAAGATCTTAACGTGCTGTCCCCTCAACTACCTCCCAACGACAATTAATATGACAAGAACGGTAAAATAAGTCTCACCGACAAAATAAAATGCAAACAGCACATAATTTTTCGACAATGACTGAACGGTAAATTAAATATTGTAACAAATTAAGAATGCTAATTAATATTTCGTTTTTGAGTCGTCTGACGCGGAATAAGCGTCTCAAACTCCAAGTTCCCCTTCGTCGACCTCTCCTGGCTGTGATGGATGGTGAATGGACAGATTGAAACCTGCAGATCCCCATTGGACATGGAACGGACGAGACCTGCTGCTCCGTTTCTCCGCTGTGGCATCCAGGAATCAATGTTAATCATTGGGCCACTTTGATAACAGAATAAGAGAGAATATGATGAGTTATTCCGTCTATTCACCTTTAACCTAGTTTGATAGTAGGGTTAAGTTATTTGGGATCGGTTAGAAATAAGGCCCTTATTCTAAGAATAACGCATTCTACCATCACATGGAATGAGTTATTCTCAGGATAAGAATACGTTCTGAAATTCAAAAAGGGCAAACCCAAAGAACAACTCATCCGGACCCACCTTAGATAACTTATCCTAATCTATTATCAAAGTGGCCCTTATTCCTTGGGTCAGGGTGAGTTATTATTTGGATTTGTCTTTTTTGAGTTTGACAACTTATTCTTATCCTGAGAAGAACTCGTTCTACGTGAAATGGTAGAACGAGTTACTCATAGAATAAGGACTTTATTTCTAATCGACCCCAAATAACTTAATCTTGCTACCAAACTCGGTTAAGAGTGAGTAGACGAAATAACTCATCATATTCACCCTTATTCTGTTATCAAAGTGGCCCTAATATTATTTACGAAGACAGAATGTGCAGCAGTAAAATTCTTGGGAAGAGGAAATCTATTTCCCAGTTCACAATCAGATTTTTTTATAATCATATACTTTGCATCCCATATAATTAATCATTTTTATCATTGTCTATGATGCATTATATCAATGTGTTTCGTTTCCAGTGACGTTTGTTGCACCTTATCTAATTACACTACTGGGATATGCAGCATTTTTTTCGTACGTTGTGAATATTAATTTTTTACTATTCTCATAGTTTACTTCATTTTTTAAAATTTTTAGATAATTTGATGTCAAAATTGATGTGTACCGTAAGTAAGTAAGTAAGAGGGGGGGTGAGCCCTACCTCCTATTTTTTTTCAAAAAAAGAAAAGAAAACTTGTTACATCCCATGGGATGTAAAAGAAAATTCAGACTAAATAATCTAAGAGGGAAGGGATGAATTAGATTATTGAATCAAATTGAAGCACAATGATCAATCCAATAAAATAAAGATTTATCACATATAATCTTAAGAAGAAAAGAGATTAGAGACAATGAACCAATCACACAAAGTGAACATAGAGATTTTTATAGTGGTTCTGACAGCATCATGTTGACCTACGTTCATTATCCAAGAACATGTTGGGATTTCCACTAAGAATCTCAAGATACAAGTGCTAACTTACCACTACAAACCACTTGACATCAATATACAAGTGCACCTCTCAACTCGCTGGACACAAGGGCGCTAGCTTGCCACACACCACGCAAGACACTAGGGTGCTAGCTCCTCACAAACTGCACTAGACACAATGGTGCTAGCTCGCCTCAACACGCTAGACACCAAGATACTAACTCACCTTCAAACTGCAAAGGAAAAAAACTATCTTTTCTTTCTCGTGGAGGAAGTTCTCAATGAACAATTTTGAAACTCAGACTTAGGATATGAGAGAGCACAAGAGAAAGATGAGTTTAAAGAGAATAAATATGTGGAGGATCGGGGTGATGAAGCTTCCTTTAGATCGTTGAAATAAGAACACCTAGTAAACTTCCCAGCGTGAAGAAATCTCCCTCTCCTTATGGTGACTAGTGCAAAGTTTATTCTCCTTCTTCGGTGACAAATCCAGCAACCTAGAAGGTATCAAAATCTCCCTTTTATATTCAACAAGCATCCTCTCAAGGTTCTGGTGCGATTTGGAATGGATCTGATTAGATTAAGAAAGTCTTTCTAAACTCGTGGAACTTAGTGTTTCCATCAGTGTCTAACTGTCTTGGGCACTGATTCTCTATTTTCATTTTTAGCAACTTCCTTCGAACTTAAACTTTTAGGGATGCAAATTTCATTTCTTAAACACACACAAAAATCTTATTAGATCACAAAATACCTAAGTTTTGTCATCTTCAAAAATATAAAGAAAAAACTCAATAATCTCTCATTTTTTGATGATGACAAAACTCCAATTTAAATGAATGTGAGAGTTGCATGATTAGAAGTACATCAAGACATGAAAAATTATTTTAATGCATGGTCCATAGACGAAAACACAGTATAAAGACAACATAAGTAGCTAATGATATGAAATATATCATGAGAGTCAAAATCACAATGAACATGCTAGAATAAATCTGACTACGAGTAAGAAAAACATGACCACGAGTCACATGTACCAACTCTCAACAATAAACACCCCATGAACTAAGCTCCACTTGAATAATAACCCATAAAACAACACAAACACTCTCCCTTTTTGTCATCATTAAAGAGAGGAAATATAGGAGCAAGAGTTTGCATGATACCATAAGATTAAGACTCAATGGACAACTAACATATGAACACTGCAAGAGAGAAAGATGTTAGAAAAATGAAGACACTAAGGAATCAAACAACATCCATGACAAAAAACAAGAGAGGATAATAGTGTAGATGAGTGAGCTAGAGCACCCGAAACCTAATCACTAGTGAGCAAACATGAGATCCACCAGAATAGCTAATAGGAGAGATCCACTCAAATTTGGGGACTTCTATCTGAACACATCCTAGATCAGAAATTTGACAATGGTAGCTTTCACTCTGCCTTCTCCCCCCATTTTTTTTGCTTTCTCTTTCTCTCTTTTTTAAAAAATATATGGTGATGTACATCCCTTCACCGTTTGACGTGAATCTTATCCCTTGTCTTAAGTGTAGAGGCCTAGTTATTAAGTTCAAGGATATTTTTCATATTTTTTTATTTCTATTTTTTACATTTATTTGACATGTAACTTTTTTCAAAAGATGTTTATTCAACTGGGACGCTGCGGTGGTGGAGACTGGCGAGGGGCATGTAGGGAATAAGGGGTGATAATGGATGTGAGACAGCATAGGTGGGGGACGAGGCACAACAAGAGACAAAAGAAAAAGGAAACCACATCTTTTTTTTGACAAACAAAAATAGAGTGTTGGGCAAGGGTCCACACACCGACCTTGATACCAATGAGAATGGCAAACAGAAACAGAGTGTCTGGCAAGGGTCTAGACACTAACATGGACACCAATGAAGATGCAAGACAGAAATAGAGCGTTCGACTATTGTCTAAACACCATATGGAACACCAACAGTTTTGAGCAAAAGATGCAAGAACTTGTAGAGAAATTAACTAGGGATGCCCAAGAAGGCCTTAAAAGTATCAAAAGTAGACCCAATACTCCAAAATTACTCCACCGAAGTCATGAATTGCATTAAACTTGATCAGTCAAAAAATATATCCCAAGTTCATAGCGAAGAGAAGTGAAACGATCTTCACTAAGTGGTTTAGTGAAAATATATGCAGGTTGATTAACAGTGTCAACAAAATTCAAGACAAAACTATACTTAGAAATATGGTCACACAAAAAATGATGTCAAATATCAATTTGTTTAGTGCGTAAGTGTTGAATTAGATTATTAGAGAGATTAATGGCACTAGTGTTATCACACAAAATTGGAATACGAGAAAACTCAAGAATATCAGTTCAAGAAAATCCAACTGAAAACATACACACATGCCAACACTAGAAAGAATATCAAAACGACTAGTTGTGAGATAAAGTAGAGATGAAATCATACCTCGATAGAGTTTGTCATCTATCTTTTACCCTGTTGCATCCTCATCCAATTTTGTGGATATTGCCATGTGAGTATATATAACGTGGTTTTGAGTTGTTCAAGCCAAATTTTAAACATTTCCTTTATGTATTTTCTTGATTTATGAAGAGTCCCTCATTTGTTTGCTTGATCTGGAGATCTCTATCTTTTACTTCAAGAGAGATAAATTATCTTTTGTCTCCCATCATATTTCTTGAGCATCCACGGTTAAAGTATCATTTTCAATGTAGAGCTCTAAGGCATATATATCTACAAAAATATATTCTCAAGTATTATTTTTTAGTACCCAAATCTTGTTGGGTCCAAAAGAGAGTAACAAGGGCAAGTGAAGACTTTGGCACCTACTTAGTCTTGCCTGTCATGGCACTCGACTTAAAGAGTGAACCTTTTACTTAATGACATTTTCTACCACAGTAGTTACAACTAATAAAGGGTGCATTTGAGGTAGATGCATTAGTAAAGGATGCTTTCTCAACATTAATTTTCTCAGTGAGAAAGTAACCAATTCTTTCTTTACGAAATAGACCAACACATGATCCAAGTATGACATTGAGAATGTCTCTTCCTTTAACAAATTTGGTAAGAATGATTTTGGAGTTTTCAACATCAATTTTTAAAGAAAAAAATCTTGTTTTGAAAGCTAGAGATTTCAAAGTTTGTAGATTCAAGTTTAACTTTTAAGATGATATTCTCATTTTTAAAAATTTTATTTTTAAGTTGTAAATTTTTTATTTGTTCATCAATAATCAAGTCATAATGAGCAACAAGAAAATTTTTATTCAAAATTTTATTTTTATATTTTAATTTCTTATACTTAGAGTACAATTTATTGAAGGTATATTATTATTTTTTTAAAAAATAAGATAAACTTCAGAGTTTACCTCTTCTTCATCATTCTGAGCCATAAAACAGAGATTTGCCATAGCATCACACTTCTCATCATAGGTAGATGAAGAATCTTCATCAGTACCCCAAGCAGTGGCCATTGCCTTTTTCCATTTTTCACGTTCCATTTCTTTCTTGTACTTCTTTTTTAGCTTTGACCACTTGCTTCTCATGTGACTAGCTTATTTACGTTCATAGCAAATCATCTCAACTTTTTTCGATCTTTCCCCTTAGGAGATGTTTTTCTTTTAGTTTCTTGAGTCACGAAACTTGTTCTTATGCATGAACTTCTTCACTTGTCTAACGATCTTATTGATTTCAACTTCTTCGTTCTTATCTCGTTAACTTTTATCACTTGAGCTAGAGGAAGATGAAACTATCTTGAGCACAATAGTCTTTTTCTTTTTGGATTCGTTATCCTACAATCTTAAGATGTTAATTTCATATGTCAAGTGATCACATTAACTCATTTAAAGATAAAGTAGATAAATCCTTGGCCTCTTCAATGGCTGTAACTTTAGGACTCTATGAGATAGGAAGTGAGCGTAGTATCTTACTCACTAGGTCCGCATTAGAATAAGTCTTATTGAGCAATTTCAAACTATTCACAATATCACCGAACCTAGTGAACATCTCACTGATTGAGTCTTTGGGATTCATTTTGAAAAGTTCATACTAACCCCAAAATATTTATAGCTTTGACGTTCAAAGAAAGTTTTCAGAAATCATCATCTTTCCACTCATCTTTTTTATCTTTAAGAACACATGATCCTCTCTCGACCACCCTCCACATCTCACAATCCATAACTTGCATGAAAATTTTCATGCGATTTTTTCAGTAGTTGTAATTGAACTTGTTGAGCAATGGAGGTCGGATGGAAGATTGACCCTCGCTAAAGAGAAAAGAAGCATTGGGATTCGTCATGGATCTCTCTTAGGTGGTTGAGCCTTCACCAAGAGAATCCGTCCTGATACTAATTGAAAGAAAATCTAAATAATCCAAGAGGGGACGAGTGAATTTAATTATTAAATCAAATCATAGCACAATGATCAATATAATAAATTAAGGATTTATCACATATAATCTCAATAAGAAAGGGGGATGAGAGACAATGAACTAATCACACAAAGTGAACATAGAAATTTTTATAGTGGTTTAGACAGTACCATAATGACGTACGTCCATTACCTAAGAACACCTTAGAATTTCCACTAAGAACTGTTAGACATACAAGTGCTAACTCACCACTACAAACCACTTGACATCAATATACCTATACACCTCTTAACTCATTGGACACAAAGGCGCTAGCTTGCCACACACCACGCTAGACACCAAGGTAGTAGTTCACCGCAAACCATACTAGACACAACGATGTTAGCTCACTTCAACACGCTAGACATCAAGATGCTAGCTCGCCTTCAAGCTGGAAAGGAGAAAACAACATTTTCTTCCTTGTGGAGGAAGTTCTCAATGAACAACACTAAAACTCAGACAACACAATAAAAATATGAGTTTCAAGAGAACAAATCTGTGGAGGATCGTGGTGGTGAAATTTTTTTCAGATTGTTGCAAAAAGAACACCTAGAAAGGTTCCCAACGTGAAGAAATCGTCCTCTCTTTATGGTGGGTGATGCAAAATTTGTTCTCTCCTTCTCAAGGTTCTGGTGCGATTTGAAATGGATATGATTAGATTAGGAAAGCTTGCCTGAACTCATAGAACTTAGTTTTTCCGTAGTTGTCTAACTGTCTTGGACACCGATTCTCTGTCTTCATTTTTAGCAAGTTCTTCGACCTTAAACTTTTGGAGATGTGAATTTCACTTCCTAAACACACTCAACAACCTCGTTAGGTCACAAAATAACTAAATTTATTCATCTTGAAAAATATAAAAAGAAAACTCAACATAGTGTGATTAAGGGCGGGGGAGGTGCAACGAACATTACTCTTTCATTTTACATCTTAGTAATATTCATGTACATTACGTAAGAACACATATTAACGATTTCACTTTGATAATTTGTTACTCACGTATAAAGTTTTATCATTGTCTTGAACACAATAAATCTATTTCATCAAGTGCATTTTGTTTTGAATATTTATTACCCAATATTTGTTGATTCTTAGTTTGCCAAATGTTAGTAGATTGTTTTTGCCATATTTAAGAGATGTTATGAATCCTTGGAAATTCATCTGAGGCCGTTGGAATAGGAGTGTTTCGGTCAAACTCTTGTGAGTCGTACTTCTTATCAATTCCTTGAGAAGAAGGAATTGTTGACGGTGTGTTTGGATTGGCCAAGTCTCCCCACTGAAAGATTTGACTTAATAATTAAAATATTCTTGCAACTGTACGTCCCCTTCCATTCCATTCTAATGGGAAGACCCATCAAGAGCCAGTCCTCTGCAATCCAAAATACCATTAATTGGCACCTCGGCAAGATGGAATCGGCCGGACCACCGTTGTTGGCTTCCCATGGCGTACGTCCAAACGTTGCCATCAGAACCGGTGACCGGCTGGTGGCCGGCCGGGGAAATGCGACCGAGAACACTCGAGGCAACGTTGTGGATGACTTCTTCCACGAAGGCGGGGTGATGAAAGTAGGGCGATTCGGAATTCGATTCAAATCGAAAAATTAAATTGATTCGTTCGATTGGATTTGATTTAGTTCGATTTAAAGTCAAATTTGATACGATTTAATTTCATAATATGTGAAATTGAATCAAATCGGATAAATTAAATTTATTATTTATATATTATTAATATTATATATCATTAATATAATAAATATTTAAAATTTTAATTACATACACATAAAAATATATAAAATGAAAATATTTTTATTTTATATACATATAAGTCATTAAACTTATATATATTATAATAAAATATAAACATTCAGTTTGAACTCGAATCAAACCGTATTCGGTTTGGTCGATTTGATGAATAAATTTGATTCGGTTTCGAAGAAAATGATCTCACATCGGATGAAGTGGAATCATGTTCACCCCTAGATAGAAGTTGGTGAGAAGTTTGTATCGTGAGTTATGTTTAGTACACACTTGGATCAATTATGTATTTAGAGCGTGCACTAAGTAAATTAAATTATTTTTAAAAATATTATTATTAAGAATTCAAATTTAAGTACAATACGCACTTTCATTTGACGACTTTAAAATAATTTGAAATAAAAAAACAATTTAAGAAAAAAAATCTAAATCTAACATACTTTATTAAATTTATTTTTTTAAAAAAATTTCAGACTGTCAAAATATGAGTGTATATTTTATGACAAGTTGATTGAGAGTACGTGAATGTCACGTTATTATTTTTTTAAAAAATAATTTATTTGATACACGCTCTGAGTGTGTACTTCACTCAGTGACGTGTGCTCTGATATTCACACCACTCGCGTGTCACGGGAGCGGTGTGGCAACTAAAGCGTTTCAAGCTTTTCCGGGTGCCGTCGAGGAACTACCATCACTCATCCATATGTATCTGTGACGAGTGAAAAGAAGCATTTGTTCCTGTGTAGCTCAACATTCTGCTCACCATATCCACACACACACACACACGCAGAGAGAGAGAGAGAGAGAGAGAGAGAGAGAGAGAGAGAGAGAGAGAGAGAGAGAGAGAGAGAGAGAGAGAGAGAGAGAGAGATCCACCTACTGATGACCAATTATCTAAACCTTGCAGATCCACCTACTGATGACCTTCGACCTTGTGGAGGAGAGAGAGATTGAGACGTGTGATTTGGACGACATTCATTCTCATAAATTGTGTTATTGACCGGTGAAAAGTCATAACAACTCTTTTGATTAGAATTGGGATGTTCTTAATTAATTATCTCAATCGAGGACTAATGGGTATGATGCAGATGGGTTAGGAATAACTTTGGCTTATGAGTAATCAGGGAGAAAAATAAAAGAAAAAAGATCGACCCTCCATGTATAGGTGGAGGCCGTGGTTTGATTATAAAGAGAAACCAGCCCAGTCTGCATCTAGTGTGTCCCCGGATCAGTATATATAATCAAATAAGCTTAGAAAAGGATGAGTTATCTAATTAATTTGACCAAAACAGCTCGAATTATTTATTCCAGTTAGAATATGATTGATTTTCACGTATCTTATATATTCTATTTATTTTAACCTATGTTAGCTAATTTTCTTCACTTATTCTAGATCATACAATAATATTATGGTCATGAAAGCATAATATCTCTTATTCTATTGCTTTTGGTACAAGTGATTTTGGTGCAACTCGTTAGAAAGCATGCATTATGTTATCTTAGGACACCCTAAGGTCGGGTTTGATAACATAATAACATTAGAATAAGGCGTGGAAGAGAATTTAGATTTTATAATTTACTTGAGTAATTAATGTTGATTAAGATAGGATACCGATTCCACTTTTACGGGAATGAAGGTTGAACCCATATTCTAGTAAATTTAAAACATATAGATTCGATGTTAGAAATGCAAGAATATGCGATCAAGATATCAACAACAAACGACTTTTGAGCCCAACATATGGATCACATAGATTAGCCTACTTAAAAGGTCATAATACTAACGAAGCCACGTCATGGGATGTCTATGGCCCGATGGAAGGGAATAATGAGTCTGAGGATTGTCCTCGCGAAGAAATACGTGAGGTTGGCGTCCAAGCTTCCTTGCCTCTGACTGTAGCCCAAGCACACTTGATGGAGAATGAGAGATGTGGCCTTCTCCAGATCTCTTTAGAGAAAGACAAGGACCAAGGCCAATAGAAGATGAAGTAAGAGATAAACCCTTCCATCAAGAATATCTTCGCTTTTGTTAAACCTTATCTATGTAACCCCTTAGAATTCAAATATTGAAACCTCCTCTTAATTGTGTACATTATGCTGAGTGTTATGGAGGGGAAGAAAATTCAAAATTGCCCTCACCCTAATGGCTGGTTATAAATATAAAATTAATTTATAATTTGAATGGGATATTTAATAAGACATCATGGGTCATCTCTAGATGAATTGGGTCAAGCCCGATTCTAACATTCTCCCAGTTGACCTATGACACGAGAAAAAAAATAAAACATTAGGGTGATAGTTAATGCCAAAAATTCTATATGCGTGCGTTTTAAAAAACATGACATTATAGATTCTGCTTCTTATCGTAAATTTTATTTTTTAATTCAGTAAACATATATAATGAGAGAGACTAAGGCGGCCACACCTCATATATGTAAGATGATCCCTTCCATAATCATACTCACACTATTTCATCTCAACTAAAGACTACTGTATGGTTACATTCACAAAACAAATATATGAATAAATCATAACCTTTATTTATTCATTCCTCCGTCTAAGGAGAATGATTAGAAATGTAACACCCCTAATTTTTTTAAAAATTATTCAAGAATTTTTTGGGATTAAATATAGTTATTAAGTATTTAAAAAGACTTAATGGGTTACTTAAATGAATTAAGGGTTAATTAAATCAATTTAAAGGCCCTATAATAACCAAAGGATTAAGCCCAATTCAAATAGGCCCAAAGACCCAATCCTATGGCCTTTTGACCAAAGCCCATTACTAGAAACGTAATTTGGGTAATTTACAGATTTAAATATGATAAACAAGCCGATTAATGGGATAACTAGGGGATATTAAGAAAATCTAAAATTTTCGGAATAAGCGCCTTAACGCGGTCTATCGCACGACCACTATATCATAATAGTAGTCCCCATCCGACCGCTACTATGTTCCGTGCATGGAGGTGTTAGAAGCGTGGAAAAATGAGATTTTTTTCTATCCCAATCTCTATAATTCGAAGCTACATGGCATGGAAACCTAGTCTAGGACTCTTGGAGATCGATCCTACTCCTAAATAGGACTCCCAAATCGATCTAATCTCTCAAACCCTAGCAAACCCTATAAATAGACCCAGATTCGACTTGCGCGAACCCTAGTTTTGGAGCGCGTAGTTCGACGGTAAGGAGACATTATTTCAGGTTGGTTATTTATAACATTATGTTCCTTTTAGTATTAACTAACATCCCTCCAAATTTCGTGCTAGGAGACCAAGCAGTTGAAGAATTAGAACGTCCACAAGTTACTGTTTCATTGTAGTCTGCACGGGAAATAGTGCAACCGACTAGGGAGAGGAGGAGATTAGAAGCCCTAGACGAGGTTAGTTCAAGTTGTACCTTGAGAATAATTTGTTAACCTTTATATCTTCTACCTATCCTCCAAATTTCATGAATTTAGGTCAAGTGGTTAAGGGGAACGAGGGACGTGAAGTTGCCGGTTTAGCACAGGACATGTAAAAACTAGGGCTCCCTTCCAGTTCAAAATTCGAAGTCTAAAGCCCGTTACAAAGGTAGGTTATCTTATGAAAAGGCTTAAACATCAAGTTAGGAGTAAAAGTCCTCTGCTTCCATGTGATTTCATGCATTATACACGGAGTATTTCATGGTTTACTACGACTGCGCATCTAGGTTATTTTTGCATGCATAGTCATGCACCTTCTAATTAAAGATAAGAACTTTGGCATGATCTATGTATTTTCATGCACCCTCTTCGTTATAAACATGCTCTTACATGTTATCCATTTATTTTCCATGCTTTTTATGCATTTATTGCCCTAGGATTGGCCTTGCACTCGATAGCTATGTGCTGTCTGATACGGAATAGAAACGGTCTACAAGTGACCGCTACTATACAGAAGCGGTCCTCGACAGACCGCGTATTGATAGAAACGATCCTATGGAGACCGTTATATCCTTTCAATTTCCTGCACTCTGTTAACTCCAAACAGAATGCAGATTGACCCTATTGTATATATGTTAAGCCTAGTTAATGAGGTTCTATTCCTAGTTATGACTTTACCTTTATGAACTTGGTTATATTGTTCATCCATCATGATAGATTTCATGCCCTTAATGTGTTTTAAACCTATTTTAAACTTATGTTACTTTCATACCAAAATCATATAGTTTGTATTAAATTGAATTTCCACATAGATTATGAGACTTGTTTTATGCATGTTTTGATCGCTATTTTTTACACGATCCACTCTCAACTTTGAGTCTTTCATAAGTACATAGTGCGTACTCCGATGCGTGACTATTAGTTACATTTACACTTGATAGGAATATAATCTTGGACTTGTGATCCTCTCCGTTGGATATTCTTCCACCGGACTAGGTGATCTTGTTTCAAGGCCTCCGTAAGTCTCCGCGAGTCTGGGATTTCCACTAGGACGCTGAGCTGGTTGTACCCTCAAAATCTAATTGTCTAGAAAGTACTCACATGACCGGTATTTTTCTGAGTCCTGGCTAGTAGCGGCCAGAAAGGAGACCGCAACTGTCAAGTAGCGGCCTTCCCATGACCGCTATATCCCGAAAGTTTCACTGCGTCAACTCTTCTTTCTTCATGCGTCGACTTTGTCTAAATTGCGGCCATCCCAGGACCGCCATCGTCAGGTTGTAGCCAGGCAAATAACCGCTAGTTCAATAAAATGGCCCAGGCATGACCGTTTTTATCTCAATTGTGTTTAACCCGAGGTTTGACCCACGGGTTGATTCTCCAATACCCCTAGATGATCCCTTGATTATCTAGAACCTAACACTTTGTTTAAAAAGCTATCTAATGAATTATACAAGTTAATGAATGTACTGCTATGCTGCTGGATTTTTCCCGTGACATGACCTTGTCCTTAACTCATTCCTTGAACTCTCATGTTCTAAGCTTGGTGTATTCTTATCTTGATATTGATTGTCATAAGTTTATTGTGGAATTGTACATTACTGGTCGAACTTTATTGTTATATCTCGTGGAAGTAGCTTGATTCATAACGTGAAGATGCAGACCGGGCACTGAATGTGTCCAAGGGCTCCATGTTAGCTCCCTCGGTTGATTGTTGGAAACGTGCTGAAAATCATGGGGTACGATGATACTGGCGTCGCATTGCGCTGGGAGTACTTATTTTTATAGACGAGTGAAAACCACGAGGTAATCTAGTGAAATTACATTCTTGCGTGTTAAGTGACTTTCTAGTGCATAGCCTTTACGAGATTATGAAAAGTGCATTCTCGTTACATTCTTGTTCGTGAAAGGCCATATTTACATTCATGCTATATTCTTGTTTGATCATATTCCCAATCTATACGAACACTCATATCTCATCTTGATCATATCTTGTTACTTGTGCACTTTGGTTTATATCACATATTTTACCGTATTTCCTGTATCTTCTTTTTCTAGAGCTAAAATGTTAATAACTTAAACATTGTGCTGCGGGACGGGACGCGACTCGACGCCAATTTGAATGCGAACCTTGGACTCTAGGTAAACTCGCGACTCGTCCCTAGCGAGGGAAGCGTGCAGACGTGCGCGGTTGAAAAATCGGCAATGAGCTAGGGTGATCAACTCTCTTTTTCGTGCCCGGATCGGGTCACAGGTCGGGTCTCGCTTTCTCTCGCAGTTGTTATTAAAATAATTTAACGAGCTAGGACCTATCACTTAGCGGCATATAGAAATATATACGAGTAAAGCAAATGTCAAAGAGGGGAGCGGAAACGATACCTCCACGCTACCGGGCGTGGGGAAGGCGACCCCAGCCAAGACTCGTACTCCCGGTACAAATAATTAACAGTAATTATAAAAATAATTTTATTGCACACTCCACGCAGAGAGGTAAAGGGCTACACGTGAGACCCGGGAGTAGCGAACTCGGGTTGACGGGCAACAAGCCGGAAGGGCTTTTGGGCAGGAGGCGGGCTGCTGGTCCGACTCGGTACTGTTCAAACTCGTTGGACAGTAAGTGAACTCGGCTGTTGGGACGGCGACTTCCGGACGTCTTCTTGTTGCGGCGGCTGGCTGGGACGCTGCTGGGGGGTTGCTGGTCGATCCCAGGGAGCGGCGGCCGCTGGTTCGGAGCCGGGGAATTATGGGAGAATTAACTCCCAACTCTGTTCTGCAGTCCTACCTCGGGACAGATCTGCGCGACCGGGCGAAAAGAATTGTTGCGCACAGATCCGGTGGCAGATCGAGGTGAGGTCGACGCCGTTGGAAAGCAGACTTAAAGGGATACAACATATATTAATTTCACAACTATCCAGTAAACGGATTGGAAATGAAAAATTCTGTGGCTTGGAGTTATTTCTGGCTCGGAATCCAGATCACATAGGATAGAGTAAGATCTGCCTAAAAATGAATTTTAACCAACAAGAAGATGGTAGATCTAGGACTTGGGAATTTTATGGGTGATGGGGTGAGAAGTGAGGATCACGCATGAATTGTTTGGTAATTTTTAGAGATGGCTAAGGGGGGGGGGGGAATATAATAACAGACTACTATCCCGCAGATCTGCTGATTAGTAGACTATCAGGGGTGGAACTAAATGACTGGGAAAAATAGCAAACGGTGGCGGATTGACACGAAATTTAAACTGGGAATGGCTAATAAGGAGGGGAATGATTTCTCAAAATTTCAAGATCATCAGATACACGGATTTGGAGGATGTGGGAGATGGGATTTTTTTTTTTTTAAGAATATTTTTATTATGATTATGGGTTTATTTAGATTATTTATTAGAGGTTTATTCGCGTGGGGCGTGCCAGTCACTGAGTGACAAATTTATTATGCACACCGTCCGACTAACCAGACGATTATGTGTGATCGTGTCGGGACTCAAAACCCGCCGTACCATGAAGGCTACGACGTTAATTACACCTCCCCAGAAGAGAGGAAACCCTTGATTAATCGCCAAAATAGAGGGGCCATGAGGCCCATAGATTATGCAAAGATGTGATTGCATGCAAGCACACAATATGGTAGTATTTGTTTATTAGGCCGGCTCCCGGTACAGGGCGGAGAACTTAGATCCGAGAACCATCATTACGCATAGTGAGAACCTCCGGTCGGGCGTAACCCGACTTTCCGCTAATCACCATTCGATATACCGGAGAGTCAGATCATGCAGGCATGCAAGGTGATTAGTGTTATTGTTTATTGCTTATTTAGTCATTTATTTGTAAATTTAAGGAAGACTTTGGCAATCCCTGTCACTCGCAGGGTTGTCGATTAGTCATTGCCTTTTTATTTTGAGACTGCACATAGCGTTACGGTGCATACATATGGGCCCGGGGTGGGCCGAGTATGACCGTATTCGGGCAGACTCGTGTATCATCGGGACAATGTATGCCAGGATATGGCAAATTTGATATTTAAAACGAGGGACGCGGTTAAAACCCGGTCAAAACGAATTAGATTCAGCGGCTTATTGGCCCGAGACGAGGTCATGCCATGGCCATAATGGGATTAATCCCGAGGTGCAGACACGACCTGTCAGGAGGGTCGTCAATATTCCCATGCCCGAGGTCTAGAGGAGGTGAGAGCTCCGGAGTGGACATGATCATGCTCGTTATTCTTTATTTATTCTTGTCATTATTTTTAAATGCGTGAATGCACTTTATTTGGTATTTGTTTGTTTATTTGGTTTTATTTTATTTTATTTTTTATATTTTTTTTATTGGGTGCATGCATCTTTCATTTTTTTTTGGCATTTATTTGAGTTGTTATTCATTTATTCACTCCTTTTATTCATTTATTATTATTATCTTTTATCATTTATTTTATTATCTCTATTTTCTTTTATTGTTATTTATTCGACCATTACTTGTTTATTATATTCATAGTTTTATTTATTTCTCATTTTTTTACCTCTTTTGTTATTTATCATTATTATTATTATTATCTTTTATGCATGTAACATGTTACGTGCAAGTGTTGTTAATGTTATTGACATAGGAAAGTGCATGCATGTGTATTAAGTGTGTGCATAACATGAATGAATGCATGTGTGTGTGTTGTGTGTATTACGTGAGTGAATGCATGTGTGTGTGTTGTGTGTTACGTGGTGATTTATTTTCTTGTTAAAACGGCGCGATGATTGTGTTGCATGATTTTTGGTTTTGTTAAAACGGCGTGGTTTGGATGAAACTTTACGGTTAAAACGGCGTGCAAATGTGTGAGCACGCCGGATAACGGTGTTATTCTTTTTGTTTTATTTATTTTGTTTTGTTTTGTTTATTTTATTATTTATTATTTATTATTATGATATTTAGTTGTTGTTTGTTTGTTTTACTATTATTTTTATTATTATTATTTTATTCATTTTTTTTATATTCTCGATTTTACAAATAGTTAATCCGGCAACATCTCCCTTAAACCCGGGGTGTCTAGGGAAAAGTGGAGGCATACCCACGGAATGGGGTAAGCTCCTTAAAGGCCGAGAGGTCAGACACGCTGACCGGCGGACCCGGGTGGACGGAGACCCTGAGGGCGAGCCTACGGGGGATACCGATGTGCCCATGGGTTATCCAAATCGGGGCAGTGTTCGCCATTAAGGCGGTTTAATATTCACTCAGAGAGTGACTATTTAAAACAGCATGAGGAATAAAGCCTTAAAACGGCGCGGTTGAACCGGCGTGGAATGCTCAGGGAAAGGGCTTAAAACGGCAAGGAAAACCGTAGGTGTAGAGGGGAAGCCTTAAAACGACACGGTCGCGGTTAAACCGGCGTGGAACGCTTAAGAAAAGGCATAAAACGGCGTGAGAACCGTAAGTGTACGTTAAAACGGCGCCACAGGGCGTAGGTGTAGGGGGAGGCCTTAAAACGACACGGTCGCGGTTAAACCGGCGTGGAACGCTTAAGAAAGGGCTTAAAATGGCGTGAGAACCGTAAGTGTAGAGGGGAAGCCCTAAAACGGCACGGTCGCAGTTAAACCGGCGTGGAACGCTTAGGAAAAGGGCTTAAAACGGCATGGGAACCGTAGGAATAGGTTAAAACGGCGCCAGAAACCGTAGGTAAATAGAAAAGAGCTTGTTAAACCGGCGCGGCCTGATTGGGGCGCGCCGGAAAGGGCGCGCCGGTAAGGGCGCGCCGGGAAGGGCGCGCCGTTTTAAGGCGCGCCGTTTTAAGGCGTTATCGCGCCGATTTAGCCCGATTTCGTGGAAACAGGAGTTTCGTTGGTTTATTTATGGACTTATTAACATGTTTTGGAAGATTTTGAAAATTGATTGAGGTGATTGTTCATCGGATCGGTCCCAAGCCGTTCAAAGTCAAATCACGGGCTCACGCGAGGTTCATACTCGAGCGCGACGATTGTTCCGAGTTTACACTCGTTCGAGCCGGAATTTCGGCAGCATCTCCCCATCCCAAAGGATTATCAGGGAGAAGCGGGGAGTACTCACGTAGTGGAGCAACCCCTAAAGGCCGGGTGGCGCAACGGCGGCCGGCAAACCCGAACGGACAGGAAGACCCCGAGGGCTAGCCTACTAGGGGCACCAAGTCCGTGGGCAGAAAGTAGACGGATGGCGCGACTCACAGCGGGAGCGAAGACCCCGAGGGCTAGCCTACGAGGGGCACGCGACCCTAGTCGGTACCACGTCCAAGTCGGGACGACCGATAGAGAGGGAAAGCCCCGAGGGCTAGCCTACGAGGGGCACCCGTCCCACGGCCACCACAAGGTCCGTGAAGGTCTGTGGATTTTAAATGTCGGGATTAACCCAATTTTGATATTCACCTAATAGTCAGTAAGGACGCTCATCATTAATGGATGAGTTCCCATGACCAAATGGCGGTTTGATGAAACAGTGGGGGTATATTCCCCTCCCCGGATTAGTGAGATGGGCTAATGGATTTAACCCTCTCGAATGAGCATAAATCGTATACAAACGATGAGAATGTATACAGCTTACTCAGCTAGATTCAACATATTCAATGTCAGGGAATGCTGTCAGCATGCGAATCCATGGACATAGGAACAAATGGACTAACCATTCGGTCACGAGAACGACCTCTTCGCCTCTGAACAACTGGGGGATGTGGAGAGGCTCGATCGAAGCATCCTGACGCCGTGATGGGTTGAGGGGCACATACAGATATGCCCTCAGCCATGATATCATCGAGAAAGAAAGGAAAGAAAGCAGAGCCAAGCACGACCACGGCGTTAACGCGAAGATCCCGGGGAGGGGGGTATTGCTGTAGCCCAGGAAGTCTGAAGGCGTATGCATCAGAGGAAAACCACGGCGGGAATCGTTCGAACACATTCCGTTCTGACGCCATAGGTGATGGGGGGTAGTGCGTAATCACACTTTGCCCATCCCCGGCGCCGACACTATTGCACGGCGCCGCTTTAGCGGCCAAGAGAAGAAATGCGAAAGGGGAAGAAGAAGAGACGATGCAACAGAACAAAACCATTCGCGCATATAGCATATTCATTCATCCCACAATCGAGAAGATATTACAAATGCATACATCGGCGCCGGCGTTGTAGCACGGCACCACAGCTATCTATTACAGGGAAGCCTACAGAGGGAGAAAGAGAGAGAGATGATGAAGGGGGAGACGGGCTCATATCATTGCCCCTCCCCCTTTCACTTACACTACGACGAAGGAAGAAAACAGACAAAGGAAGATCGACAGAAAACACCGCGACCCACCTATGAAAACAACAGAGGAATTCTTCTTTTCCGACGCCGATGAACTTGTGCGCAGGAGAGGGCGACGGCGGTACGGTGGGGGACTCTCTGGAAAACCTTCCTCCCCACGAAACCTAACCCTCTTATCTTGCGATTGGTCGTGGCTCTCCGGCGATCAGGACCTCTCTTCTCTTCTCTCCCTTCTTTTTTTTTAATTTTTTCTCTCCTCTTTTGTCTTGCGAAGGCAGGCTATTATATAGCCTTGGTTAAATCGGCGCCCCGGAAAGGAGGGCGCGCCGTTTTAACGGCGCCGGGGACGCCCCAGTGGTGGCTTTAGCGCGCCGGATCGATGGCGCCGGGAAGCATTCCTCGAATGAAGAATGGACGCGCCGTTTCTGATGGCGCCGTTTTAAGTGGTGCCGGTGACCCTTCACGCGTCGTTTTGACTTGTTTGCTCGGCGCGGGCCAACCGGTGGGTCCGGGGATGGTTCTGGAAGTTCCCGTTGACTGTTCCTCTCGCCCTGGTCCTTGGAAAACCTTGACGGGGCGTTGACGAAGCTCTCGGCATGATGACTGGCCTTAATCGGAACTTCGTGTGCGTTCGGCTCGAGCACGCGGGTCTTCCGCTCACATGGCCTTCGGTACAATAATTTGTGATGCCGGGCCGACTTCACTTGTATTTGTAGCTTTCTGGTTGCTTCTTCGGGGATGATCCCGAATACTCTCCCGAGCTCCCGGGCCTTGCCTTAGCGGCTGTTCATTGAAGCCGAGCATCTTTTCTTTTCTTCTTTTCTTTGGTCTCATCTTTTGTTCGGCTTCCGCCATTCTTTTCCTTCTTTTCTTTCTTTTCTTCTCTGTCGGCATAGGAGCACCTGATCAGAACTTAAGACCTGCAGAAGCAGAAGTTAGGAAATGTTAGGAATATTTTCAGTGTCAACAAATGCCCCCCACCCGCGGGTGTCGCGACAGAGGGACGAAAGAGCGGGACGTGCGGGTGTAACCCATGGCCCGTTTGAAAATATTGCATGGATCCTTTTTATTATTCATTCCTTTTATTTATTCTATTTCCATTTATCATCATTCATTTTTCATTTCGTCATTCATTTTTATTATCTCTCTTTCTTTTATATATAGCCTCATCCAAGCATGCAGGCACTCAACGACCACAAGCATAGAATAGCTATGTAGCATAGTTCCCCTATAACAGGGATAAGATAAGGACAACGCCCACGATTCACGGACAGAGTGCGGCTCACGAAGCACAACTAAGGGAGATGTGCATACGTAAAGGGGACACTGCATAGAACGTACGCGTAGCATAAATCACAATCTACACCCATGACTATTCCTCCATAGTGAAAGTGCGATTATATGGGTAGTGAACCCTAGACATAGGGATGTGCAGACGTTCTGAGTAACACTGGAGGATTACTTTATCGCCTACACATACATTCGGGGCTCTCGACTTTTGGTAGCTTCGCACAACCCCCTTTTATTTCTTAATTTCGGGCTTCACCGTTCGGCGCGAGTTTCCTCATATGTCTCAATGGGGATTCCCGGCTACTAGGATTCGTCATATATTATGATACTATTGTGGATTTCACCGTTTGACGCGAGTCTCCTCATATGTCTCAATGGGGATTCCCGGCTACTAGGATTCATCCTATATTATGGTTTTATGATGGATTTCACCGTTTGACGCGAGTTTCCTCATGTGTCTCAATGGGGATTCCCGGCTACTTGGATTCATCCTTACTTTAATTATAGGGTTTGTTGCACCGTTTTCGCGCAAGTCTCCTCATTTGTTTCAGTGGGGATTCCTGGCTACTTGGATTCACATTCCACTTATCACAATCATCATCATTTTTTTCCTTTCTTTTTTTTTCTCTTTTCTTTTTTTTTTAAAAGGGGGTAGGCAGCTTTTTCCTCACGATCACCCTTTACGCGAGTGTAGAGATTTAAGCGTCCATGAAGTGTTAAGAAGAATTTATGACGTCCCTATGACTAAAGACCATTGCTCACATTATGTGCGAAGTGTAGGAGTTTCGCCTAGGGTATATCATGCGAGTTGCGCTGGCAACAAACCTACGACTCTTCCCCTGGCCGTATGCACTCACCGAGAATTGGTTTTTCATTCCTTAGTGTGTGTCGTGACGCACACGTATCCTGAATCAGGGCAACGTTACTTAGCAAGGAAGTACGCGGCCTTAGAAATTTGAAGGAAGCGTGTTAATACTATACTACAGGCGGACATGCACGTGAGACAAGCAAGCACATAAACCACGTCATGATCATCATCCTCTTTTTTTTTCTCTTTTTCTTTCTTCTTTTTTTTCTTTTTCTTTTCTTTCTTTGCTCTCTTTCTTTGTCTTCCCTTTTTTTCTCTTCTTTTTCTTTTGGTTTCTTTTTCTCTTTTTTTCTTTTCTAAAGGGCTTAATGGGCATGCCCACAGGTTGGTGATTCTGGCGTCGGGGACCCGATGCCATGGCAGTGGAGGGAATGAGTCATATGTGGTAGTAAATCCCTAGAGGGATCACGGGTTGGTATAAAATCAAAGGAGGTCTTTTCGTTCGTTAGTTCGGACAATATTTCCGATCCAAGGGTAAGAGGTTTGTCGACTTAGACCAAAGGTCATGACGTCGAATGACTTGGCTTAGACGTAAGGTCATGACGCCAAGGGAGGATATGTAACAGCTTAGACATAGAGTCATGATGCCGTACAACTTGGCTTAAGCGTAAGGCCATGACGCCAAGGCAGAACATTTACCGGCTTAGGCGGAAAGCCACAATGCCAAATAAGGATATTTAACGGCTTAGACATAAAGTCATGACGCCGTGCAACTTGGCTTAGGCGGAAGGCCATGACGCCAAGGCAGAATATTTAACGGCCTAGACATAGAGTCATGATGCCATACAACTTGGCTTAGGCGGAAGGCCATGACGCCAAGGCAGAATATTTAACGGCTCAGACATAAAGTCATGACGCCGCACAACTTGGCTTAGGCGGAAGGCCATGACGCCAAGATAGAATATTTACCAGCTTAGGCGAAACACCATGACGCTGGACAACTTGGCTTAGGCGGAAGGCCATGACGCCAAGATAGAATATTTACCGGCTTAGGCGGAAAGTCATGACGCCGGACAAGAATATTTAACGGCTTAGACGTAAAGTCATGACGCCGTACAGCTCGGCTTAGGCGGAAGGCCATGACGCCAAGATAGAATATTTACCAGCTTAGGCGAAAAGCCATGACGCTGGACAACTTGACTTAGGCGGAAGGCCATGACGCCAAGGCAGCATATTTACCGGCTTAGGCGGAAAGCCATGACGCCAGACAAGGATATTCAACGGCTCAGACGTAAAGTCATGACGCCGTAAAGCTCGGCTTAGGCGGAAGGCCATGACGCCAAGATATAATATTTACCAGCTTAGGCGAAAAGCCATGACGCTGGACAACTTGACTTAGGCGGAAGGCCATGACGCCAAGGCAGCATATTTACCGGCTTAGGCGGAAAGCCATGACGCCAGACAAGGATATTCAACGGCTCAGACGTAAAGTCATGACGCCGTACAACTAGGCTTAGGCAGAAGGCCATGACGCCAAGGCAGAACATTTACCGGCTTAGGCGGAAAGCCATGACGCCGGACAAGGATATTTAACGGCTTAGACGAAAAGTGATGACGCCGTACAACTTGGCTTAGGCGGAAGGCCATGACGCCAAGGCAGAATATTTACCAGCTTAGGCGGAAAGCCATGACGCCAGAAGAAAATATTGAACGGCTTAGACATAAAGTCATGACACCGTCGATAGAAGGAGTCTTTTTGTTCTTCAACTGGATGGAAGGGTAGAGTCACAAGAAGAAAAGATCTTTTTATTTCCTGGCTAGGCAGAAGGCCCGAGCCAAAGGTGAAAGGGTCTTTTTGTTGACTGACTGGACGAAAGATCCACGCCAGAGGTAGAGGGGTCTTTTTGTTGTATGGTCAGACGGAAGGTCCGAGCCAAAGATGAAAGTGTCTTTTTGCTGACTGACTAGACGAAAGGTCCAAGCCAGAGGTAGAAGGGTCTTTTTGTTGTCTGGCGGGACAAAAGGATCCAAGCCAAAGGTGAAAGGGTCTTTTTATTGACTGGCCAGATGAAAGGTCTGAGCCAGAGGTAGAATATGAACGTTAACCTGACGGGATGTCAGACTTAACAAGCCTTGCCTAGGCGGTATGTCTAGGAAAGGGCAGAAATAATGCAATGTTGTCGTCACGACGTCACGTCGAACACGACCAACCTGGAAGAGACAAAGGGTCTGGGCCAGGGCAGAATATGGTTGTTGACTAGACAGATTGCCAAAGTCAACCAACTTGGAAAAGGCATGAGGCCTGAACCAAAGGCAGAATATAACATAGGTGTTGGCTTGACGTCCTATCGAAGCCAACAAACTTGGTAGAGGCGTGAGGCCTGAGCCAAGAGCATCATGTAGGATAGGTGTTGACTTGACGGCATGTCGAAGCCAACCGACTTGGCAAAGGCGTGAGACCTAAGCCAGGGGCAGAGTATAGCATAGGTGTTGACTCGACGTCCTGTCGAAGTCACCGAACTTGGCAGAGGCGTAAGGCCTAAGCCAAGAGTATCATGTTGGATATGAACATTGAATAGGTGTTGACTCGACGTCATGTCGAAGCCAACGAACTTGGCAGAGACGTGAGGCCTAAGCCAAGGGCAGAATATAGAATATGAGTGCTGACCCAACAGGATGTCAGAGCCAACAAACCTTGCTTAGACGGCCTGTCCAAGACAAGGGCAGACATAAAACCCTGTTGTCCTCTCGACGTTATGTTGAAAATGACCACCCTGGAAGAGACAAAGGGTCTGGGCCAAGGCAGAATATGGTTGTTGACTAGACAGATTGCTGAAGTCAACCAACTTGAAAAGGGCGGAGTGCCACTAAACCAAGGTAAGGATGGCGCGGTCAGGGCGGGGTGCCACTAGACCAAGGTAAAAGTAGCTCGGTCAGGGCGGAGTGCCACTAGACCAAGGTGAGGTAGCTCGGTCAGGGCGGAGTGCCACTAGACCAAGGAAAGGGTTTTATGAATCCCGCCCAGTAGGACAAAGGATAATTTTGGGGCTCGGCGATGGCGGAGTGCCTCAGGCCAAGGAAGATGGCTTTATGAATCCTATCCAATGGGACGAAGCTTATTTCCGAGATTGGCGAGGGCAGAGCACCTCAGGCTAAGGAAAAGACTTTGTGGACCCAGCCCGATGGGACATAAGGTAATTTTCAAGTTCGGCTGGGGCAGAGCGCCTCCGCCCAAGGGAAAGCTTTTGTGGGCTCAGTCCGACGGGGCTGATGGGCAAATTTTGAGCTCGACAAGGGCAGAGTGCCTTATGCCAAGGAAATAGGAGATTTTATTGGGCCGACATTGGACAAGGAATCCAAACCGGCATTGATAGGAGAGTCCCATGGGACGAATATGGCATTGTTGTGGCTGAATGCCGAAAGGCCATGAGAGTGCATACAATTCGGGAGGACTTGTTCTTTTCATTCCCTAACAGGGTTTGGACCCGTATTTAAAACGGGAGGCCTGGTGGCCAATGAAGGTCCCTTAGCATCGGTGGGACTGTTGATTAACATGATCCCCCTGGGAGTATTTAGTGACAGCTATACATCAGATCAATAGCTATTTTCTTTCGTCATTGATTTCTTTAGGGGATGCTCCAAATAGCTTCGATTCGGGCCTCCGGCGCTTACGCCAAGTGTCCTCCTCTTGACGCTTATTCTTAGAAGCTGCAGTTGCAGGGTCTTCCTACCTCCACAGATGATGTAGTCATTTTATTATCCCCTTGGGCATTCGCCATGCGTTTTTTTTTTTATAGTCCAAGGTGGGTGTACAGGAGAGCGCTCACACCCTCAGAGAGGGGATGAGTGGTTCACTCCACCATACCAACCCCACAATGGTAGTTTTTTTTTTTTTTTTGCATGGACCAAGACATGAGGGGAGTGACATCTCCCTTGACAGATGTAACCATCAAGGCCTCCTTCATTTTATCTTGATTTTTTTCTTCTTTTTTTTTTTGGAAGACCCGACCGTCTGAGAGACGACATCTCAGATTCAATAGGTGGAGCCTTATCTCTATATATGCAAATTTCATTTGCCCTCCTTTTTTTTCATTTTTTTTTTAGTGTCTGCCCCCAGAACAAGACCTTTCCTTTCTTTCTCTTTTTTTTGGCTTCATTTGTCATTTTTATTTTTATTGGCAAGCATCCGCATTCAAGTTATGCGGGCTTGCTAGACATCGACTTCAGCTAGATTTGCGAGGAGCAGTTGAGGCGGTAACGCTGCGCGGGGCTACTCTTTTAAGGACAGAGATTTGATGAGGGCACGGTGGGTCCACCTTATACTCGCCCATCTGTAGTTCGCCTTTCTTGATCATGCCTTCAATAATGTCCTTGAACACATAGCAATCCTCAATGGGATGCCCCAACATTTGGTGATAAGGACAGAATCGTGGATCGTCTTTTCTTTCGGCATCGCCTGGCTTCTTTGGCTCCGGAAGCGCTACTTTGCCGTATTCACGGGCCCACTCAAAAAGTGCCCTAGTCTTGTCCTTTGGAAAGGAATACAGTTTCGTCGTTTTGCCCCTTAACGGGGGCCCTTGTTTTGCTGGATCGGCGGAAGATGCCTCTTTCATCTTCTTCTTCTGTTGCTCGAAGGCTTCAAAATTTGAGGTGCAAACTTCTTCTTGTGCCGGAGGTTTGTTGATTGATTTATTCTTTTGGCTCGAGACCGTAGAGGCTGAGCAAAGTCTTGCCAGAACTGCTTCGGCATTGGCTGCAATGTCGCCTAGTTGTTCGAAGGTCGTGACTTCAATGTCAATGACCCATCGTAGAATTTCTATTCTCAAATTTTCTTTGCAGATTTGAACAGAGTCCCCGTAGCTCGGTGGATGTCTGCATCTTTCACGGAGATTCCTCCACCTTCTTATGTAGTCAGTGACAGACTCATTATCTTTTTGTTTGGCTGCTTGTAATTCGGGCTCGGTGACTTCCTCTTTGGCTGTCTCCATATTCATTATTTGTTTCGCCTTCAGCTCGTTCATCTGCATGTGCGGCCTCATTTGCACCATCTTCGGAGATGCCTTAGTTGCCCCCTGACGTGCCCGGGAGACTGTGTGCTCGAGTGGTTGAGGGAGGATACCCCTTGTATGATCATGTGCTATTCGGGGTATGACTGACCGCGCTAAAGCTTCAGGTGAGCCAGCACTACCTCGTGTCGCCTCATGTAGACGTCCTACCAGTTGCGGCATAGGTGGACTTAGATTCATTTCATTCAGCTGCCTTTGCAGCATTTCAATTTCCTGCTGCTTCTGATGTAGCAGTGCCATCACAGTGGGGCCTTGCCAAGAGGGGCCGGAAGTGCTATCTTGCGCCTCCGGTTTGACTAGGGTGAGTGGCATCCCGTCATTGTTGCTGGACGCGCCTGATTTCTTCAACATGAACTCCCTGGGTTTTATACCTTCGGATTGAGGAGGAACATGGTGTTGCCCTCCCTTGTTGGCTGGCGAGCGTCTTGGTATTCTCTCGGAGCCGGCAGCATGGTGGGAGGTAGAAGCTTTAGCTTGATTTGCCCCTTTTGGCATAAAGCAAATTTCTTCATTTTCTTCATTAGCAGCTTGAGCCACACTGGACGGTGCTGACAGCATGTTGCAAGAGAGAGCAACATGTCTTATTTTAGCTTTTGTATTCTCATTTTCCTTCTCCCATATGGCTGGCCTCTGCCCCTGTAGTGGGTCATTCGGTGCATGGAACACCCCTGCCTTTTCTTTAATTCTTTTTGTTAGCCCGTGAGACTTATTGTGTCCTTGACGGGCATGCTTCTTGACCTGTATAGGCTGGCTCTTGAGCTGCTCATGCTTATCAAGCCCACTTATAGTAGCTTGTGGCCGCTCCATGGCTGAGCTAGCTTCTTCATGTTCCCGCGACGGGGTTTGTTTCTTCTCTTTATTGTCAGTTGACCCTTTGATAGCCATTGGAGGGGCTATTTGAAGGCAGGTAGAGACTGCAAGAGGCAGAGTGGGCCAGTCCATGGCTCCACTAACATGGGCTCTCGGAGCCGGAAGGGATACTGATCTTGTTCGTTCCTTTCTTGATGATGTTTGCCAATTTCTTTGCTTTTCTTCAGGCACTAGGGCACAGTCTTCATTGTTGTGCTGACTACAAGCCTCTGGCACTTCTTTGGGCGATCGTTGGCATACAGATATCATGTTAATTGATGCCTCCTGTGTAGGCACTTCATGCGGGCATGGAGGATCAACTCTGTCCTCCCCCATTTGTAGCTCTCCTCTTTTTATTAAGCCTTGGGCGATGTCTTTAAATATTTGGCAATCCTCAATAGGATGCCCCAGGATTTGATGGTATGGGCAGAAATGAGGATCATCTCTTCTTCTGACGTCATCAGGCCTTTTTGGCTTCGGAAGGATGACTTTGCTATATTTGACAGCCCACTCGAACAATGCTCGGGTCTTGTCCCTGGGGAAGGCATAGAGCTTCTTTGCTTTGTTCTGCGGAGGAGGCCTCTCTCGACGTCTTGCAGGTTCATTGAGAGGAGGATTGTGCATCCATTTATGCCTTTTCGCCGTGAGACTGACCGCATGAACCGCTTTCAGTATCGGCCGTTTATTAACCTGCTTGGCTTCATGACTTGAGTCAGCAGAAATGGAGGGATATCTCGTGAAGAAATCTTCAACCTCCGTGGCAATATCGCTTAATCGGTCAAATGACCGGATTTCTATTCCGATCATCTTTTCCAGAATCTCCTTCTTCAAATTTTGTTTGCATATTTGTATTGCATCTTCTGGATGCGGAGGGCGCCGACACCTCATGCAGAGATCCTCCCATCTCTTGATATATTCTGTAGCTATTTCATCATCTTTTTGTTTGGTCTCCAATAACTCGGCCATGGTCACCTCCATCTCAGCGATGTGGAATCTTTCGGTGAATTTCTGCTGCATGTCTGGCCAGTCGTGGATAGACCCGGCTGGCAGGTCAGAGTACCATTCAAAAGCAGGTCCTGTCAATGAAGGCCCAAAGAACTTCAATAGGTATGACTCGTCTGCCGCCAAGTCGCCCATGACTGTCATATAATGTGCAATATGTTCTTTCGGGGAGCCTTGCCCATTGTATTTGTCAAATTTTGGGAGTCTATTGATGCCGGGTGGCAATCTTTTGGCAGCATGATGGGCTAGATATGGTACTTCATATATGTCAAAGGGGGCATAGTCATCACCACCCCTCTTTGGCAGTCTTGCCTCGATCCTCTGCTCCACCATCAACTTATTCAGCATAGATGGCTCTTCTAGTTGAGGGCAGAGGTGGGTGGGCTGCATCAATAATGCGGCCGAAGTCATAGCATTGGATGGCAAAGGTTCTGACAGGGGGGCCTGCCGCTGCATCTGAAGGGGCATTGGCTGTGCTGGCTGGAGCCGTTGGGAATAATGTTGAGGAGTAGCCCGATTCTGAGCTGTAGTTTGTAGAATGGCCTGTGAAGGAGCACCCCCAGGGTTGAAACCTTCATGTGATGGCTCGACTCTTGCCCCCGATTCCTCGGGCGCCATAGCGTGCCCAGTCTTTTCATTCAATTTTCTCCTCAGCAGTTCTACCTCCTGCTGGTATCTTTGCAGTGTCATCAGCACAGCAGGGTCCATAGTTGTTTCGCTACTGATGCCCTCGAGTGCCTCACCAAAGGTGCATCCAGATAGGGGTACCCCTTCTTCTTCAGATGCCATTGTCTTGGCATTGAGAGTAGTGTTGTCTTCATCAGCAACCCACTTGTCCTTAGAGACTTGCAGTAACCCAGCCTCAATTTTGCCCCGTCCTGTCACCGGGTCTTCTCTTTCGGCAACCTCGGCCAGCCGTTCTGGTTCATTTAGCAGGGCGCCATGCCCGCTCATCACCCCTGTCATATTACAGGTGAGGATTTGCATTCTTCTGCTGTACTTTCTGACTCCCCTATGGGCCTGACTAGGGAGAGTTGGCCCTTCATTTGCTGAAATTCTTTTCATCTTTTCATTTTGTGAAGGCCTTTCAAAGCTTCTAGCCCCACCTTGCTTCTCTTTTTCATTCGCCACCATGGGTGACATTTTGTCTTTTTCTTCTTTTTCGGCCCTGACGACACGAATCAATCTTCGCTGGCCCAGGGAGGAATTCTTGAAGTTACAGAAATATTCCCGGACCCTCTTTATCATGTCTTTCTGATGACACTCTGGAGAAATGGCAGGAGACAGCACTTGGACTCGGACAGACGGCATATGTGAAAGCCGTATCATCTTGGCAGCTTGATTGAAGTTTCTTGAATATTTGGAAATATCAGCCTGCCTTGCGCAGGCCCTGGCGACAGGTGGAGGAGTTGCAATCACGGTTTCTTCTACATGCATAGCCCCTTTGCCCCCTCTATTGGGAACATCCACAGAATTTTTGAAGCCTGGTGAGGCTGGTGCAGGGCCTCGAATCCTCTTGGGAACCCAGATTTGCTTAGACTTCGGCAAGTTCGGGGTTGGCCTCCCATGCTCGTTGTCATTAAAATTCACCCTTCGGCTTGTCAGCACTTGGAAGGTGTTATGAGTGGGCACAGTCGGGATGACCCGATCTGGCAGAACTTCGGCACCGCGGCCATTGAAGTAGACTTGGATGCCCCCGATCAACATGGACTTCCCAGAGGCTGAAAGTTGGCTCTGAGGATCAGCAGCAATTCTTCTCCTGGAGCACTTCTTGTTGCCCCCAGTGGGCTCCTTCTTATGTGCCGCAATCGAACAAATAGTATGGTGGACGTGGCAGCTCACGACCACCGGGTCCTTCGGCACAGCTTCCTTGACATGGCCCTTACTTCGGCGAGCCACAATTTTGTCATTCTTCAGCTTTGCAGGTTCATAACTCTCCACGTCCAGGAGATTCGCGAATGCAACTCCCAAGAAGTTGGGGAAGCCAACGACTGGGGGAAGGTTGCCGAAGGTAGTGGGTAAGGCAAGGTAGCCGAATGCAGCATGGTTGACCATGATTTGGGGACAGAAAACAACTCCATCCAGTCCGCTCGCCATCACTTCAACCTAAAAAGAGGAGAAACAAGACGAATGAATAATTAACATTTGAGGTAGTTGGGTGGGGGCCCCATGGTCCCTCTATTTTGGCGAAAAGATGAAGGGAGGTTGAGTCCCACCGGGCGTGCCAGCTTGTGGGAGATGGGATTTTTTTTTTAAGAATATTTTTATTATGATTATGGGTTTATTTAGATTATTTATTAGAGGTTTATTCGCGTGGGGCGTGCCAGTCACTGAGTGACAAATTTATTATGCGCACCGTCCGACTAACCAGACGATTATGGGTGATCGTGTCGGGACTCAAAACCCGCCGTACCATGAAGGCTACGACGTTAATTACACCTCCCCAGAAGAGAGGAAACCCTTGATTAATCGCCAAAATAGAGGGGCCATGAGGCCCATAGATTATGCAAAGATGTGATTGCATGCAAGCACACAATATGGTAGTATTTGTTTATTAGGCCGGCTCCCGGTACAGGGCGGAGAACTTAGATCCGAGAACCATCATTACGCATAGTGAGAACCTCCGGTCGGGCGTAACCCGACTTTCCGCTAATCACCATTCGATATACCGGAGAGTCAGATCATGCAGGCATGCAAGGTGATTAGTGTTATTGTTTATTGCTTATTTAGTCATTTATTTGTAAATTTAAGGAAGACTTTGGCAATCCCTGTCACTCGCAGGGTTGTCGATTAGTCATTGCCTTTTTATTTTGAGACTGCACATAGCGTTACGGTGCATACATATGGGCCCGGGGTGGGCCGAGTATGACCGTATTCGGGCAGACTCGTGTATCATCGGGACAATGTATGCCAGGATATGGCAAATTTGATATTTAAAACGAGGGACGCGGTTAAAACCCGGTCAAAACGAATTAGATTCAGCGGCTTATTGGCCCGAGACGAGGTCATGCCATGGCCATAATGGGATTAATCCCGAGGTGCAGACACGACCTGTCAGGAGGGTCGTCAATATTCCCATGCCCGAGGTCTAGAGGAGGTGAGAGCTCCGGAGTGGACATGATCATGCTCGTTATTCTTTATTTATTCTTGTCATTATTTTTAAATGCGTGAATGCACTTTATTTGGTATTTGTTTGTTTATTTGGTTTTATTTTATTTTATTTTTTATATTTTTTTTATTGGGTGCATGCATCTTTCATTTTTTTTTGGCATTTATTTGAGTTGTTATTCATTTATTCACTCCTTTTATTCATTTATTATTATTATCTTTTATCATTTATTTTATTATCTCTATTTTCTTTTATTGTTATTTATTCGACCATTACTTGTTTATTATATTCATAGTTTTATTTATTTCTCATTTTTTACCTCTTTTGTTATTTATCATTATTATTATTATTATCTTTTATGCATGTAACATGTTACGTGCAAGTGTTGTTAATGTTATTGACATAGGAAAGTGCATGCATGTGTATTAAGTGTGTGCATAACATGAATGAATGCATGTGTGTGTGTTGTGTGTATTACGTGAGTGAATGCATGTGTGTGTGTTGTGTGTTACGTGGTGATTTATTTTCTTGTTAAAACGGCGCGATGATTGTGTTGCATGATTTTTGGTTTTGTTAAAACGGCGTGGTTTGGATGAAACTTTACGGTTAAAACGGCGTGCAAATGTGTGAGCACGCCGGATAACGGTGTTATTCTTTTTGTTTTATTTATTTTGTTTTGTTTTGTTTATTTTATTATTTATTATTTATTATTATGATATTTAGTTGTTGTTTGTTTGTTTTACTATTATTTTTATTATTTTATTTTTATTCATTTTTTTTATATTCTCGATTTTATAAATAGTTAATCCGGCAACATCTCCCTTAAACCCGGGGTGTCTAGGGAAAAGTGGAGGCATACCCACGGAATGGGGTAAGCTCCTTAAAGGTCGAGAGGTCAGACACGCTGACCGGCGGACCCGGGTGGACGGAGACCCTGAGGGCGAGCCTACGGGGGATACCGATGTGCCCATGGGTTATCCAAATCGGGGCAGTGTTCGCCATTAAGGCGGTTTAATATTCACTCAGAGAGTGACTATTTAAAACAGCATGAGGAATAAAGCCTTAAAACGGCGCGGTTGAACCGGCGTGGAATGCTCAGGGAAAGGGCTTAAAACGGCAAGGAAAACCGTAGGTGTAGAGGGGAAGCCTTAAAACGACACGGTCGCGGTTAAACCGGCGTGGAACGCTTAAGAAAAGGCATAAAACGGCGTGAGAACCGTAAGTGTACGTTAAAACGGCGCCACAGGGCGTAGGTGTAGGGGGAGGCCTTAAAACGACACGGTCGCGGTTAAACCGGCGTGGAACGCTTAAGAAAGGGCTTAAAATGGCGTGAGAACCGTAAGTGTAGAGGGGAAGCCCTAAAACGGCACGGTCGCAGTTAAACCGGCGTGGAACGCTTAGGAAAAGGGCTTAAAACGGCATGGGAACCGTAGGAATAGGTTAAAACGGCGCCAGAAACCGTAGGTAAATAGAAAAGAGCTTGTTAAACCGGCGCGGCCTGATTGGGGCGCGCCGGTAAGGGCGCGCCGGAAAGGGCGCGCCGGTAAGGGCGCGCCGGGAAGGGCGCGCCGTTTTAAGGCGCGCCGTTTTAAGGCGTTATCGCGCCGATTTAGCCCGATTTCGTGGAAACAGGAGTTTCGTTGGTTTATTTATGGACTTATTAACATGTTTTGGAAGATTTTGAAAATTGATTGAGGTGATTGTTCATCGGATCGGTCCCAAGCCGTTCAAAGTCAAATCACGGGCTCACGCGAGGTTCATACTCGAGCGCGACGATTGTTCCGAGTTTACACTCGTTCGAGCCGGAATTTCGGCAGCATCTCCCCATCCCAAAGGATTATCAGGGAGAAGCGGGGAGTACTCACGTAGTGGAGCAACCCCTAAAGGCCGGGTGGCGCAACGGCGGCCGGCAAACCCGAACGGACAGGAAGACCCCGAGGGCTAGCCTACTAGGGGCACCAAGTCCGTGGGCAGAAAGTAGACGGATGGCGCGACTCACAGCGGGAGCGAAGACCCCGAGGGCTAGCCTACGAGGGGCACGCGACCCTAGTCGGTACCACGTCCAAGTCGGGACGACCGATAGAGAGGGAAAGCCCCGAGGGCTAGCCTACGAGGGGCACCCGTCCCACGGCCACCACAAGGTCCGTGAAGGTCTGTGGATTTTAAATGTCGGGATTAACCCAATTTTGATATTCACCTAATAGTCAGTAAGGACGCTCATCATTAATGGATGAGTTCCCATGACCAAATGGCGGTTTGATGAAACAGTGGGGGTATATTCCCCTCCCCGGATTAGTGAGATGGGCTAATGGATTTAACCCTCTCGAATGAGCATAAATCGTATACAAACGATGAGAATGTATACAGCTTACTCAGCTAGATTCAACATATTCAATGTCAGGGAATGCTGTCAGCATGCGAATCCATGGACATAGGAACAAATGGACTAACCATTCGGTCACGAGAACGACCTCTTCGCCTCTGAACAACTGGGGGATGTGGAGAGGCTCGATCGAAGCATCCTGACGCCGTGATGGGTTGAGGGGCACATACAGATATGCCCTCAGCCATGATATCATCGAGAAAGAAAGGAAAGAAAGCAGAGCCAAGCACGACCACGGCGTTAACGCGAAGATCCCGGGGAGGGGGGTATTGCTGTAGCCCAGGAAGTCTGAAGGCGTATGCATCAGAGGAAAACCACGGCGGGAATCGTTCGAACACATTCCGTTCTGACGCCATAGGTGATGGGGGGTAGTGCGTAATCACACTTTGCCCATCCCCGGCGCCGACACTATTGCACGGCGCCGCTTTAGCGGCCAAGAGAAGAAATGCGAAAGGGGAAGAAGAAGAGACGATGCAACAGAACAAAACCATTCGCGCATATAGCATATTCATTCATCCCACAATCGAGAAGATATTACAAATGCATACATCGGCGCCGGCGTTGTAGCACGGCACCACAGCTATCTATTACAGGGAAGCCTACAGAGGGAGAAAGAGAGAGAGATGATGAAGGGGGAGACGGGCTCATATCATTGCCCCTCCCCCTTTCACTTACACTACGACGAAGGAAGAAAACAGACAAAGGAAGATCGACAGAAAACACCGCGACCCACCTATGAAAACAACAGAGGAATTCTTCTTTTCCGACGCCGATGAACTTGTGCGCAGGAGAGGGCGACGGCGGTACGGTGGGGGACTCTCTAGGAAAACCTTCCTCCCCACGAAACCTAACCCTCTTATCTTGCGATTGGTCGTGGCTCTCCGGCGATCAGGACCTCTCTTCTCTTCTCTCCCTTCTTTTTTTTTTAAATTTTTTTTTCTCTTCTTTTGTCTTGCGAAGGCAGGCTATTATATAGCCTTGGTTAAATCGGCGCCCCGGAAAGGAGGGCGCGCCGTTTTAACGGCGCCGGGGACGCCCCAGTGGTGGCTTTAGCGCGCCGGATCGATGGCGCCGGGAAGCATTCCTCGAATGAAGAATGGACGCGCCGTTTCTGATGGCGCCGTTTTAAGTGGTGCCGGTGACCCTTCACACGTCGTTTTGACTTGTTTGCTCGGCGCGGGCCAACCGGTGGGTCCGGGGATGGTTCTGGAAGTTCCCGTTGACTGTTCCTCTCGCCCTGGTCCTTGGAAAACCTTGACGGGGCGTTGACGAAGCTCTCGGCATGATGACTGGCCTTAATCGGAACTTCGTGTGCGTTCGGCTCGAGCACGCGGGTCTTCCGCTCACATGGCCTTCGGTACAATAATTTGTGATGCCGGGCCGACTTCACTTGTATTTGTAGCTTTCTGGTTGCTTCTTCGGGGATGATCCCGAATACTCTCCCGAGCTCCCGGGCCTTGCCTTAGCGGCTGTTCATTGAAGCCGAGCATCTTTTCTTTTCTTCTTTTCTTTGGTCTCATCTTTTGTTCGGCTTCCGCCATTCTTTTCCTTCTTTTCTTTCTTTTCTTCTCTGTCGGCATAGGAGCACCTGATCAGAACTTAAGACCTGCAGAAGCAGAAGTTAGGAAATGTTAGGAATATTTTCAGTGTCAACAGAGGACCAGTCTTTTCTTTGAGCTTCTGTCCTGGATCTCAGAATCATGGACATCACTTCAAAGAACGGGCTGTGGCGGCTCGCCGGCGGCACGAACGGAGGCGGGGGCGGCGGTGGCTGGAAGTCACATCCAGCAGAGGTGGTAGATCTTGGAGTCGCACCAAGATTAGGGCTTCACACCCAAGAAAGGGGCAGCAATCAATGCTGCAAGGGGAGAGGAGAGAGGGGCGCCCTTGGGCTCTCTCGGAGAAATTCCAAATTTTCTTTGCATTAATTCTTGTGAAAATACAAAATACATGGGTTTTATAGACCTAACTAAATGACCATTGCTACCCTCAGATCTAGAGTTAGGGAGGGGCAATTAAGGGATAAGAATATTTAATTCCTTCTCCCATGTGGTCAAAGAAAATATAAAATTCAAAAAATAGGTGGAAAGGGGGGGGGGCCCATGGCAAGTGGGCATCTTAGACTTTTCTTGGTCCAACTTTGAAAGGTCTTGGTTTAAACCCACCTTGGACTTTGAACCAGTCCCACATGGGCCCTAGAGCCTAGGTGGACCAATGGGAAAGAAGGTGGGGGTCCCACCGGGCCAATATGGTCTTTTGTAAAGAAACCCACTAAAACCTAAGGACTCACACTTTGGCTTATAGTTGCCATACAATTGCAAACCCATTTAACACAAGGGTATAAATGCAAAAAAAAAGTTAGTGGTCTTGCTTTGATGTCCCCATCAATTCTCCCCGGGTGGGAGAAACTCGACCCTGTCGAGTAAGGGGTGCGGCTGCGCATGTATCGCTCTAGTGGATCCGTCACCGTATCAGGTAGCGCGGGTACGCTCCACTCCTAGTAATCGTCACATGCTCATCCCGTATATGTTCTTTATGCATACACTGTTGGGGAATGAGATTAGTGGTGGACACTCCGGGGTGGGGTCACTCTCAAAGGAGGAGACGACTCGAACGACTCACTGGGAATCACCGCTGGGTCCCATATTTCTCAGGCAAGTTTACAACACACGCAATAGATCCGACTTGCCTCACACTCGAAAGGGACTGACACTTGCGAGCTTCCATTAGACCGACTCGTATGCAGACTCTCACAGACTGTACAAAACAAACACTCACACATGACCCTAGGTAAACTTAGACACTCATAGTAATACTATGACTGACGATAAAGAGATATAAACACAAGGGACGACTCGGTGAGAATGATGGACACCGTCTGCATATACCAAGTGTAAAGAAAGACTGACCCACAACTTAAGGTCGCGAGTTTCAACTCTCGTCAACCATCTCTAGTTGGAGAAGACTCGTCCTCGGGTACAGAAATGTGTGAGGACAAGGAGGTGGGTGATGGGAAAGTCATCCGGACGTTTGATGTGAAGCACGGTGAAAAGGAAGTCTAGACGTTGTCTCTCGAATGCGTGGAAGAAATCAGACCATACCGTGTCAACATAGGGTGTCGACAGTGGTACGATAGTGACTAGTGGTTGCGTCACTGTAGGAGAGACGGGTAAAAGTGGGATGGCTGACAGTACAGGGTCGGCGGATGGCACATCCACCGAGGATAAAGTGGGTGGGACAGACAGCTCCGGGACGACCGGTGGGGTTGGGGTGACTAATAAGATGGAGTCGTTGGGTGGCGCCTCACCCTGGCCCACTAGGCACTCTTTAGGATCGCTCTCTAACCCCACAACCTCAACGAGGTACTCCTCGACCAACTCTTGATCAGCCTCATAACTCACAAGAGTAAACCCGGGTGGGGCATCCTCCGACTGTGTGTCCTCTAAGATAGGTGAACGTGAAGGACACTGGTCGGGGAAGTGGTTACTCTCACTATGGGTGGCCAGAGGGGCGGGCTGGGCAGCCGGCGCCTGAGGGATCGGAACAGCTCCGGGGAGCTCCTGGCGGGGGATTTTTCCCACACTCTCTAACTTTCCAACAAGAACTTGGACAGATCGGTCGAAAGCCTCGACACGGTCCTCTATGGCCTTGAAACGGCCCACTAAGCGGTCGGTATGCTCCCTACGAGTTTGGTCGGACCTATCCATGCGCTCCATGAGTAGAGCGAACAAGTCATCTAAGGATCAGCCTCCCTGGGTGGCACCTCGGGGTTCGCCTATAGTGTCAGGGTGATGGTACTGGCTACCCATGGGGAATTGGGGGCAGTTTGGGTGGGTTAGACATGCATGCACTCGAGACAAGACAACTAACTCCCTAATGGACTAGACATGACCCTAAAATAATAATGCAAAGTTGGAATGCAGACTCGACTACAAACCTAGACTCAACCAGTATCCGGTACGTGGCGGAGGTTTGATCCGAAGATCACACTCACGCAAGTGTGTTACCTTCCCGATAGGCGTAACATATCGTTCCAGAGACACCTTTTAATATACCGGGTATCGGAATGCAATGCAATCTAAGACATAAACCATGCTATGATGGACTACCCTAGATTCAAACCTGCTCTGATACCAATTTGATGCAGGACGGGACGCGGTCGACGCCAATTTGAATGCAAACCTTGGACTCTAGGCAAACTCGCGACTCGTCCCTTGCGAGAGAAGCGTGCGGACGTGCGCGGTTGAAAAATCGACAATGAGCTAGGGTGATCAACTCTCTTTTTCGTGCCCGAATCGGGTCACGGGACGGATTTCGCTTTCTCTCGCAGCGGTGATTAAAATACTTTAACGAGCTAGGACCTATCACATGCAAGCAGCGGCATATAGAAATATATACGAGTAAAGTAAATGCCAAAGAGGGGAGCGAAAACGATACCTCCACGCTACCGGGCGTGGGGAAGGCGACCCCAGCCAAGACTCGTACTCCCGATATAAATAATTAACAATACTTACAGAAATGATTTGATTGCCCACTCTACGCAGTGAGGTAAAGGGCTACACGTGGGACCCGGGAGTAGCGAACTCGGGTTGACGAGCAACAAGTCGGAAGGGCTTTTGGGCCGGAGGCGGGCTGCTGGTCCGACTCGGTACTGTTCAAACTTGTTGGATAGCAAGTGAACTCGGCTGCTGGGATGGCGGCTTCTGGACGTCTCCTTGCTGCGGCGGCAGGCTGAGACGCTGCTGGGAGGTTGCCGGTCGATCCCCGGGAGCGGCGGTCGCTGGTTCGGAGCCGGGGAATTATCAGAGAATTAACTCCCAACTCTGTTATGCAGTCCTACCTCGGGACAGATCTGCGCGACCCGACGACAAAAATTGTTGCGCCCAGATTCGGAGGCGGATCGAGGCGAGGTCAGCTCCGTTGGAAAGCAGACTTGAAGGGATACAACATATATTAATTTAACAACCATCCAGTAAACGAATTAGAAATGAAAAACTCTGTAGGTTGGAGTTGTTTCTGGCTCGGAATCCAGATCACACAGGACAGAGTAAGATCTACCTTAAAATGAATTTTGACTGATAGGAAGATGGTAGATCTAGGACTTGGGAATTTTATGGGTGATGAGATGGGAAGTGAGGATCACGCATGAATTGTTTGGTAATTTTTGGAGATGGCTAAGGGGGCAGGAAAAATATAATAACAGACTACTATCCCGCAGATCTGCTGATTGGCAGACTGTCAGGGGTGGAAATAAATGACTGGGAAAAATAACAAACGGTGGCGGATTGACACGAAATTTAAACTGGGATTGGCTAACAAGGAGGGGAATGATCTCTCAAAATTTCAAGATCATCAGATACACGGATTTGGAGGACCAACCTTTTCTTTGAGCTTCTATCTTGGATCTCGGAATCTTGGACATCACTTCAAAGAACCGACTGTGGCCGCTCGTCAGCGACACAAACGGAGGCAGCGGCGGCGGTGGCTGGAAGTCGCATCCAGTAGAGGTGGTATATCTTGGAGTCACACCAAGATTAGGGCTTCACACCCTAGAAAGGGACAGCAATCACTGCTGCAAGGGGAGAGGAGAGAGGGGCGCCCTTGGGCTCTCTTGGAGAAATTTCAAAGTTTCTTTGCATTAATTCTTGTGAAAATAACAAAATACATGGACTTTATAGACCTAACTAAATGACCATTGCTACCCTTAGATCTAGGGTTAGGGAGGGGCAATTAAGGGATAAGAATATTTAATTCCTTCTCCCATGTGGTCAAAGAAAATACAAATTTCAAAAAATAGGTGGAAAGGGGGGGGCATGGCAAGTGGGCATCTTGGACTTTTCTTGGTCCAACTTTGAAAGGTCTTGATCTAAGCCCACCTTGCACTTTGAACCAGCCCCACATGGGCCCTAGAACCTAGGTGGACCAGTGGGACTAGTAATGGTGTTACCAATGACTCAATGGTGGATGATTCTAATTCCTTAGAAGCTATGTTTTGAGACTTCACAGTCCTATTATTTGAATCATCTTCAATGAACTTAGAAATATTAGTTTCTACTCATCAGGCAAGAAGAGAAGGATAATAAAATTTGTATCCTCTTAATCTTTCATGATAGCTTATAAAATAGGTAGTTACTATCCTCGCATCTAACATTCGTTTATGTGGGTTGTAAATTCTAGCCTATGCCTAACACCCCAAAGGATGAAAATAACTTAAAATATATTTTCTTTCTATCCACAACTCAAATGGTGTCTTACGGATAGATTTTTAAGGCACCCTAATTAAGATATACATGGTAGTCTTTAAGACTTCGCCCTAGGAAGAGACGTACTATATATCATGCTATGAACTATATCTATACGAGTTCTATTCCTCCTCTCGACCAGGCTATTTTGACTTGACCTTTCCAACAAAGAATATTATGTTAATATTCCACATTCTTGGGAAAATCTCCCAAATAGTTCTCGAACCCGACGAGCCTTAGTGTGCTTACCAAAGTATTAACAGCCTCTATCAGATCTAACCACTTTGATTTTCTTTTCATGATTATTCTCTATTTCTGCCTTATAGATTTTAAAGGCACCAAGTGCATCTGATTTCTCAGATAAAAGGTAGATATAACCATAACATGAGTGGTCATCATTGAAGGTAATGAAATAGTTTTTCTCACATATACTTGGAGGAAATGGATCACAAATATATGTATGGATCAATTCTTAAATATCACTACTTCTTGTAGCATTCTTCTTATATGTTTTTGTTTGCTTTCCCTATATGCAACTCATACATATCTTAATCAAGGGTTTGAAGTAATCCTTCACTCATTAACCTTCGAATTCTTTCTTTTGAGATTAGTTATAATCTTTTATGCAACAAGTCGTATGATGTTTCCTTTATCTTTCCACCCTTAGTCCCTTTATTTCTGTGCTCATTTAAATGGAGTTTATTTTCACATGAACACAAGTAATGTAACCCATCTATTAATATCTTAGATCCAACTGGTTTCAAATCATGATGTACACTAAATCTAGAATTTTTGAAGCAAAATTTAAAACTAACTTGACTAAGTCTAGATATAGATATCAATTTTTTTAGATAATCTAGGAAATTAGAAAGCATATACAAATCTAAAATAAAGCTAGTGTCTAAAATAACTCTATAGGTTCCCATAGTCTCAACAGGTGAACACACTATATTTCTAATGACTATATAGCATTCACCTTCAATTGAGTACTTGTTGGATAGAAACCCCTGCATAGAATTACCTATGTGAATAGTTGCACCAGAATCTATCCACATAAATAATGTGGAACAATAGTTGTATTTAATACTTCACAAACAAGATTAATTAAAGGATCATCTTTCTCAACCACTTCTGGTACATAGGACATACCTTCTTTATATGTTTCTTCTTTTTATAAAAGAAACATCTCATCACTTTTTATTGATTGACTTCCACATTTCGAGTTTGATTCTTTATGACATTCTTGTTCTTAAAGTTGGCGCACTCTCCTGAAAGTTTTCCCCTCTTGTGAGCAATGAAGTTCATAATTTCAATATTATCATGGGGAAGTCTATTCTCCTCTTGCACATACATAGTTAGCAGTTCATATACTGACCAGTTTTCCTGATTTGTATTGTAGGAGATTTTGAAAGCACTAAATTGGGCAAGAAGTGAATTAAGGATGCAGTGAATAAAAAATAAATCCAAAATAGTCACTTCCAATGAATTCAATTACGCAGCTATGTTTCTCATCTCTATAATGTGTTGGCGAATAGTTCTAGAGCCCATGTACTTTATGGAAGAAAGTTTTTTCATAAGGGTACTTGCGAGAGTCTTGTTTAAGGTGACAAATTACTTTTCAATGCATGTGAGATATTTAATTGCCGTATCACACTTAAGAATTGATCCATAAATATTTTTTGATAAATTTGCCTTTAATATTAAGAGTGCCTAATAGACCGCTCTCACTTCTCACTGAGCAATTTTTCCTCAACTCTACTCCCCCTCTGTAAGAGAAGCAAACTTCTATACACTTAATGAAACATCTATATCTATCCAACCAAGGGTAATTAATATTTGATCATTTCACTCAGTAAAGTTTGACCTGTCTAAGCTAGCTAGGGATAGTGAAATTCATTATTCTAGGGGCTATAGCTGAAGAAATATAAAAGATATTCTAATTAGGCATGCCATATAGATAACATAGAAAACAACATTACATGTACAAAATTCCATCATGTCATTTTCAACTTGATGTTTAGTGACTAAGTAGTGTAACATTACATGAGTTCTCATTTGGGAGTGAATCATGTAACCACAATTAGGCCAATGTGAATAACGAAATTGATGCGATATGAAAAGATTAGGTAAAAGGAAAAAGAATTGAATCGTGATCACCACAAAGGTAAAGTGCATAAAATAACAAAGGGAATTATGGCTAAATATCTCGGACTGAAGAAAACCAGCTAGAAGGGTCTGACTATGATGCGGTCATCGCGAGGGGCACGTTTAGACTGGAGCGACGTGTTCTGGTTGCCCGTTTGGGAAATGTGGATTTCATTCTTCCTTGCTCTTCAGCCAACCAAAGAGCAAGGGCCTCACATTCATACTTCTTGCCTGATCTTGTAAAGATGATTAAACAAAGGGAAAACATATTAGACTATGGTAAGATGAAGCATCTATCTCTTATATGATATGAACATGTAAAAGGAGGGTAGCTTGCCACGTGGGTGGATTTTTAAACACTATTTGGGTAAAAAAATAGGGGGGGGGGGTATGTGTGTGTCGTGTATGATTGAAAAGAAGAAAGAAAACAGTGCTAGCATGCCATGATGAAGAAATAATGCAATAATAACAAGATAAGAGAGAGATATAATAAGAGGAAGGAGGGAGAAGAAGAAGGAGGCCCTAGGCTACTCCCTGTTTGATGGTGGACGAAGTGGAGGGTCTTTAGAATAGCATGGCTTTGACCCACCTTGATCTTGGCATCCTCTTCAAACCCTAGACCCTTGGGATTTATTTATAGGGGATTGGAAACCCCAACTCAGACTTGGAAGATAATCATAGAAAAGTAGAGTCCAAACATGAGAATACTTCCAAGAATTGGTTTAAGAAGAGTTCTAAGACGATTAGTGTAACGACACAAGATCCAGATACCGAGAATTACCTGATACCATTTGAATCCTGCTCCGCAACCCATGAGCCGGAAGGCTCGGAAGGGTTTATTGGTGTGTGGAGGTACATTGAAATTCAAAATAATGCAGGAAATCTCTACATAGTTAATTGTTCAAATAATAGGAAATAAATTATATTTCTAATTAATAAATTAACTACATAGTCCAGTCCAACAAAGTATAGTCTACAAGGAAGAAAATGCACTCAAACGCCGGGTACACCACTGGCACTGGCAAGCTGGCAACTACGAATCTTTGCGTTGCACCTCCGAACCTCAAGGAGGAACGTCTACACCTGAAAAGAAAGGGGTGAGCCTCATCTCATTGACTCAGTAGGGGTCCCACGGATCTTCACCACGAAATAACAGTGGTAAACAGCAGTGCTAATAACAATAATAACAGCAACATTAATAGTAGCGAGCGTAACAACAATGGAAACAGAAGGAGGTGGCGAAAACATAGCTCTTTAAGCTACTCCTATCAGCCCGAAAAGGAAATCTCGATCTCCCAGCCGGGGCCACCGAACAACTAGTAAAACTACGACTGCGCTACTGAAAGGAAACCACGACATCCCTGTCGTGAGGGCCCGTCCTCGCAGACAAAGACCCAACCAAGACCACGCGGTCCAAGGATACAGTCACGACAAAGCCGTCGTGAACCCTACATTGTCTACCGATGAAAGCTCGGTAACCCTACCCGGAACCCTAGACCTCTACGTTGGGAAATGTACACAGAAACTACCCGAAGAACCATGTCTCGCTGACAGAAAATTAAACCTAAAGTCACGAGAGTCACGTGTCGCGTGACGGGAGCACTACCCACTAGAAGCAAGGCCAGATGCATCCACTAACAACTTAGTTCGTACCTTAATTGTCTCCCTACTCGCCCCAGGTGAAAATTGAGACACCATACAAGTAACCAAGGACAAGAGTCTAGTCAGGGTCGTGCTCGTCAACACGCGTCTGAAGTCCCCGACCACGTGTGCACACATTGAATGACTGCGTTACGTCAGGCCCTCTAGTTAGTTTTCCTCCCGACCCTGACTCGAGCCGCCACAGTGGGAGGCCCTACGACAATTAGCCTAAAACCATCTCTCCTAGGTCTGCTCTCCACCACTCCCAAGTGGGTCCGCACACGTGTGTGTAGGAAAGCTACGACTAGTGGGGGAAAATCACTGGACGGAGGAACTCTCAGTAGAGAAGAACCCACCGAAGTACCAAGTGGCTCGGTGCCACCGTACCCAGGACAGTCAAATAGACTTGCTAATCTAACGGTCCTTGAGTCACGCGACTCAGGCCAAGACCGTTGTACAATACGGCACCATGCAGTCAAATCACCTTAGTCCTAGAGTCAGAAACTATGGTCAAAAGAATCCTTAAGGTGGCTCATAACCGCCGAGTTCATTCCCTTTCCGAGGGAGATTATGAAGCCCCATCCCATCCCCAGGCTGGGTCACGGGACTCACAATCATTGGCCATACGCATGGCCCACATGGAAAACGCTTTCCGAATAAGTTAATATCATGTGGGGACAACCCTCCGCACTTACACCAGTACATGATGACTCGATCTGGCATAACGAAGAAGCCCAGAACACGCGGGGTCACCTGGACCCTCTAAACCACACGGGCACCCTAATCGCGATACAATGATACCTCCGGACACCCAAAAGCACGAATCCGGTCCCTACAGGGTGTCTGGGACATCCACGGGACCAAAGGGTCACAACTGGGTCGACCAGGAGCCAAAACGAGCAAAAGAGGCTAGTGTGAACGCGTCACGTGGTGGACTGAGAGAGGGAGATGCGGTTTCTCCCTCTCTTAGTAAAAGAAAAAAATGACGAAAAATGCGTGCGTAAAGGGGGGTGAAATAGAAAAAAAGTGGAGAGTACAACCTGTAGTAGGAATACTGCAGACCTAGACTTACCGAACTCCGGTACGTGGCGGAGGTAGGGATCCGAAGACCCTCTCGCGCAAACTAAACTCCTTTCCCAGTAGGCGTGGCCTACCGTTCCGTGAGTAGTTTTTTATATACCGGGTGCGAGCCTGGGACTCTACGTAGTAGAAATTGGCGGACACGAAAACACACGTAGACTCAGAATTTGGAACGGCATATCACTCCTCACACAGTTATAATAGCAAAAATATAACAGAGAGTAAACAGACCGCCGCAGGACATTGATCCTACGGGGTTTTAACAATAATATAATAAAGTGCAGAAAGGAAGTGCTGAAAGTAAATGACTACGGTGAAATGACTCACCGCGACCGATTATAGTACAAACAGACCCGTGCGGGATTTAGCTATCCGCGGGTATTATAGACATAAAATAAAAATTACTACAAGCATGCGTTTGGTGGTGTGATCCCCAGGGACCGAGGGACCCAAACTGGTTGATCGCTTTTGCCTTTGACGCGGGATGATATGGGCTCCTTCTTCCTCTTCGTTCGGCTGGCCGAAGAAGAGGGCTTTTGAGTGGTTACCCTGCAAAACAAACACAGAAATTACATCAGAACAATGATATAGTAACAATTCATGGGATAAGACACTAATAACTGAATAACAGACTAAAAATGTAATAAAATAATAAGAGTAGAGAAGAAGCCGCTGATGACAACGCAAGCATGGGGCGAGGGACGGTGGGACGAAACGGCTTTCCCCGTGTGCAGGGACACGAAGAGTGCTAACTGAGCCGAAGACTTCCCCTTTCTTTCTGCACGTTTTAAATGAGAAACTAATATGAATAAACAGAATATTCACGCAAATAATATGCAAACAAGAATATTATTCATACAAGAATAAATACATAAATATCCGTATATCTATATCAGTATATGCACACACATATATATTTATATAAAAGTATACATACACACATATAAATATATCTATATAGATATAGATATATATATACGTATATGTATATATTTATATAAACACATATATTTATATGCATATATTTATATATATATATATATATATATATATATATATATATATATATATATACAAATGACCATATAATGGAGGGAGAGGAGAAGGCTCCCCTCTCTGTTTGTTTTTTTGGATTTTCTTATACTTTAATTATATATATATATATATAAGATATAAAAAATATATATATCTATATCTATATATATATATATGTATAAGAGAAAAGAAGAGACAGAGAGCAAGCACGTGAGGAGGGGTGGAAGAGAAAGGGAGAGAAGAGAGAAGAGAGCAGACGAAGGGAGAGAGAAATAGAGAGAGGTCTGCGAGAGGGAGAGAAAGAGAGAGACAGAGAGGGGGTGAGTGAGAGAGAAAATAATGATAAAAAAATTAAAAGAGAGAAAGAGAGAACGTGAGCGAGAGAGACCAAAGCAGAAAGAGAGAGGGCGTGAGGGACCGAGAGAGAAAGAGAGATTAAAAAAATATATAAAAGAGAGAGAGAGAGATCGAGTGAGACAGGAGGAGGGGGAATAAATAAAAAAAATATAAAAAGAGAGAGAGAGGGCTAAGCAAGATAGGGAGAGGGTGTGAGAGAGAGAAAAATAGGGAGGAGGGAGAGAAATAATAAAAAAGAGATTGGGAGGAGAGAGAGAACGTGAGAGAGATTGAGAGGAGAGAGAAGGATAATAAAAAGGAAAAAAGAAGATGAGAGATCGAGAGAGACTGAGAGAGAGCTGGAGGTGGGGAGAGAGGAGACGAAGCAGAGAGATCGGATGGGGAGAGAGAGGAATAAAATAAAATAATAAAAAAAACAGATGAGAGCGGGATCGAGAGAGAGAGGGAGAGGGAAGAAGAGAGAGATAGAGAGAAGAGAGAGAGAGATCGGGTAGGGGAGAGAGAAAGAGAGTGGGAGAAACAGAGAGAGGAAGAGACGCGACAGGGAGAGAGAGAGGGAGAGAAATCAGGAGGAGAGAGGGCGAGAGAGAACAGAGAGAGAGAAAGAGAGAGGAAAGTGAGAGAGAGAGGGAGGGTGAGAGAGGCAGTGAAATCGTGTGGGAGAAGAGAGAGAGAAGAATAAAAAAAACAGATGAGGAAGAGAGAGAGATGAGAGATTGCGAGAGAGAGACAGAGAGAAGGATGAGAAAAGAGAGAGACGCAAAGGGGGGGGGCCTCGCAGCGGCGTGGTCGACGGCGGTGAAGACGGTGGCCGGTGAGGGTGGCCGCGCGGTGTAGGTGCCGCGGCTATGGAGGTGGGGAAGGTGGCGTCGCAGCGACGCGGAGAGGAGGCCGGCAGCGGGAGTTGGGGTGGTCACGGCGTGCTCGCGAAGGTGGCAGCAGTGGCGTCCGCGGGAGGTGGCTGGAGGTGCGACGACGATGAGAATGGCAGCGAGGAGCGGCGTCCGGTGAGGTGGGAGCTCGACGGCGATGGCGCGAGGGTGCGAGCAGGTGGCTCTGCGGCGGGTTCACGGCGAGGGGGAGCTTGGACGCGGGTGGACGGAAGACGGTAGTGGCGGTCGCGGGGGTTTGCTCGAAGGTGGCAGGTGACGTCGGGGAGGCAACAACGGCGACGGCAGTAGCGGTGCAGGCGGCCGACAGTCGAGAGGGTGCTCCGGCGTGGGGGCTTCCGACGTGTTTGGCAGTGAAAGGGGAGCGTCCGGCCGCGGTAGAAGGTGGAGGTGTGGGTTGGCGGTGCCGGTTGCGATGGAGCAGTAAGGGTTTGCACGATGGAGATGGGCGGCGTCGGTGCGGCAGCAGGGGCGGTCGTGGAGGTGGCTGGCCGGCGTTGAGGTCTTGCAATGTCGACGGTGGAAGAAGATCGGCGACGGGGTGCTGTGGTGGCGTCGTGGGAAGATGGTGGTGGGAGGGAGAGAACGACGGAGGTGAGGAGGGGGAAGACGGTGGGGGGATAGCGACGGGGCTACCGATGGTGGACGGGGGGTGTTGGCGGTGAAGCGAAGGGAAGCGGACGTGGGGAAGTGGGGAGGACACCGGAGGGGAGAGATGGCGAGGGTGAGAGGCCGTAGAAGAGAGTGGGCTGCGGCGGACAGGCGACAAGCCGACGAGGGGGGGGGGTGAAGAGCTGCCGTCGGTGGTCTCGCGAGCGGAGACGTGGGCGCGGTGGAGTGCATCGAGATGGCCGTGGAGAGGGTGGTAGCTTCGGTTAAAGAGAGAAGAGAGGGAGAGGGAGAGAGGTGGCTGTGTGAGGGTGGTGGGGAGAGAAGGGAGAGCAGAAAAGAGTTAGACAGGGAGGTGGTGTTCACGAGAGTGGATGTGTTCACCTGAGGGGGTGGTGTTCACGGGAGTGGGTGTGTGTGTGCAATGATAAGAGAGGGAAAGAGAAAAAGAATAATGGGGAGACATGGAGACAGAGAGAAAAGGATGTGGGTAAAGAGAGATACCTTATGTTGGGGCGGCTGGGAAAGAAGACAGAGACATAAGAGATAAGACAGTGATAGGGATTAAGATTAATTAGTGATAAAGAAAGATTAGATTAAGGATAAGTATGATTAATATATAGATTATTATATATCTTTTTTTTATTTTTTTATTGATTTCCCTTTTTTATATACATACATATATACATAAAATTATTTTTATGAATTAGGATTTATTTTGTTTTTTTTATTATTTTCTTCTTTATTTTTTTATTGATTTCCCTTTTTTATATACATACATATATACATAAAATTATTTTTCTTGCTTTTCTCAATATATATATATATATAAGCTTTTCTCATCATTCATTTTTATCTTTTTTTTTCTTTCTAATCTTTCTCTTTTTTTGCATTTTCCTAACCCTTTTTTGTATTTTCATATAAAACCATGAAAAATGACTAATCACCCACATAAATCAATCGTATAAACCACTCTGGGACATCACGGTATAATACGAGATTTACCCGCGAAAAATGTGAAAACGGTGTGTCTACAGCTGGGTTCGGTTGACCTACCCCTGGGTCGGTCGACCTGCCAGCAGAGGGTCGGTCGACCTGCCAAAGATGTCCCGGTCGACAGGCTTTGAATGCGGTTTATGGCTGACCGTGTTCTTATGGTTGTAATCGGTCCGAGGATCGCGACCGCCATAGACGTGGTTGGTCGTCCGACCGCGTCTAGGAACTAGATGCCCGTCCATGGCGAATTGGTTTGGTCGACCGAACTGCACTGGTCGGTCGACCGAAACCGGCGAACCTGCAACTCGACCCCAACCATGGGGTCCCATTCCACGCCCCACTCGATCCCGTTCGAAAGGGAAAACATCGGGGACCTTACCTTGGGTCCCAAATCACTAAATGCACATAAATAAACAGTGAAACATCACTCGATCCGGTGAAAACCGTCACTCGCCCTAAACATGAAAAAATCATCCCAAATTAAAGGAAAATCCACTCTTGACCTCGCCCCAGCTTACAAATCGTGGGAAAATATAATACAAGGGCTAGGGATCCATCCTCGTACCTCTCACGATGCGATCCCGCGCTGAGGACCTCGATTCCACGTGAAAACGCCCCTCGAACCCACACCAGCTTCATGAACTCGCGAACGAGCTCCACCGCGCCACCGCCTGGTTCCTTGCTCCATCCTCGACCGCTCGCCGCCCCTACGTCGCCTCCGCCCTCGCCGTCCTCTATCGGCCGCTATAGAAGAGAGGGGGAGAAAGAGAGAAACGAGAGGTGAGAGGGAGAGAAAATGAGAGAATGAGGAGAGAGAGGGGGGTCAAGGGTTATATTTATAAGAATTATTTTGGGGTTTTAAAAATCTAGAAATTAAAAAAGGGGCAAAATCAGCCCCACGATTCTCGAAAAACACACAACGCGCCTGTAACGTCCCGGAACCCGAAATCACAACAGTTCACCCTACACGGGGATTTGAAGGCTAAATAGCGAAAAATCTGATTTAATTACCAAACTCGATCCGGGACCCTTGAAAGCACTCTAAAATGTACGGATTTTGATCCGAAAAATCATGGGTGCTAGAATTAGAAACCAACTTGGATCGAAACAATCGTCCAAAACCTTCCAAACTAGAACTCCACGGCATTTACGACTGGAAGAGACGGGTTCTGGATGGATTGCATGGCACTTTGAGAATGTGGTCTATCAGACGACCATGTTCTGAACTCGGTTGGCTGACAGACTACGTTCATGATTAAGTAACCAGAACGTGGGATACAGACTTCCAAGGCTTAATGGGCTTGAAAATGTGTTTAATGCACTCAAAATATACCAAAACACTTAAAAGTAATGACCAATTCTGGGCATTACTAACATTAATAAGAAAAACGTCTCAACATATGGGTTGAAAATGGGTGTCTACCGCCAACACTAAACAATAAAATGTACGATCAAATATCATAACATCATATGATCCCTCTTCTGGGAGTGAGTGATACGATAACAATGAGATCCACACAAGTAGGCCAACACTTAGCAATTCCTTGTAAATGAGTGACGAAGTACTCCTATATCATATGGTCTCCTCTTTTGGAAGTGAGCTATGGGACTAAAGTTAGGTCCATACTCATTTAATAATATTTGATAAGACTAGTGATTTATATAGTATAGTTCAAGGAGCCTTAGTGCATTTGGGTACTAAGAGAATCTATGATATTTAGCTATACAAAGCACTATCTTATTCTAATTTTATGTCTAAAGGCATGTTGATCCTCTTTTGGGAGTGATCTAAATGTTTATGGATTTAAAATTACAATCGCATTATTTCTAAATATACGTAAAATATCATGATATCACATGGTGTCAAAAATAAACACAATATGAAATATATCTTAAACACAATCCACAAAAATTGATATAATAAAAAATAATTTAAACACAAAATAAGGTCATTCTTCAATCAAGGGGGTCCTAAATCAGATAGCCAGTGTCTCATTAGCACATCACTATTCATCCACACATAAATAATGAATAATGTCTAAAGTCCACATTACAATTTGTTTATACAAACAATATTTACAACTTGGGAATAGATTAACCTTTTAAATTACATCAAGGATGAATTAAAAAAAAAAATCACGACTTCTCGAACTTCGGGTTCCTTAAAAAGGATCCTACAAATAAAATAGACACTGGCTACTCTTTGATCGACCACAATCACATCCATGTAATATCATACAACATTCATTCACAACATGTCCATACGTGCAAGTATAAAAATGAGATGAATTTCTCATATATTAGGCCTTTTATAAGCTTTTCCCTCAATTAACTGGTTAAATATGCAAAAATAGAACTTCATGAGTATTAAAATAATTAATTCCACTCATGATTTAATTTAAAAACCCATTCTATTTGCATATATACTCCTTTGAAAATTAATAGAATACCCATTTCTATAAATCGATAGGCCTTCGAAGGTTTAGATCTTAATGGGTTGAAGGTTCAAAAGCTTTATGGGCCTTAACAAGACCACAAGAATTGGATATTAGTTGGATACTATCGGATCTTAACTCGGGTTAGATGATATGAGATCCAAAAACCAAAAAACAATAAATAAAACTATTAGGTTTAAAAAGCAAAGAATAAAAAACTTTGAAAAACCCTAGTCACTATGCCCTTTGGGATTGGGAAGAGAGGGAGAGAGAACAGGGAGGAGAACAGGGACCCATACTCTCTCCTCATCAAACGTTGGAGTCCCCACCCCTCACCGGACTAAAGCCCTCCCCCCTAATATTGCCGACCTCCACAGCGTGCAACGCTGGAGCCATCTCAGCCCTTCACCAGACGCTGCAGGGTGTGTAACATATCGAAAAATTTAAGGCTAATTTTCATTTAATTATTCATGATTAAGAAGTCCAAGATTTATTTATTTATTTATGTTTATGTGTGTTAAATTCCCAACTTGGTGAACGATAGCTAGACGAAACGAAAAATAGACGGAAGGATAGGAAGTTATAGATGATATTCTATCTAAGTTGAAAAAATTTAGACGATATTCCCTCAAAGTTGAAGGAAGTTAGACGATGTTCCATCTAAGTTGAAGGAAGTTAGACGATATTCCATCTAAATTGAAGGAAGTTAGATGATGTTTCGCCTAAGTGAAAAAAGTAGACGATAAGACTAAAACTTAGGTGATGCGTTGGCAGTAAGACGATGTGTTGAAATTAGACATAAGTAGTTAGACACTGATGTAAACTGGAAAGCTAGACGACATAAAAATAGACGAAGTATCCTCTAAGTGAGAGGCATTAGACAAAGTAGCATATTAGACGAATTGCTTTTATCATCTTCCGGATTGACGATATAATGAAAGATTAGATAAGATATTGAAGAGATAGATGATATATTGAAGGATTTGATATTAGTAAGCTACCAAAATGAAGTTGGATGACGAGATCATCAAAAATGAAAAGTACGATAAGACTTAGATGATATGGCCAAGGGACAAAGTAGACGATGAGAGTAGACGATGCCCAGTAGACGACATAAATTTTGGAACTTCGACTGTGCCAGATTCAATTAGATTTAAATAATGTCAAGACCTAATAGTATTAAATTTTCTTTGGATTTGAATACTGTAAGGATCTGAATCAGTCAACTTTTCTACAAGATTTGGGGTGACATGACCAAATGAATAGAAGAGAGTGTCAAGGCATAGAGTAGGTCTATAGGTATGAGAATGCTATGGAAGTCTTACTTTGTATGTAAGGGTGTCATGGAGGGCACACAGGAAAGGGCATACGTCTAATGGGCAGAAGTAGGAGGGGTAGACCCTACCTAGAATAGAGAGAGAGTTATATAGATCTCACTCCTTTTCCTTCTCTTATCCCTATTCTTCTCATTTCCTTGGCTTCCTACACTCTCCAGAATGTTCTTGGGAGAACCTTACTGTCACATAGTGGTACATCTCTTACGATCTTCTCAAATCACAATTCAACTTCTTCTCTTTTTCTGAGACTTGGTTCTATGTTCCCCTAACCTCTTACTTTTAGGGCAGAACGAAAGAGAGAGTAGGATGAGCTATCTGGAGAGAAGGGCAGAAAACTCAGAGTTTTAGGCTTCCTTTGAGGTAGGATTTCTAATCACAAATCAAGCGTAAGTCTTATGCCTAGCTTCTTCGATCTATGCTCTAGACAGTTCACCAATAAGTACGAACCGCATATTATGTGTTCAGATCAAGTTGAAACTTATCTTCCGATATCCTTAAGTTTTCTCTAAGTGGTTACGAAGATTTTCATGAATGATAAGATACACAACAATAAGGATATGTTAATAAGACTCAAGATGAGTTTTAGATAAGTATGTTATGAAGAGAAAAAAACATGTTACATCATGTACCAGTCTATGGGTAAGGTCGTTTCTAAGAATAATAAGCCTTACATTGGATAAGCATAGGGTGATCTGGACAGAAGGTCCACTATATGTCATGATTAAACCTAAAATTGGACTTTATCGCCCAGTCGAGTCATATTTCTTCTTTGGGACTCCTACTCAAATGTGTAAGGGAAAGGACTACTCGGTGGAAGTGGCTGCCAGTGGAAAGGGCAACCCAGACTAAATGTTTTGGAGGGGAGATCTGGCGTGGAGCCACCTGCAAGTGTAGCCACCTATAGGTGCAGTTGGTTAGAGTGTGAAGTCTCCATTATATGTTCTTTCTCTGCTTTACTTATGATCCATGTTTCATACTTAAGCTCCGATTACTCTGGTTAATATGTTGTTAATGTGAGTGTAATCTCCATAATATGATTATGCTCATGAATACGATATGTAAGTGTGTGCCCGCTATACATATGTATGTTCACGTATGCTCACCCACAGGTATTACATGTTAGCTTTCCTGACAAGAGAATATGTTAAGAAAAGTTTTCATTCAAGTATAAAAATGATAAGATGCTACAAGATATGTTTATACTCTTTCATGTTCAAGTTATGTTTATGATGCTCATTTACGTTGGCAAATCATGTTGCAAGTTTTCGTTCCTACAATGATATCAATAGTTATTGTTTCTAGCTTTCGTGTTTTCTTCCTTGGCTTCATCAGCCTTGGACGGTGGTATGAGACGCCCCCATTGCTGATCCACCTAAGCTCATCTGATTAAGACTCCAGCCAAGCATTCAAGTTCCACCATGTTTAAAATAATTGCACTTATTTATAATTGTATCATGAGTATAGATAAGATGACATGACTTGCTGACGAGATGTGCGTAAATATTTCTGTTGGCGGGTGACTGCTATGTTGGTGTTAGAAGTCGTACTGAGTCTTGTACTCAGTCTGTTACACAGCCTGTTTCTAGGTGTTGAGCCGTGAGGAGGTCTGGTGGCTGAGTACTGTTGGTCAGAGATTTGGGTAGCGCCACGGGAGCGTGTAGTCTATAGATGTAGAGCTTGTGTCTGGTGGCTGGCTATGCGTGGCACTATTTGTCCTGTTTTGTTGCCCTTATGGGCCTGTGTACTAAGACACTCTTATAATTAATTATGGATTATGAATGAAAAATAGTTATTATTTATTTTCTCTTCATAATGCATGGTTAATGATGGATGGTTTTATCTTGTGGAATTCTCAAGGTGTTACTACTCTTTGGTATGTGTACGTTCATTGCCGCACTTCGTGTTTCTGCTTTAACAGGGTGTGACACAGTTGGTGGTATCAAAAACCAATAAGCGATTTAGCACTTGACATTCCACCACATTTAACATGTCGATGGTACTGGAGTTGTCGTGGGAGAGTAGACTGATTTGGTCATTGTTGGATTGTTGTAAGAAGATGGCGAGAGCTGGGAGGAATGGCGACCAAGATTAGCTCAAGAGATTTCTTGGCATTTTCGAAGGTTGGGCACAAAACGTGCAACAGAGGATAGGAGACTAGGGCGATGAAAGGTTAGCTGAAGTGTCATTGATGGAGAAGTTCATGAGGATGGAGCCTCTATTCTTTAAGTGGGGGAGTTGGCCCGGTGTGCCAGAAAAGTGGATCAGGAAGATAGAGAAGATATTCATAGTTATCTGTTGCAAGGAGGAAGATAAGACGAGACTAGCAATGTTCATATGGAAGGATGTTGCGGATGAATGGTGAAACTTGATGTAGAGAACTAGGTTTCTTGGTCACTAGGAAGTAATCCACTGGGAGGAGTTCCTGTTGGTATTTTGGGAAAAGTATTTTTCACAACATATTCAGGATCAGATGAAACGATAGTTTTTTAATTTGAAGCAATGTAACATGACAGTATTATAGAATGAGACCAGGTTCGCAGAGCTGGAGAAGTATGCACCACACATTTGTCAGGATGAGCGCAGGAGGGCTCGGAGTCTTGTTGATGTGCTCAAGGATTATTTAAGAGAGAAGGCTGCTATCCTTGTGCCGGAGACGTTACCGTCGGCAGTGACTAAAGCATGCTTAGCATAGGAGAACGTAGAAAGGACTCAACACTGCCGGGAGGCATGGAAGAAGGGGAAGACACAGGTTCAGGGTGTTTTGAGGTCTCTAACCAAGAAGGGGAAGTTTGAGAGCAGATAGACTCAGAGCATCCAACAGTAGCCGTAGAGTCAGTTCACCACCTTTCATGTTTGTCCCAGTTGTGGGAAGAGGCATGCAGGGACGTGTATGAAGGCATCCGGGAAGTGTTTTCAGTGTGGCAACCTACGACACATTGCCAAGTTTTGCCCAGATCGTATGGGATGACAGGCGAGGGGAGTAGGATGTCAAGTAACAGTGCCAGCTAGGTTGTATCACTTGACTAAGAAGGATGTGGAGGCGTTGGAACAGGTAGTTGGTGGTATGGTTTCTATCGTTGGATATCTTGCACATGTTTTGTTTGATCCTGGAGCTATAGATTCCTTTATTTCTATTAGGTTTGCTAGAATTGGTAGTGATGTCCCCATAATAGGTACACCTACTATACTAGTTTGCACACCTGTCGGTGAAGTTATGACTACTCATATGGTTTAGGGATTAAAAATCAATATTGATGGTAGAAGTAAGCCTAGGAATTTTCTTTTACTTGACATGAGTGATTTCGATGTTATTTTTGGTATGGATTGGCTTGGAAAGTATTATGCATTACTAGATTGTCATCATAAGAAGGTAATCTTTCAAATCCTAGGAGAATAGGAGTTTGTTTTTAGGTGTCCCAAAGCTAAGTCTTCTAAGGTTGTTGTGTTTACCTTAAGGGCCAGTAAGCTGATCAGGTAGGGTTGTCCCTCTTACTTACTGATATAATGGTTCAGAGTTAGGTAGGGTCTCCTAAGACTATTGATAGGATAGAGATGGTAAGAGAATTTGTAGATGTGCTTCTTGATAATTTACAAGGGTTACCCCCAGATAGAGATGTCCAGTTTATTATAGAGTTGTATCATGGAACAGAACCCATATCTAAGGCTCCCTATAGAATGGCACTGGTAGAGCTAGTGAAATTGAAGAGGCAGTTAGAAGAGTTGCTTAACAAGGGGTTTATCCGACCTAGTGTTTCTCCATGGGGTGTGTTAGTGTTATTTGTGAGGAAGAAGGATGGATCTATGAGGTTATATATTGATTACAGGAAACTCAACCAAGTGACAGTAAAGAATAGATATCCATTACTAAGAATTGATGATTTGTTTGACCAACTTCAGTCTGTTACGATGTTTTCTAAGATTTACCTAACATCTAGGTATTATCAGCTGAAGATCCAAGATCAGGATATCTTTAAGACACCATTCAGAACTAGATATGGTCATTTTGAATTTGTAGTGATGCCTTTTGGACTTACCAATGCTCCTGCATCTTTTATGGATATGATAAATAGAGTGTTTCAGCTATTTCTTGATAATTTTGTGGTGATCTTCATTGATGATGTATTGGTGTACTTTCTTAGTGTTGAAGCTCATCGGGACCATTTGAGGTTAGCATTGTAGAAATTGAGAGATCATAGGTTATATGTCAAGTTCAGTAAGTGTGAATTCTGGTTAAAGAAAATAACTTTTCTAGGTCATGTCATATTTTCTAAGAGTATTTCTATTGATTCGGAGAATGTGAAAGCGGTGTTAGAGTGGGATCCTTCTCAGACTGCTATAGAGGTGCATAGCCTTCTTGGACTAGCGGGATATTATCGTTGATTTTTTGAGGGATTTTATGACACTGCAGTCCCAATGACCAAGCTGACTAGAAAGGGGGAGACGTTTATATGGACAACCAACTGTGAAGGTAGTTTTAAAGAGTTAAAAAGAAGATTGACACATGCTCCTATTCTAGCATTACCTGAAGGGATCGAAGGTTTCATTGTGTACACTGATGCTTCGAAGTTTGGGCTAGGGTGTGTACTGATGCAACATGGAAGGGTGATCGCTTATGCATCGAGGCAGTTTAAGGAACATGAGCGTAATTATCCCACACATGATTTAAAGTTGGTAGTCGTTGTGCATGCACTGAAGATTTGGAGACATTATCTATATGGAGGTACTTTTGAGATATTCACTAACCATAAGAGTTTGAAGAGAAATAAGGAGTTGAACTTGAGGTAATGTAGGTGGTTAGAATTTCTCAAGGATTATGATTTTTCTATGAACTATCACCCTCGGAAGGAAAATGTGGTCTTGGATGCATCGAGCAGAAAGAGGCTAATGAGCACGAGATTTAGGGGACTGTGGTAGAATTCCGTAGCAGTAATCGACTTTGAACCACAGTCTAGTGTGGACATACTCACTTTCCGGGACAACTATCTATCAGGTCATCCATTTTGATGGAGTTATAGAAGCTCAAAAGAATGATGTAGAGTTGCAAAGGATTTAAGATATACCAGACTTCACTCACAAGGCAGATGGTACTATGTTTTTCAAGGATCGGTTGTATGTACCTGATGATAGCAGCTTGAAGCAAGATATCTAATCTAAATGGCACAAGTAGAGATATACTATTCATCCAGGTAATGTGAAGATGTATCATGACTTAAGTAGGAGTTTCTGGTGGTCTGATATGAGGAGGGATGTACAAGAGTATGTGCCCAAGTGTCTCACATATTAGTAGGTTAAGGCTGAGTGACATAGACCATCAAGGTTGTGGAAGTGGGAGCACATAACTATGGATTTCATGATGGGTTTTCTAAGGGCTAGAAGGCAACTTGATTTTATTTGGGTAATCATAGACATGTTGATTAAATCAGCTCACTTCTTACCCATCAATATGAAGTAGTCAGTAGACAGTCTTATGATGCTCTTTGTGGAGGAGATTGTGTGTCTGCATGGGATTCTCATTTCAATAGTCTCAGATAGAGATTCCAGATTTACATTCCGATTGTGGATGGCATTTCTGGTAGCTTTTGACACCGAGTTAAAGTTTAGTTCAACATACTACTCTTAGATAGATGGGCAGTCAGAAAGGACAGTACAGACGCTAGAAGAAATGCTCAGGACTTGTAGCTTGGACTGTGGTAATGCATGGGATGAGCAGTTAGCCATGGTAGAATTTGATTACAATAGCAGCTTCCATTCAAGTATTAGTATGCCAGCTTTTGAGGCTTTGTATGGCAGAACTTACAGATCTCCGCTGTGTTAGATTGAGGTAGGAGACAAAGTTTTGACTGGAGCGGAGATAGTTCAATAGAGTTTGGAGTATATGGCTATGATCAAGAAGAGGTTATTAACAACCCAGAGTAGACAAAAGAGCTATGCTGACAGAAGAAGGAAAGATCTAAATTTCCAGGTGAGCGATCATGTATTCCTTAAGGTTTCCCCTATCGGAGGAGTGATCAGGTTTTATAGGAGGGGTAAGTTGAGCCCCAGGTGTAATGCCCCGAGTTTTTTGAAAATTTTTCAGAACTAGATCCGTGGGTTTCGGATAGCTTTTGCAGGTCCCGGATTGAGTTTTACGGTTTACTCGTATTTTTACCTGTCGGACCTTCAGAATCTCGTGTAGGGCGAACCGTTGCGTTCTCTTACTCTGGGACGTTACCAACTCGTTGTGCATTTTTCAAAGATCGTGGAGAGTATTTTTCCCTATTTTTTACATTTTTTAGAAATTTTAGATTTTCTATTTAAACCCAACCCCTTTTCTCTCTCCTAATCTCTCATTTCTCACTCTCTCCCTCTCTCTTCTCTCACGCTCTCTCTTTCTCCCCCCTCTTCTTCAGCGGTCGACGGAGCGAGACGGGGGCGAGGCGGAGGTGATGCGGGTGAGGATCAGGTAGGGAAGGGATGATCAGGCGGGGAAGGGATGAGGATGGCCGGCGGTGGAGGCGCGGCAAAGCTCGGCCGCGAGTTCGGGGCGCCGCGGTGGTTCATGCGGTACTTTCTTGGCAGATCGACCTCCTCGATGCGCGGAATCTTTGGTGGAGGTAGGAGGATGGTTCCCTAGCTCGTGTACTTCATTTTCTGTGAGTTTGGTAGTCCGAGGCGAGTCGAGAGGGTTTATTTTCCCGTCGGGGTTAAAATGTGTGATTTTGGGGTGTGAGCCGGATCTCTCGTTTTGATTGAGTTTTTGGGATTTAAATGGGCCCTCTAGGTGCTAGAGAGGTTGGGGAATGATTTTCCTTTATTTTCCCCTTCACATGGGTGTGAGTGGGGCGTGGAATGGGGTTTTCTACCGAGTTTGACAGTTTCGGGTTCAGAGCGAAGTAGCGGCCGTACCAGAGACTGCCACTTCAAGAGGCGGCCCTCTGGGGCCACCACTAGTCCCGTTAAGTCGATTTGAAGTAGCAGCCTCGCGACTGACCGCTACTTGGTAGTAGCGGTCAGGCCAGGACCGCCACTTCTTGATCCCTGGATAAGACGGCCAGGTGTTTGACCATTTCCTCCGAGTTGCGGCCAGGGAGATGGCCGCCATTTGCTGGTTGCGGCCCAAGGATGGCCGCCTTATTCCAGGTATCCCTGGCAAGTGGCGCTCCTGTGGAGACTGCCACTTGGAGGGTAGCGGCCCAGAGTGGACCGCTACCTGGGTCTATTGACACTGAAAATATTTCTAATTTTTATTGACCTTTGCTTTTGCAGGTCATAAACTCTGGTCGAGTGCCCCTACACCCCCAAGATGGGATGCCGAAGGCAATATCAGTGGAAACCCGGGTGATCCGATCAAGACACACGGAATGCCGAAGTGGTCCGTAAGTGGCCGAAGAATTATCCCATGGGGGTGAGAACATATGGAGTGGTTTCGCAGTCAATGAAGACGCTTCCTACAGGCGTAAAGCAGGCCTGAGGGCATAATTTGAAGTGCCGAAGGTGATATCAACGAAAAAACCCAAGAAATCCACTCAGCACCCCCGGAATGCCGGAACGGTCCGTAAGTGGCCAGAAAGTCCACTACAAGAAAAATGGGAAATACCGACGGTATTTTTCGACTAAAAAGTTTTCGTCGGCAATACGTCGGAATGTTTTATCTTTCTAACGGAAATATATTATGTTAGAAATTCGTCGGTAATTACCGACTATTTTTTGACACAATTTTTTTGTCGGAAATACGTCCGAAACTTTCAACAGAAAAAATTAACGTCGAAACTACGTCGAATATTTCAGACTTATGTCCGACAAAAATGCGTTTCGTCGAAAATAAATAAATGCAGGTTAAAAAATATGAATAGTTTACGGCGGATAAATTAAGGTCGTAGATTCATCAGGAAATACGTCGAAATATTCGGACGTATTTTCGACAAAAATAAGTTTCGTCGAAAATAAATAATTGCAGGTTAAAATATTTGAATAGTTTACTGCGGATAAATTCAGGTCATACATTCATCGAAAATACGTCGAAATATTCAGACGTATTTTCGACAAAAATAAGTTTCGTCGAAAATAAATAATTGCGGGGGATAATTTACGATGGATAAATTTAAGGTCGAACATTCGTCGGAAACTTGTCGACGTATCTCCAACAAACCTTTATCCGTCGAAATATTTCGATATATTTCCGACTGATTTTTTGTATGTCGAAAAATGATTAAATAGTTTTCCACCCTTCCTTATATTAATAAATATTATTATATTGTTATATTTATTAATTAGTACTTTTATGATTTTTCGTGAGTTTTGCAATTATTTTATGGTTATTGGCAAGTGGACCATTGGGAATTCAGAAAAATAAAATATTTTATCCACTTGAATTCCCTTTGGTGTTGCTTGAGTGTGGCTTTGCCTTCTTATCGTAGGCACACGAAAGTCACCCTGGTTTTTCTGGTTGCACGCCCTTTCTTCTCATTTTTTTTGTCTGTGATTTTCTCTTCGTTATGTAAGCACTCCCTCTTCGCAGGGTATGGAGACCCGCAGAGGTTGTTATGACAAAGAAGGACTCTTGACAGAATCCTGATAAAAAACTCTTTCATCTGTAAACATAGCAACTTATCTGTTCAGACACTTATCATGCTTGATCCCACCGTAAATTAGTAGAACTGGAGATAATCTCGTTCCTTGATCTTAGATGAGTTTAATCAGTGTCATTTGATGACTAGGAAAGATTCAGATCCGTGTTAGTAGAGTTATTAGGAAGCCCATACATGGTTAAACCCTACAAACGAACTTGAGTTTCTTCAAGTTTCACTACCATGAGCTATTTGTCACCGTTTCATAGTTATTTGTCACTTCTAATGGGCTATTTGTCACTCATAACAAGATATTTGTCACCCATATCCTATGCTAGGTGTCGCGTTTGTTCGCTTCATATCATATTGTGACTTCTGTTATCCATTTATCACCCCTGCGAGACATTTGTCAACCTTGAAGCCTATTTGTCACCATTGATGACTATTTGTCACCACTATGCGGTGTTAGCCGTCGCGCTTGATTTTAGCTTATCTGACTGACTGGCTCCAAAACTTCAAAACATGTTCTTCTTTCTGTCTAATAGTGATAATTAATAAATATAATAGTATAATTATAAAAAAGTAAATACAAAAATAAAAAAATCATAAAAATTAAAAATCAAAGGTTGCGATGTTACCATCCAACTCTCTAAATAGAGCATGAAAACCAAGGGATGTGAGGGTATGCCCCTGCGAAATGGACAATACCACAAGTTGATTATGTAAACATGACAAAAGTCACGAATGAAGAAATACAACAGAGTAGGTGGATACAACGTAGTCCAAATACAACAGACACACTACATTATAACAAGGTAAGAAATTGAGCAAGTTCATGAAACAGATAATAATTCGTAGCACATATACTATTAGGCCCTGTTTGTTCAGCGGTTGTCACATATTTGGAATCCTTTAATAACCCACGACCTACCAACATGTCTCTCAACCTTGCATTCTGAAGACTTTGTTCAGCAGCAGTCACCTTCTATTAGACTTTTATCATTATTATATTAATTAAATATCATTTTCATTGTTTGTCACAAAGTCATGCATTTATTGATTATCATTTTTATGGATTTTTATTATTATTATATTTATTTTCTCTTTTGGGTTCACCAATCACCTCCCGTATGTGAGAGCAGCAGAGTAAAATGTATGATGAGGGTGATGAATGCATATTATTAGTGATAAATAAGTTGACAGAGGCAACAAATGCACATTAGTGGTGACAAATAGGTTGACAGGGGCGACAAATGCACATGAGGGGTGACAAAAGTATCTTAACGGAGAAAAATGCACAAAGACGACGGCTCCCAAGAGCAAAGGCGACGTCTCCTGCATGCTAAGAGTGAAAAATGCCTATTAGTGGTGATAAATAGATCAACAAGGGGATAAATACGCATGAACGGTGACAAATAGATCCTAGCGATGAACTATGAGCATGAAGATAAGACCTACTAATATTAGAACCATCGACAAACCCTGCTACTTATAGGGGAAGAACTCCGCTTCATAAAGGTAATCCCTACCTGCGATGGATGTTATCCTTCATTTGACGGCAACCACATCACAGAAAGATCAAGCATCCATCATGCAAAGAAAGGTTACAGAAAAAGAAAGTATATTGATAGGGGGAGAGGGTACAAGCGGTTACTCGTTCTCTTTGAGACGGAACCTGTAATGTCCCAGATTTTTCGGATCCTTCTTCTCGGGTCTCGGATCTATGTTTCCAGTAAATTTGGCTCCGTTGTGTTCGAAGTGATGTTTCGGACATCTTTCGTGTTCAGATCGGCGCGGTCCAGAGCTGTTTCGGAGGCCGAGTGCGTTCTACGACTTTTTCCGCGTGTTTTCCGATTTCCTGCGTGCGGGTTTCGACAAACCCTGCGGAACTCCGTTGCGGGTGAACCGGGTCGTTCACCTGGGCACGGGTGGTACCATCGCGATCGGTGCATTCCGAGGATCATGAGGATGTGATTTTCTATTTTTTGATATTTTCCAGAATTTTCAGATTTTCCCTACATAAACCCTTTTCTCTCTCTCCCCTCTCATTTCTCACTCACTCTCCCTCTCTCTTCTCTCATGCTCTCCTTCTCCCCTCTCTTCTCCGGTGGCCGATGGAGCGAGGGGGGGCGAGGCGGCGATGGCGGGAGGCGAGGAATGGGGAACGGGTCGAGGATCGAGGGACGGTGGCGCGTGGAAGCTCGGCCGCGGGTTCATGAAGCGGCGAGGGTTTCACGGCGTTTTCTTCGTGGATCGGCGTCCACGGTACGTCGTTTCTTCGGTGGAGGTAGGGAGATGGACCCCCAGCTCGTGCATTCCCTTTTCCGCAAGTTTTGTAGGCCGCGGTGAGCCGAGCGGGCGTATTTGGGGATTTTGGGAAAAATCCATGTTTTTGGGGTTGAGCGTCGATCCACCGTTTCATTACGTTTTTGGCCGATGCGAGGCCGTAGATACATGCTAGGGGCTATTTGGGGGCTTCCCCCTTATTTTCCCTATCATCCGTGGATGATCGGGGCGTGGAACGGAATTTTTGGGTGTAGCTCATCGTTTCCCCATCGGGACGCTGTGGCGGTCGTTCCAGTCACCGCCACAATGTGTAACGCGCCTGGGAAGGTGTGTTACGCTCCCTTTGTTTTGGGTATTGGCGTTCGGGGGCCTGACAGCCCCACGATAGACCACCACAGGCCTGTGACGCCCTCATGCTAGACCGTTACGGTGGTTCCAACCGTGGTTTATGATCGTTGGGGGCCATAGACACCTGACGCACCCAGAGTGGGGTGTCAGGGTAGTGTGACGCCCCTGGGTAGGAGCGTTAGAGTTAAAGCATCCACCCCGCTCCCTAACGCACTTGGGTAGGTGCGTTAGAGAGCGTGACGCACCGAGCGTCATACGTCACGGCTTGTGTAGCTCTGTGGCCTAACGCACCGGCATCTATCCGTTAGGTGACGTAACGCCCCTAGAGGAGCGCGTTACGTTCAATTTTCACTCGTGCCCTGACGCACCTGTTTAAGTCCGTCAGGTTCGGTGACACACCAGCGTGGGTGCGTTACAGTTCGTTTCGCACCGAGAGTCTGACGCTCCTGAGTTGGACCGTTAGGGTGCTATGACGGCCTACCTTTGGACCGTTACGGTCTGTGACGACCCAAAGAGAGACCGCCTGGCACTGTGTTGCGCCGAAGTGGTTCTTCGTGCTTGCTGCGATTGGTTCGCGTTGTGTAGGTCCCTAGTCGACCCGGTTGAGACCCTGCGGTCGACTTGCGGTCTTATGAATGCCCCAGACACCCGTGGGATTCTGTGTCCGTGTTTTGAGGGTGTCGGGAGGACTGTGCTACCTCGTTTGGCCGTGCCCGTGGGTTTGAGAGTCTGGGTGACTCCTCGTGTTCCAGGCTTTTGTGTTATGCTTAATCGAGTCACCGTGTATTAGTGTGTGTGTGGTGGGGTCTCCCCCGCATGTCGTGAGTTTTCTTGGAAGATGATTCCCGAAAGGGCCGTGTGTTTGGCCTTGGACTGCGAGTCCAGTTATCGGCGTGGCAGCTTGTGCGTTACCCTGGGAATCATGCTTCTGTGCTTTCCGTGTGGGCCATGTGTGTGGCCTTGGACCGCGAGTCCAGTTGTCCAGCCTAGAGTTGGAGGTTTCCCATTGTTCCCTTAGAGTGGGGTTCGGTTTGGCAGCTTGTGAGCTGCCTTGGGAACCGTACTTCTACGTTTCTTTGTGGACTATGAGTCACGTTTCTTCTCCGACTATGGTCACCGTGCGACGGTGCTGGTACGTAGGGTGGTCCCCGTATCTCGTCGGGTTCAGACGTTGTTTTCCGTTGACTTAAGAGTCTACTCCATAGTGACCCTCCACTAGTCGTAGCCTACCAGTACGCGTGTGCTGGTCTCACCTGGGAGTAGGTGTACGGGGTTACCCTGAGGACGGTTTTAGACTGGTTTCCGTTGGGCCCCGCGTCCAGCAGCCAGAGTCCGGCTGAGGGGAAAACTGGTCAGAGGGCTAGACCAGGGACGGACGGTCTGTGTGTGCACACGTGGTTGGGGGCAGTTGGACCCACGTCGACGGGCGTGACCCCAGCTAGTCACTTGTTTGTGGTTACTTGTATGGTGTCTCAGTTCTCGCTGGGCCGGAGGGATACACCTGAGGCGCGGACTAAGACGTCAGTGGACGCATTCGGCCTTGCTTCTAGTGGGAGGTACTCCTGTCGAGTTGGGAGTGACAGACTGTCAGTCAATCTCTGTGACTTCAACCTTCGGGTTTTTGGTCGTGTTGACCGTTGAGTTTCGGTTGTCTCGCCGTGGTGCGTGTGTCGGTTTTCATGCCGTGAGACTGGTGCTAATAGCTTTACCGAGGTTGCGTCTTGTTGGTGCGGTGTCTACGATAGGGTGGTAGTGATCACGCCTTGGACCGCGTGTCCAAGTCGGCTGTGTCCTGGGGGACAGGCCGCTACGGCGCGGTTGCCGTGGGTTTTTATTTCGGTAAGTGGTACTAGTGTGGTTCGGTAGCCCCCGACCGTGAGATCGGGGTGTGTTTCTGGTACAGTAGGAGTAGTTGTAGTGCCGAGTTTTGATCGGCCACCGGGTTTACTATTCCTGCTGTTACTGTTGCTCTCGTAGTTACAACTTTCTGTGCCGCCGTTGTTCTCAGTTGGGGTTCCGCGGGATCCCTGCTGAGTCTCTATTTTGGAGACTCACCCCAACTTTTCAGGTGCGGCGGTTCTTCCTCGTGGTTCTAGGATGCTGTTCAGAGGTTCTCATTTGCCAGCTCGCCGGGCCGAGTGTTCACTCGACATGTGGTACGTTTTTATTACTTTAGACTGTACTTTCTGTTGGACTGGACTCTGTAGTAGTAGTTATTTATTTATTTCCATTAATTATTCAATTATCCTGCTTTATTTCCTATTTCTTTATGCCTCCACACTCCTTTAAGCCCTTCCGAGCCCTCCCGGTTCGTGGGCGGTAGTTCGAGTCTCGGGTTGTCGGGCCTTCCCGGTAATCAGATTCTCGGGTCGTTACAGAACCTGTCAGGTTGGAGGCTCGACACCCCATTGTTACAAAACAGGCGGTCCACCTTCGCCAAGGCGTCCCGTCACCCTTGCAGGTACCCCTGCTTGTATTCCTCCGAAACATCGTCGCCGCTGCTTTCCCCTGATGGCTGGTCCGGCACCGATAGGGCTTCCTTTCGGAAGCACAAACGTTTGGTGAGAACTGACTTCTCAGACGATGACATCTCCACGAGAGTGTCTTTGACCACCAAAGGAACTCAGGATGTCCTTCGTGTTCCCCACAGAGTCTCTATTTATAGGAAGGAGACGAAACCACCAGAGGGCAAAAGAGTGTTCGTGCCTCCCCAACTTTGTGGAAATCGAAGCGACGGGACCGCGAAGATCGTTCCATCTCCCCAAACTTTTCTGACTCTCGGTCCTTCCTTTTTGTCGGTCATGAGATTGCTTGGACCGAGGTTCCTTTCGTCCAGATACATCAACCGCATAGTAGACGAGAGGCCGGAGAGAGATACTGCAACGGCTAACACCGCATAGTGGTGACAAATAGTCATCAGTGGTGACAAATAGGCTTCAAGGCTGACAAATGTCTCGTAAGGGTGATAAATCGATAACAGAAGTCACAATATGTGATGAAGCGAAACTGGTGCGGACACCAGAGCGAGCGAGAAGCACGAACCCGCGAGCCGTCGGTACCGTACGCAGAGCACCACTCGGGCTACATCGGCTTCCATCTAGCTCAGAGACAGTCTGGAGACTCCCCCTTGAGTCTTAGTATTTATCATATGTATGGAGATTTTATTTGTGTGTAATGTGTGTTTATTTAATTTTATTCGGATTGTAATTCGGATTGTAAGAGGGGTTTATTTGTAATTTGGGACCACCTGCGTCCCGCGGGCCCCCTAACCCCTCTCTCATTGATCCACCTCATGTCTAGGACCCATGTGGGGTCAGTCAACCTTCCAATGTGGTCTTCTGGAAGAGTTGGACCAAGGGGGGGACAATGGGTATTCAAAGTCCAAGAAGGAGGCAAGAAGGTCAAGGGGGCGCCCCCCATTTATCATATTAAATTGGGATTTGTAATCTTATTTTATTTGTTCCAAACCACATGGGAGAAAATAAATTTGAACTCCCTCTTTTATCCCTCCCAATTCTAGATCTAGGGTTAATTAGTGTCTTTTGGTATTTCATACAAATAGCATGTATTTTCATTTTGATGACAATTAATGAGAAGAAAAATCAGATTTTCCTCCAAAGGAGCAAGGGTCGCCCCCTATATCTCTCCTCTCTCCCCCTTCTGCAGCTGGGAAGGCTGTGAATCAGAGGTGTGAAACCTCATCTATCAGGTGTGAAGATCATCGTCGCCGCCACTGCCGCCATCGTGCCGTCATCACACCACCGCCATCGTCGCCGGAGTTCTGTCCACCTAGGATAGCCCCTTCTTCCCGAAATTTCTGCTGCCATCCTCGAGATCTTCTGGAGCCCAAACTTTCAGGGTGAGCTCTAGAGGTTCAACCCATGTCCCAGAAAAATTGGTGGAGCTTCTAGCATTTTTTTTCCATTTTCCATTTTCGTTCTCCCCCTCCTTCCAGATCTGCCTGCAGCCTGTCCAGTTTTCAAGAAACCAAATAGAACATTCATGAACCCATTTTTCCATGATCTAAATGACTTGATATTTTTATTGGAGATTCTGTCCACCACCCTCATCACCCACGCATTTTCTTGGAATTTCTGGAGTCTTCTACCTATTTTTAAAAGTCACTGTCAGATCCAAAACTCAGATCTGTCTCTGCTGTCCAGATCCGACCACCCGGTGCTAATAAATACTGTTCCCCATTCAAATCTCCACCAAATCCTTCACAAAAATTATCCCCGTTTTCATTTCTCTCCCCTCTACAAGTTTCATGAAGAGCTCAACATCTAGATCGGAGGCCTAATTCGGCCCGGCCAGATCTAAAACAGAGATCAGTTCGGTTCTAAAATCCCCCATCCGAAGTACAGCCCCAACGAATTTTCTAGAGTCATAGAGGGTCGAAGGATTTCGAGAGAGCTTTCCAACGGCGCCAGTTTCGCACGGATCCGACGTCGGTGCTGGTCGCAGCAGCTTCTGTCGTCGGAGCGCGCAGGTCTGAAACTGAGTTTCAGATCCGTGGACAGTAACTTCGACAAGTGATGATCGGAGCCACCCGACCTCCGACCGGTGTTCCCGCCCGGCCGCCGTCCAGGGAAGCGCCACCAGGTGTCACCATCACAGCGAGACCCACCCCGCCAGGTCCGGAGGATTGAGCAGCACGTGGGCCCCACGAACCCGCAGATCGCGCCATCCGGACAGCACAAAAATGCGGGTTTCGGCACCGTCAGAGCGACATCAAGATGCTGCCCATCAACCCAATTCCCTATACTCCCGGGCCCCACATGTGACCTGTTACCTCCTTGCGTGGAGTGGGTTGAAACATTTGTACTGCAGTAAACTTTGTTAACTGGGAGTACGGATATTGTCGGGGTTGTCTTCCCCACGCAGGGAGCGTGGAGGTAACGGTCTTAACTTCTTGGCATTACGCTTGCTTAGCTAGTATATGGTCATATGCCGTTGCGAGAGCGTAGGATTCTAGCATGTGAGTTCATGTCACTGCTGTGAGTGAGAGAGTGACTCGTCCCGTGGCTCAATCCGAGCACGGAAGTGAGTCGACCGCCCTTGACTCTACCGGTTTCTCAACCGCGCGGATCCACGTTTCCCCTCGCTCGGGACGACGAGTGAGCTTGCATTTCTGTTAGCGACGTATAGCCCATAGGAACTCTTAGTGTCGAGCCAAGGCGTCTCTAGTGTTCGCGTGTCGCTGGTCGCGTCTCCATCTAGAGTCCGAGGTTCGCATCACGTAGAGTCGGTCTCTCTGTCCGTCCCACATCAGTTTGGTATCAGAGCAAGTCAAGTCTAGGGTAGTCATTGCATAAGTCTTGCACGGTCTAAGTCGAGTCTAGGATTATCATTATTTTTAAAACAAAAAAGTGTTTTAAAGTTGCAATTCATCCCGATAATCCGGTATATTAAAAGGTGTTATCCGAACGTTAGGCTACGCCTATCGAAAAGGTCGCACACTTGCACGAGGAGATCTTCGGGTCGACCCTCCGTCACGTACCGGTTATTGGCTAAGTCTAGGTGCATTGATAATCATGCCATCAACAAAATCACCGTGAAGTACAGGTTCCCTATTCCCCGCCTAGATGATATGCAAGACATGATGGCCGGTGCCACTATCTTCTCGAAGATCGATCTTAAGAGTGGCTACCACCAGGTGAGGATTAGGCCAAGTGATGAGTGGAAGACCGCATTTAAGACCAAAGATGGTCTATATGAGTGGTTGGTTATGCCCTTTGGGTTGACCAATGCCCCTAGCACCTTAATGCGACTCATGACTCAGGTCCTTCGACCATTCATTGGAGTCTTTCTGGTTGTGTATTTTGATGATATCCTTATATATAGTCGCACTAAAGGGGACCACTTGGACCATATACGGCAAGTATGTCTGCTTTTGAGGCGAGAGCAGTTGTTTGCGAACCCACAGAAGTGTGCCTTCATGACAACTCAGCTTACCTTCTTGGGTTTTATTGTGTCTAGTACTGGGGTCTCCGCTGATCCGGAGAAGGTCCGGGCCATTGTTGAGTGGCCGGAACCCCATACGGTCCATGATGTCTGCAGCTTCCATGGCCTCATGACGTTCTATTGTCGTTTCATCCGCGGATTTAGCTCCATCACTGCCCCGATCATGGACTATATTCGGAAGGGCACGTTTGTATGGACGAAGGCCGCTGCTGCTGCCTTCAAGGACATCAAGGAGCGTATGACCTAGACACCGATCCTTCGATTGCCAGATTTCTCAAAGGTGTTTGAGGTCTCTTGTGATGCGTCGGGTGTAGGGATTGGAGGAGTGTTGAGTCAGGAGACCCACCCGATCGCATACTTCAGTAAGAAGTTGAATGACGCGAAACTGTGATAATCCACTTATGATAAAGAATTCTACGCAGTTGTTCAGGCTCTTAGGCATTGGAGGCACTCTCTTTTACATCAGGAGTTTGTCTTGTACTCCGATCATGAGGCTTTGAGGTTCTTCCATTCCCAAAAGAAGCTTAATGCGCATCACAATAGATGGGTTGAGTATCTCCAGCAGTACACATTTGTGCTTAAACATAAGGCTAGAGTGGAGAACAAGGTGGCTGATGCCTTAAGTCGGCGTGCATGTCTGCTGACTACCATGAGTGCCGAGGTCATAGGGTCAGAGAAGATGAGAGAGGCCTATGTTGACTGTCCTGACTTCGGTCATATTTATACCACTCTCCAGGCCGGACCCTCGAGAGACCATGATGATTATGTGCTTCAGGAGGGTTACCTCTTTCAAGGAGGCAGGCTTTGTGTTCCCCGACTTCGGTTCGAGACTTCTTAGTCTGGGAACTACATGCGGGAGGTCTAGCCGACCACTTTGGTCGGAACAAGACTATCGAGACTGTTGAGCACAGATTTTATTGGCCGAGCTTGAAGCGTGATGTTGCTCATATTGTGGCCCAGTGCCATACATGTACTACGGCCAAAATGAAGAAGCAAAGCTTGGGCCTTTATACGCCTCTTCCCGTGCCTGATGCTCCGTGGCATGATGTTAGCATGGATTTTATTTTGGGATTGCCACGTACCTCTAGGAAGCATGATTCGGTCTATGTGGTGGTTGACCGATTCTCGAAGATGGCCCTTTTCATTCCCTGCTCGAAGACTTCGGATGCTTCGAGGGTAGCCCGCCTATTCCTTACTCTGTGGTGTGCAAGTTCTTGCCTCGTACCATAGTGTCTGACCGTGATATTAGGTTCACTAGTTAATTTTGGAAGACACTGTGACATATGTTGGGTACTCACCTCAAATTTTCCACTGCATATCATCCCCAGACAGATGGTCAGACCGAGGTGGTCAATAGGAGTCTGGGTGATCTTTTGATGTGTCTTGTCAGGGACCGTGTCGGTGATTCGGATCTCATATTACCACTGGCAGAGTTTGCATATAATGATTCGGTCAATAGGTCTACCGGTATGAGTCCATTCGAGATTGTCACAGGTCGTAGGCCTAGGAAGCCAGTGGATCTTGTTCCCATGTCCATTCATGCATGAGCATCTGAGTCTGTTGAGTCTTTTGCTAGGGATGTTAGGAGTTTGCATGACGACATCTGTCGTCACATTGAGGCCAGCAATACACGGTATAAGGAGTTAGCCGATGCCCATCGACACCACCGTGAGTTCCAAGAGGGTGAATATGTCATGATCAGGGTAAGACCTGAACGGTTTCCCTCTGGAACCGTAAAGAAATTGTAAGCTCGCGGAGCCGGTCCATTTAGAGTGTTGAAACGCATTGGATCCAATGCGTATGTTGTGGACCTGCCCGAGGAATATGGTATAAGCTCAACTTTCAATGTGTCGGATCTAGTTGCACATAGGGACCCAGCCGTGATCCCTAGTGAGCCTTTCGAGCCATCTCCTCCCATTGAGAGTGATCCCACACCCAAGTGTCCACCACCAGCCACATTTCCACAGCAGCAAGAGCATATAGATCATATACTGGATGAGCAGGTGACCGTTACGAGGAGTGGATCCTACCCGCGCTACCTAGCGCATTGGAGAGGGTGACCCGCCACCTAAGATACTTGGATCACCCGTGGAGAGTTGTAGCGGATAGATCCGGACCTACTGGAGCGCTACCAGAGCGATGCAGACCCTTACTCGACAGGGTCGAGTTTCTCCCACCCGGGGAGAATTGGTGCGGATACCAGAGCGAGCGAGAAGCACGAACCGGTGAGCCGTCGGTACCGTACGCGGAGCACCACTCGGGCTACATCGACTTCCATCTAGCTCGGAGACAGTCTGGAGACTCACCCTTGAGTCTTAGTATTTATCATATTTATGGGGATTTTATTTGTGTGTAATGTGTGTTTATTTAATTTTATTCGGATTGTAATTCGGATTGTAAGAGGGGTTTATTTGTAATTTGGGACCACCTGCGTCCCGCGGCCCCCCTAACCCCTCTCCCATTGATCCACCTCATCTCTAGGACCCATGTGGGGTCAGTCAACCTTCCAATGTGGCCTTCTGGAAGAGTTGGACCAAGGGGGGGACAATGGGTATTCAAAGTCCAAGAAGGAGACAAGAAGGTCAAGGGGGCGCCCCCCATTTATCATATTAAATTGGGATTTGTAATCTTATTTCATTTGTTCCAAACCACATGGGAGAAAATAAATTTGAACTCCCTCTTTTATCCCTCCCAATTCTAGATATAGGGTTAATTAGTGTCTTTTGGTATTTCATACAAATAGCATGTATTTTCATTCTGATGACAATTAATGAGAAGAAAAATCAGATTTTCCTCCAAAGGAGCAAGGGTCGCCCCCTATCTCTCTCCTCTCTCCTCCTTCTGCAGCTGGGAAGACTGTGAATCAGAGGTGTGAAGCCTCATCTATCAGGTGTGAAGATCACCGTCGCCGCCGCCGCCGCCATCGTGCCGCCATCACACCACTGCCATCGTCGCCGGAGTTCTGTCCACCTAGGATAGCCCCTTCTTCCCGAAATTTTTGCTGCCATTCTCGAGATCTTCTGGAGCCCAAACTTTCAGGATGAGTTCTAGATGTTCAACCCACGTCCCATAAAAATTGGTGGAGCTTCTAGCATTTGTTTTCCATTTTTCCATTTTCGTTCTCCCCCTCCTTCCAGATCTGCCTGCAGCCTGTCCAGTTTTCCAGAAACCAAATAGAACATTCATGAACCCATCTTCCCCAGATCTAAATGACTTGATATTTTTATTGGGGTTTCTGTCCACCACCCCCATCACCCACGAATTTTCGTGGAATTTATGGAGTCTTCTACCTATTTTTAAAAGTCACTGTCAGATCCAAAACTCAGATCTGTCTCTGCTATCCAGATCCGACCACCCGGTGCTAATAAATATTGTTCCCATTTAAATCTCCACCAAACCCTTCACAAAAATTATCCCCGTTTTCCTCTCTCCCCTCTCTACAAGTTTTATGAAGAGCTCAACATCTAGATCGGAGGTCTACATCACGGTCAATGACAACTCTCAGGAAAGTTCACTTCGACCCGGCCAGATCTGAAACAGAGATCAGTCCGATTCTAAAATCCCCCATCAGAAGTACAGCCCCAAAGAATTTTTTGGAGTCATAGAGGGTCGAAGGATTTCAAGAGAGCTTTCCAACGGCGCTGGTTTCGCACCGATCTGACGTCGGTGCTGGTCGCAGCAACTTCTGTCGCCGGAGCGCGCAGGTCTGCAATTGAGTTTCCGATCCGTGGACAGCAACTCCGACAAGTGAAGGTCGGAGCCACCCGACCTCCGACCGATGTTCCAGCCCGGCCACCGTCCAGGGGAGCGCACCACCAGGTGTCACCATCACAGCGGGACCCACCCCACCAGGTCCGGAGGACTGAGCAGCACATGGGCCCCATGAACCCGCAGATCGCGCCATCCGGACAGCACAAAAATGCTGTTTTCGGCACCGTCGGAGCGACATCAAGATGATGCCCGTCAACCCAATTCCTGATACTCCCGGGCCCCACATGTGACCTGTTATCTCCCTGCGTGGAGTGGGTCGAAACATTTATACTGCAGTAAACTTTGTTAACCGGGAGTACGGATTTGGTCGGGGTTGTCTTCCCCACGCCGGGAGCGTGGAGGTAACGGTCTTAACTTCTTGGCATTACGCTTGCTTAGCTAGTATATGGTCGTATGCCGCTGTGAGAGCGTAGGATTCTAGCCCGTGAGTTCATGTCACCGCTGTGAGCGAGAGAGTGACCCATCCCGTGGCTCGATCCGAGCACGGAAGTGAGTCGACCACCCTTGACTCTGCTGGTTTCTCAACCGCGCGGATCCATGTTTCCCCTCGCTTGGGACAACGAGTGAGCTTGCATTTCTGTTAACGACGTATAGTCCATAGGAACTCTTAATGTCGGGCCAAGGCGTCTCTAGTGTTCGCGTGTCGTTGGTCGCGTCTCCATCTAGAGTCCGAGGTTCGCATCACGTAGAGTTGGTCCCTCTGTCCGTCCCGCATCAGAAACAAAGGCGACGCCTAACGAGCAATAAGGATGACAAATAGCTCGTTATGAGTGACAAATAGCCATTAGAAGTGACAAATAGCTCTGTAACGGTGACAAATAGCTCATGGCAGTGAAACTTGAAGAAACTCAAGTTCGTTTGAAGGATTTAACCGTGTCCTAGCGATCCTAACTCTACCAAAATGAATATGAAACTTTCCTAATAATCAAACGACATTGATTAAACTCTACCTATCTTTCTAACTCGACCTGCCTTTCATATGTTCAGACCTAAAATTGCTCATATGCTCAGATCTAAAATTACACATATGCTCAGACCTTAGTGTGCGCTCATGCACATATGCTTAGACCTCAGTGTGCAACAGTGACAATGTACACTGACCTTTGCATGCAGCATTTTGTTCATGTGCACTGACCTGAAATGCAACACTGAACATGTGCACCGACCTTATGTGCTTACATGCAGACATGCACTGACCTCCATATGAGTGCAGGACTGTAGGAGGTTGAGACTTCTGCCAGGAGCCACCGTTTTTCTATTTGTTAATGCCCCCCCCTCTCTCTCTCTCGCTCTGTCTCTTTCATTTGTCACCACTACAGGCTATTTTTCACGTTTAGACACCCATTTATTACCCTTAGAAGCTATTTGTCACCCTTAGGACCAATTTGTTACCCTTAGAAGCATTTGTCACCCTGATGACCTATTTGTCACCCTTACGACGTATTTCTTACCCTTAGAAGCCATTTATTTTTCCCACATCCCTTGCTTTTCCTCCCGTGTGTAATAAATAATAAAAATAAATATAAATATATCAATAGTTTAGTTGGATAATATTCGAATTCGTATTCGTATTCATTAGTGGATAATATTCTAAATAGTATTTATTTTTTCGGATACGGATAATATTCAAAATTAAATCAGAGCGGAACGGATATTATAATATTTGTTTCATAAAATATCTGTTCGTAATATTATATTATATATGATATGATATAAATATATGTAAATAATATATTATAAATTATAATTTTTCTAATATAAAATATAAAAAAAATGATAAGAGGGAGATTGTTACACTTCTCGAAACTATAATAACTACCCTATTTTAAGAATTTGACTTGTAAAATTAAAACTAGCCTTTAGTTGGGAGAGACACTTCGTCTTCCACTGCCTTTAGCAAAATTAAAAACTTCAACTCATGAGTAGTTGGCAGTAGCAGGACTGCAGGAGGTTGAGACGGTTGTCAGGAGCCACCATTTTTTCTATTTGTTAATGCCCCTCTCTCTCTCCCTCTCGCTCTGTCTCTTTCATTTGTCACCGCTACAAGCTATTTTTCACGTTTAGACACCCATTTATTACCCATTGAAGATATTTGTCACCCTTAAGACCTATTTGTTATCATTAGAAGCATTTGTCACCCTTACGACATATTTCTTATCCTTAGAAGCCATTTATTTTTCCCCCATCCCTTGCTTTTCCCCCTCGTTCGCAGACCATCGCCACCTTGTCCCTGTGTGCCCACAGGTGCCCTGCGCACCCTCCCTCCCCTCCGCGAACCAGCACCGCCGTGAGTGCCGACCAGCCCACCATCGCGCTCCCCCTTACAGCCACGCCGGCAGAGCACCGCTATCCCTCCGGTGACTTGCCGTGACAGCCGACCGCTGTTCCTGTTGGACTCACCCTCCGGTGCTGTGCCGTGGCAGCCGACCGCTGTTCCTGTCGGACCCGCCCACCGGCTGCCGTCTAGCACAGCTGCAGCCGCCGTCGTCGGCCGCCCATCGCCATTCTGCCACCGCCGCCCGCGCAGGGCCTCTATAACATCACATCCAAGGTGTGACTGCCAGGGTTTAATCCCTCATGTCATGATTCCTAATTTCATCTCAATTCACATGTTGGATGTATTTATATTTTTTCAGGATGTTAAAAATTGGAAAATAGTCAATTTTTAAGGGAGATGCTATCGAAATTTTTTAGAATACTCGCTCCATTCAAACCACAATTTTGAAATAAGCTCTTTTCTGAAGTAGGTATCATCAACTCTCTTCTAGAGAATCAGCAGCGACCAGCCTGTACGTGTAAACCTTCTTGGTCTGTCCTAGTCTAAAAGCAGGACCAATGGCTTGGGGAGATATCAAAGCTATTGTTCGTACTTTTAGACCAGCACAGATGAGGAAGGTTTACACATACAGGCTAGTCGATGCTGATTCTCCAGAATTAGAGATCATGTTACCGGCTTCAGAAAATAGCTTATTTCAAAATTATGGTTTGAATGGAGCGAGTATTCTAAAAAATTGCTGTCTTAGAGGATTCTAGTGCCGAAACTTTTCAATCAGACGAGGGTGACACTGTAGAGTTAGTTGTTTCTAATCTTCATCTGATCGAATCTGCCGAGCCACTTCAGTTGTGTATAGAGGACGAAGTGGATGAAGTCGATTCAACTGAGCTAAATGAAGTAATTGTTGGGCAAGAGGAGTCGTCTGAGAGAGGGGATTCTTCTGCAACTGGTGATGGTGGAGGACGATCCAATAGATATCTGTTGATTTGTAATTGTAATTGTAAAAAGTGACACATTTGAATTAATGTAATTATAATTTATTTTATTCATTGATTTATATGTTGTGTGGATTTTATCGGGGGATGTGTGTTTTATGTTGAGTTGTGTAGGTTGTGTATAAATGGATAACATAAGTAAAAGGTTTGATGGATAACAGAAGTAAAAGGTTTATTTTGTAGCGAAACAAAGGCGATGGCTGGCTAGCGATAAGGGTGACAAATAGATGTTCTGAGTGACAAATAGTCGATAGCAGTGACAAATAACTCTATAACGGTGACAAATAGCTCATGGCAGTGAAATTTGAAGAAACTCAAGTTCGTTTGAAGGGTTTAACCGTGTATGGGTTTCCTAACTCTACCAATACGGATCTGAAGATTTCCTAGTCATCAAACGACGCTGATTAAACTCATGTAAGATCAAGAAATGAGATTTACCTCCAGTTCTACTAATTTACGGTGAGATCAAGCCAAGTCGTTGACAATGAGTAAAATGTCCAGTACATTATTTCCCTACGTAGACAACAACAGTAATAACCAAGCAACTAATATGAAGAGGAACAACACTACTAGAGTACATAATAGAACAACAACAATACAAGGCACATTTGAGATTTGTGTAGTCGTCTGTTGGCGTAGTGCCTGGTTCCTTGAATCATAGTCAGTCCCGGGACTTGCAGGATACGTAGGCATGGGCGTTTCCTGTAGTTGAGGGTGATCAACATACGCATGGCTGCTATTGCCAACCCCATTTATAGCAGCATGTGCTTCCTCTACCGAGTGAAAACTCTTATAACGAGCTCAGGGTATCTATTCACTTGGACAAAGCATTGGGGCCAACTATAATATACACCGGGTTCACGACCAACCCACACTACATAGCAATTATACCTTCCCATTTTCTGAACCTCAATTCCCTGATGAATAAAAAAAGAAGAGGGCATCTCCAGCACGAACCAATGATGACAAGGGATTGAGAGGAGGACGCAGAGGAGACGGGCGGGATCGGTGTGTCGATTTAACACATCACTGCAATGGAGGTGGTAACACAGCCCCTCGGGAGCAGAAAAAAGGGGAATGTCAGGATCCCTAGCCAAACGATTGTCGCTCGATCGGAGCGTATTGCAGAGGTGATTGGACAAGGGAGGGTGTAGGCGTAATTAGGTTCCCCAACCACCCTTCTAACGTTACAATCTACCGTGACGACCGCCGTTGACGTTGGCCCCGGGAACGCACATCCACTGTGACAGCGAAGGCAACAAGCTACACCAAGACTGGCACAGTGAAGTGGCAGCGAGAGTGCAATGGCGGAGCATGGCGTCGAGGGTTTCACGAGTGGAGAAAGGAGGATAAGTGTGTTACGTAACCCACATGGGGTACCCCGATTTATACCACGGTTTGATGACAGGTCAGTGGCGACGGGGAGTATAAGGGTGATAAATAGTTGCCTAGTGCTGACAAATGTCCGATAATAGTGACAAATAGCTGCGTAAGTCTGACAAATAGCATGCAGCGTTTAAATTGTGAAAACCTCAACGTCGATGCATGAAGCAAAGTTAGTGGATTAGGGTGCAAATACCCTATTAGTGGCGACAACTAGATCTGCGTAGTAGCCAAATACACTAGTAAGAGTGAAAAATAGATTCTAGAGCTAACAAATGAAAAGCAGAAGGAGCTGAAAGAAGGAGTCAAGTTCACAGGAGGACAAAAATATGAACAGTGTTGGAGAGGGGAAATCTCTTCGCCCGCACGGAGAGGCCAAAAGAGGTCCAACCAGACTGAATGAGCCCCAACTCCTCGAAGTGGCAGCCCTCGGGCCCACTTAGTGTAAGCCCAAAAACTCACTCGGAATAAGCGCTTCCTAGGCGACCTTCGGGTTGGGAAATCCGAGCATCAATTTGATCGGGAAAGCTCCCTTAGAGCCCCCTATTTCCTGTCCCGACCATGCACTCATCGCTCGGGAGACCACTCCTGGGCAAGTGCCGAACGCTCAGGCTCACTGATAGAAGCGTATTGATTACGGCCGTTGCGAGGCCCTTAATGGCAGGAAGCTCAAAGGATAGGGGAAGCCAAGAGTCCGCGTGCTATAAAGGAGCCCGCATGAAGGACGTAATCCCCTCTGAAACCCCTCAGCTTATAGGGATCAGTTGCACGATGGGCCACTATTTAAACTGGATAAGCCCTACTACAAAGAGGTAAGCCAAGCAAGAGCCAAAAATCCTGAGCAAGAACCACTTCACCTTTTGGTGGAGAGGGATCTCGCGCTCCCATCTTCCTCCTAGCTCTTCCCTTTGCATCCGAGCTCTACTACTTTGCTGACTTAAGTATTAGAAGGTCTTCCCCGGGGATCAATCGCTGGGCACCTCTGACTCATTTCCCTTCTTGCAGTTCACACTTCAAGTGTACGTGGTCATCCTCTTCCCCGCTCAGGAGCAGTGCAAGATAGCCCATCTTCATCTGGCGCCGTCTGTGGGAAACGAACAAAGAGCCATCAGGGTGCGAAGAAATTCTAGCAGGAGGACTGCCGGTGACTTGGGGAAAACCCTAGTGACAGAAGAAGGCGCACCTTCTCTCCCCACGGAGAATTCCCTGTCAGGCAACCACGCCAACGAGATACCTCCATCGGTGGCGGGGGAATAGCTTCCTGGTGGGAGCACCGATGCCCTTCAAACCCTCAATGCAAAACTGGATGTCCTTGTGGATCTCATGAGGGTCCAGGTGGCCAGGGAGGAGAAGTCGCAGCTCCCTCGGAAGAGCCCCCCACGTGGAGATGCCTCCCAACAAATCACTGGAAGCCGTTTTACCCTCCGGGGGCGGCGGCTCATTCGTAACCTGTCAGGTGGACCTTCGCATGCCCCTCCCCCGGAACAGGAAGCCTCCTCAACCCCGAGGAGGGAGAAGACCGGAGCACGCTGACCATTTTCGAAGCCGAGGCCCCTAAGGAGCGTCAGGACAGCTTGCAAGTGCACCCCCCAGCCCCTCGGGCCAGCGACAACCGGAGCTGTCTCTCCGGCTGTGAGACTTTGAGAGGTGTTTCGCAGAGCAAGAGCGCGCTCTCCTTCCCTTGCAGAAGACCTCTCTTTTGGACGATGAGGAGCGATCCCCATCCTCCGACTATATTTTGAAGGCAGAGATATCCCCCAGGATCTCACTCCCGACCTTCAAGTCGTACGACGGCCAGGGAGACCCGGCCGACCACTACGACAGCTTCGACGCCCTAATGGCCTTGCATGGGGCGTCCAACGTAATCAAGTGCCGAGCGTTCGTGAACACTCTGGTCCAGGGTGCTCAGGCTTGGTTCAGGGCCCTCACCCCCGGCAGCATCCACAACTTCAAGCAATTCGGGCGAGTGTTCAAGGAAAGCTTCACCGGCAGTGGTCCACCCCGGTCAGTGGCGGGATTACTGGCCCTCAAGCAGGAATAGGGGGAGAAGTTGGGGGCTTATATCAACCGATTCAAATTGAATGACCTACGCATCCTCCGCCTGGATGTGGCCTCTGCCATCACCGCATTGACCGGGGGTACCCGTGATGAGAACTTGCGGCGCGAGCTACTGCTTCATCCTCCCACCTCCCTTGCCGAGCTAGTGACCCTGGCCTTGCGCCATGCAGAGTGCCAGGAAGTCCTCCACGCCTGTCGAGGCACGATAGGCTCAGGTCGGGAGGGGGGCAAGAAGCGACCATCCGAGCAAGGGATGGGCCAAGGAAAAAGGCGGAACCAGGACGGAGACCAAAAAGAGCCATCCCAGAAGTACGAGCGGTATACCCCCCTTACCGCTCCCGTCTACGAAATTTATGAAGACATCAAAGGCCCGGGCCTCCTCAGCCAACCCGAGCCTATGAAATCCAAGCATCGCAATCGCCACAAGCATTGCCTGTTCCATAGCGATCACGGGCACCACACTAGTGATTGCCATCAACTTCAAGATGAGATCGAGCGCCTCATCTGCCAGGGACACCTATCCCGAGACGTGTCCGGGCAAAGGGAAGACCGAGGTGCCCTTGAAGAGATCGACAATACCCCCGGCAGAGTCCACATCAACTTCATCATGGGTGGTGCGGCATCAAGCGGAGATAGCAGCCAAGGAAGAAAGCGTCACGCCGAGCGGGCGAGCCGAGCCTCCATTGAGCACTCTACGGCCCCGCAGGCGAGCGAATCGCAAGCACTGGTATTCTCCGACCAGGACCTGGAAGGGTTAACCACCCTGCACGATGACTCTCTCGTTGTATCGGCTACAATAAATCATTGTAACGTAGATAGGATCTTAGTTGACAATGGTAGTGCCCCTGATGTATTATCCTATGATTGTTTCCTCAAGATGGGAGAGAATCCATCTAAACTCCGCCCGATCCGAACCCCCCTCTGTGGGTTCAACGGTCAGGCACCTTATCCCGAGGGAGCCCTGAGCCTGCCAGTTACTATCGGCACCCCGCCCAAAACTGTTACGGTTATGGTAGACTTCATCGTGATTAAGGGGATGACGGCCTATAAGGCCATCTTCGGCCGAGGCATTCTCAGCCGAATGAAAGCGGTGCCCTCTACCTTTCACCAAACAATGAAGTTCCCAACCAAACATGGCGTGGGGAAGTCTGAGGTAACCAGGCATTGGCTAGACGACGCTATCTAATCTCGGTAGAAGCCACTAGGCCGGAAGGGAAAAAAGGAGTAATGGGAGCCGAAGAGGGACCCACAACATCTGAGCCTGGTGGCGAGTTACTAACGATCTTCCTTAATGGTGACCCGACTCTAGGAGTAAAGATCGGAGCCGATCTACCACTTAAGGAACAGGAAAAATATAAGGATTTCCTTGCCCGGTATATCCGAGTCTTTGCATGGTCTGATGAGCACCTTCCCAGGATCCCGGGAGATGTGGTGATGCACAAGCTCAACCTCGACCCAACGGTCAAGCCAGTCCAGCAACGCAGAAGAAAGCATGCCCTAGAGAAGCAAGCGGTCATCAAAGAGCAGGTCATCAAGGGACAGAAGACTGGCCTTTTTCATCCGGTCATGTACCCTAGGTGGCTCGCCAACGTCGTCCTTGTACCAAAGACTTCAAGGAAATGGCGAATGTGCATGAACTTTATCGACCTCAACCAGGCTACCCCGAAGGACTGCTACCCGTTGCCGAACATCGATCAACTGGTCGACTCAACCTCTGGCAACGAGCTGCTGAGCTTCCTGGACGCCTACTCCGACTACCATCAGATCAGGATGGACCCGGAGGACATCGAGAAGACTACCTTCTGATGGGAATTGACGCCGAGCATTGACATTTTTATTTTGCATTTGTGTCCTTTTAGTTTGCTTTTATATCCTTGGGAAAGTATATGTGCAATTGTAAGGTTTTATAAGCCACATTATCATTCCCTTGGATTCTTTGGGTTTTTGTGCAAATGTCAGTAGGACGAGCAAGGGGGCCCTCACTCCTTTCTCATTGGTCCAAGTGACATCATTTGGGTCCATGTGGGGCTGGTCATAGTCCTAGGTGGCATCTAAAAAGTCAATTGGACACATGGGAGACAAGTGGTTTAAAATTTCAAAGGAGGCAACCTACCATTACCTACCTTGTACCCTTGGTCAAGGGGGCGCCCCCCCCTTTTGGTCCAATTTTAATTTTTAAAAAAAATGCGATTAGAACTAATTAGTTCTATACCTTGTATATCTCTCCCAACCCTAGATCTGAGGGTATTAAGAGTCTTTTTTCATTTCATATAAATAGCATGTAATTTTCATTTGAGTGAATTAATGAAGAAGAAAATTTTGTGTATGCCAAGAGCAATTTGCGCCCCCCTCTCTCTCCCTGAAGTTCCTCTCTCCTCCTTCAGCATTTCAGGGTATAGAACCCTTCTATCTTAGCCCATCTACCTCTGATTTCTATCTCTGCCGCCGCCGCCACCGTTCATGCCGCCATCTAAATCTAAACTGAGATTTGCAGGGTTGGTTCCTCTCTTGATTCCCAACCTCCAGTAAAACTATCGCATCATTTACCTTTATTTTTATAATTTTCCATTTTCGTGTCTTTCAACCTTCTAGTTCTGTCCCAGTTCAGATCTGTGTAACAGCAGCTCTGTATTTCTAGCTTTCGACCCACTTCTTGATTTTTGTTTGAATCCCCAAATTTATTAGAGGTTTTGTCCACCATCTCCATCCTCCAAAAATTTTATTATAATTTCAAAAGCCCCCTACCTAGTTTTAGAAATTGTGTATTTCCCCCAAATTCAGTTCTGTTTCTACTGTCTAGATCCGACCACCCGGTATTATAAAATATTTTTCCCCAGTCAAATCTCCACGAAACCTTTCATAAAATATATCCCCATTTTCCTCTCTTCGGCCTCTACAACTTTAATAAAGGACTCAAAAGTTGAATCGAAGGTCTATATCATGGTCAATGTCAACTCTCAGGAAAAAGCACTCCTACCCTGAGTTTTCAGATCGTGTGAGTCAGCAGGTTGAAAATTCGACAACGGCCATCAACGGGAAATTCAAGTTTTTTTCTCTAGCCATAGATCGAAGGATTTTGAGTTAGCTTTCCAACGGTAACTCTTGCGCGTCGATCCCAGGTCGGGAGTGCCCGCAACAAAGATTTCGTCGGGACGCGCAGGTCTGAAATAGCAGTTCAGATCCGTGGGCAGCAATTCCGGCGAGTGAAGATCGGAGCCGCCCGACCTCCGACCGGCGAACCAGCGCGTCGCCTTCCTAGGGAGCGCCCCTCCGGGAGTCCCCACCACAGTGGTGCCACCCCAGTCTCACGCGGCACCACTGACCAGCACGTGGGCCCCACGGTCGTGAGTACGTGTGCCGTCAAAGCAACACAAGAAGCGGCCCTTCAACTTGAAACCGCTCCTCCTTGGCCCCACTGTGTCACCCTTTACCTCCCTGCGTGGAGTGGGCAGTAATTTGTCTTACTATGATTATTGTGTATTTACTGTTCCGGGAGTACGAGTTCGGCCGGGAAGTCTTTCCCACGCCCGGTAGCGTGGAGGTATCGTATTCGCTCCCATCTCGGCATTTGCTTTATTTCGTATATATTTCTTTATGCCGCTGCTAGAGAGCATGCTAGGATCGTAGCTCGCTATACTTTTTTTATCACCGCTGCAGCGAGAGAGAGCAAGACCGTCCCGTGACCCGATCCGGGCACGAATTTGTGAGTTGACCACCCTAGCTCACTGTCGGTTTCTCAACCGTGCATGTCCGTACGCTTCCCTCGTTAGGGACGATCGCGAGCTTGCTTGGAGTCCAAGGGTCGCATATCCATTTGGAGTCGAGTCGCGTGTCCGTCCCGCATCAGTTTGGTATCAGAGCGCCAGTTGAGTCTACGGTAGTCATTTGCAAAACTCCAAACAAGAAAAAAGTGTCATTTACATCTAGTCATCGTCTAAGTCGGTCTAAGTGTCACATTTTCATACCATTAATCAGTATATCAAAAGGAGTTGTCCGAATGTTAGGCTACGCCTATCGGGAAGGCCGCACACTTGCGTGAGTGAACTTCAAATCGATTAACTCCGCCACGTACTGAGTCTTGGTTTAAGTCTAGGGTCCTTAGTGTGCATGCATTCCAACCTTGCATAGTCGGTCTAGTGTCTTGTCCAAGAGTCGGCATGTCCATCCACTAGTGTCCCCGTGTCCCATGGATGACCAAGGGGCCGCATCTTCTGCATGGTGGCTATACTATCTAAGATGGAAGGATCACCCGGACCACCCCAAAAGGCCCGTAGCCCGGGACTTCTACGGCTCCGATAATCCGAGTGACTACCTAGAGTGGGAAGCCATTATGGACGACTACTTTGAGTGTTACCATATGTCCGGTCCCGCGCAAGTCGACTTTGCCAAAAGGTGACTTTTTTATGAAGCCGCCGAAACATGGAGGGACATCAAATACTTCCGGGAGGATAGGAGGTTAAGGCCCATAGAGTCATGGTGGGATATGAAGAGAGCGCTTAGGAGGGTCTAGCTTCCCCGCCCACCTACCTCCAACCACGGGGGTCAAACGACTAGCCAACCCCCCCAAAGGAACCCCAATCAAGTGACCCTCCATGTCGCGTCCAACCAACCACCCCTTGGCACCTCCGTCCAATCCCACCCAATCGCCTCCAACCAAGTGGAAGCCCCACTTATAGTCGAGTCTAGGTCCACATCCGGGCCGAGAGATGAGGAGCGAGTCCACCCCGAGGCCCCTACTCCAACCCGCACCTTAGATGAAATCAAGAAAATGCTTTCGGATTGGTTGGAAAGGATAGAAAGGACACATGCTCCTTCACCACCCGTGAGTGCTCCATTGCCACTTTCTACTTCCGAACTTTATTCAGAACCATCTTATTTGGAGCCACCTCAGCCCAAGCCACCCGTGTTTCTAACGGGTACGCTATACATAGCCGAGCCGCTTCTTAGTTGGCTCAAGGATAGCTTGGTCCCACCTCCTTACCCATCTATGGACCCCACCTTACCTTTAGTGTCCGTCAACTCCTACCACACGACATTCCGGTCTAATCACCATGTTGATACATTGGGTGACCTTATTCTTGGTTTAGGTTGGGAATGGAAGTTGACGCACTTATTGGCCCGAGGCTTCGACCAACCCACTGGTCGTAGCTTCACCCATCCGGCCATAGGGTCCATTACCTCCGTGTGCACCGTGGGTTATGTCACCACAGAGATTCTTCTATTTCTCCTGATGCCGACCGAGTCCGACTTCGTTCCCTTTTGCCCAAGGGAGGAATCCTATTTTCAAGACATGGCCGTCGTCCCACTGATCACAATGTATGACGGTGATTATGAATTCTTAAATTGGGACCGAGTCATGGGGGAACCAACTTCAAGGGGTCATACGTTCTTTGACCCTTTTGACCCCTTCTCTAGTGAATCTCCCGAGCCATCATATTCACTCCACTTATTCCAAGGAGTTCACGATTCCGCCCCTACCCCTCGGTCTAGTTGGCAAGCCGAACCTACGTCTAGGGGTAATGACGAGGGTAGTTCTGGATCTCCTAGTCCTTCCCCACCCAAATCCCATAGGTCGCCAATGCATGAGTGGTACATCTAAGGGTGTCTAGGAGTCCTCCATTCCGTCAACCATCGAGTACATCTATTGTATGCATGGCACATATTCGGGTGTCCTGGTCCGCCGTCACACACGTACGGGTCAGACTAACATTAAGTTTGTTTAGGATCTGCGTGAGTCTTTGTTTCGTCTGATTTGTTTGTCGAGTGCATTGTGTGTCTGTGCGTACGTTGAGTCTAGTCGGTTTTGTACGCTCGCGTTGTTAGTCCCTTTCAAGTATGAGACTTGTCGGACTATTGGGATCAGTTCTACTCCACATATCGGATCTAGTCACATAAGGGACCTGTGGTGATTCGTAGTAAGTCTTTGAGCCGCCTCCCTCATTTGAGAGTGACCCCACCCCGGAGTGTCCACCTCTATCCTCATTCCCATGGCAGCGTGTGCATATCGAATCTATACGGGATGAGCAGGTGTCGATTACTTGGAGTGGAGCGTACTCCGCGCTTCATGGTACAATGACGGATCCGCCGGAGCTACTCGAGCAGCTGCACCCCTTACTCTACGGGGTCGAGTTCTTCCCACCCGGGGAGAGTTGATGGGAATCGACGCCGAGCATTGAAATTTTAATTTTGCATTTATGTCCTTTTAGTTTGCTTTTATATCATTGGGAAAGTATATGCGCAATTGTAAGGCTTTATAAGTCACTTTGTCATTCCCTTAGATTCTTCGGGTTTTTGTGTAAATGTCAGTAGGACCAGCAAGGGGGCCCTCACTCTTTCCTCATTGGTCCAAGTGGCATCATTTGGGTCCATGTGGGGCTGGTCAAAGTCCTAGGTGACATCTAGAAGGTCAATTGGACAAATGGGAGACAAGTGGTTTAAAATATCAAAGGAGGCTACCTACCATTACCTACCTTGTCCCCTTGGTCAAGGGGGCGCCCCCCCCCTTTTGGTCCAATTTTAATTTTTGAAAAAAAAATGCTATTAGAACTAGTTAGTTCTATACCTTGTATATCCCTCCCAACCCTAGATCTGAGAGTCTTTTTTCATTTCATATAAATAGCATGTAATTTCCATTTGTGTGAATTAATGAAGAAGAAAATTTTGTGTATGCCAAGAGTAATTTGCGCCCCCCTCTCTCCCTCTGGTTCCTCCCTCCTCCTTCAGCATTTCAGGGTATAGAACCCTTCTATCTTAGCTCCTCTACCTTTTATTTCTATCTCTGCCACCACCGCCATCGTGCCGCCATCAAGCCGCCGCGAAGTCGCTTCCGAAGTGCTGTCCAGGTTCTATTTTGCTAGACAGAGGTTCACTCCGGAAATTTTAGCTCCCCACTCCGACATCATCTGGAGTTGCGATTTTCATGGTTGGTTCCTCTCTTGATTCCCAACCTCCAGTAAAATCATCCCATCATTTACCTTTCTTTTTATAATTTTCCATTTTCATGTCTTTCAACCTTCTAGTTCTGTCCCAGTTCAGATCTGTGTAACAGCAGCTCTGTATTTCTAGCTTTCGACCAACTTCTTGATTTTTGTTTGAATCCGTAAATTTATTGGAGATTCTGTCCACCATCCCCATCCTCCAAAAATTTTCTTTTAATTTCAAAAGCCCTCTACCTAGTTTTAGAAATTGTGTCTTTCCTCCAAATTCAGTTCTGTTTCTGCTGTCCATATCCGACCACTCAGTACTATAAAATACTTTTCTCCAGTCAAATCTCCACGAAACCTTTCATAAAATATATCTCTGTTTTTCTATCTTCGGCCTCTACAACTTTTATGAAGGGCTCAAAAGCTGAATCGAAGGTCTAAGTTGCGGTCAATGCCAACTCTCAGGAAAAAGCTCTCCTACCCTGAGTTTTCAGATCCTGTGTGTCAGCAGCTTGAAAATTCGACAAAGGCGATCAACGGGAAATTCAAGTTTCTTTCTCCAGCCATAGATCGAAGGATTTTGAGTTAGCTTTCCAACGGTACCTCTTGCGCGTCGATCCGACGTCGGGAGTGACCGCAGCAGTAGATTTCTTCAGGACGCGTGGGTCTGAAACCGCAGTTCAGATCCGTGGGCAGCAATTCCGGCGAGTGAAGATCAGAGCCGCCTGACCTCCGACCGGCGAACTAGCGCGTCACCTTCCCAGGGAGCGCCCCTCCGGGCGTCCCCACCACATTAGTGCCACCCCGATCCCACGCGGCCCCACTGACCAGCACGTGGGCCCCACGATCGTGTGTACGTGTGCCGCCGAACCAACACAAGAAGCGGCCCGTCAACCCGAAACTGCTACTCCCGGGCCCCACTGTGTCGCCCTTTACCTCCCTGCTTGGTGTGGGCAGTAATTTGTCTTGCTATAATTATTATGTATTTACTGTTCCGGGAGTACGAGTTCGGCCGGGAAGTCTTCCCCACGCCCGGTAGCGTGGAGGTATCGTATTCGCTCCCATCTCGGCATTTACTTTATTTCGTATATATTTCTTTATGTCGCTGCTAGAGAGCATGCTAGGATCGTAGCTTGCTATACTTTTTATATCACCGCTGCTGCGAGAGAGAGCGAGACCGTCCCGTGACCAGATCCGGGCACGAATTTGTGAGTTGACCACCCTAGCTCACTGTCGGTTTCTCAACCGTGCACGTCCGTACGCTTCCCTCGTTAGGGACGATCGCGAGCTTGCTTAGAGTCCAAGGGTCGCATATCCATTTGGAGTCGAGTCGCGTGTCCGTCCCGCATCAGTTTGGTATCAGAGCGCCAGTTGAGTCTACGGTAGTCATTTGCAAAACTCCAAACAAAAAAAAGTGTCATTTACATCTAGTCATCGTCTAAGTCGGTCTAAGTGTCACATTTGCATACCATTAATCGGTATATCAAAAGGTGTTGTCCGAACGTTAGGCTACGCCTATCGGGAAGGCCGCACACTTGCGCGAGTGATCTTCGGATCGATTAACTCCGCCACGTACCGAGTCTTGGTTTAAGTGTAGGGTCCTAAGTGTGCATGCATTCCAACCTTGCATAGTCGGTCTAGTGTCTTGTCCAAGTGTCGGCATGTCCATCCACTAGTGTCCCCGTGTCCCATGGATGACCAAGGGGCCGCATCTTCTGCATGGTGGCGATACTATCTAAGATGGAAGGATCACCCGGACCACCCCAAAAGGCCCGTAGCCCGGGACTTCTACGGCTCCGATAATCCGAGTGACTACCTAGAGTGGGAAGCCATTATGGACGACTACTTTGAGTGTTACATTATGTCCGGTCCTGCGCAAGTCGACTTTGCCAAAAGGTGACTTTTTTATGAAGCCGCCGAAACATGGAGGGACATCAAATACTTCCGGAAGGATAGGAGGTTAAGGCCCATCGAGTCATGGTGGGATATGAAGAGAGCGCTTAGGAGGGTCTACCTTCCCCGCCCACCTACCTCCAACCACGGAGGTCATACCACTAGCCAACCCCACCAAAGCAACCCCAATCAAGTGACCCTCCTTGTCGCCTCCAACCAACCACCCCTTGGCACCTCCGTCCAATCCCACCCAATCGCCTCCAACCAAGTGGAAGCCCCACTTATAGTCGAGTCTAGGTCCGCATCCGGGCCGAGAGATGAGGAGCGAGTCCACCCCGAGGCCCCTACTCCAACCCGCACCTTAGATGAAATCAAGAAAATGCTTTCGGATTGGTTGGAAAGGATAGAAAGGACACATGCTCCTTCACCACCCGTGAGTGCTCCATTGCCATTCTACTTCCGAACTTTATTCGGAACCATCTTATTTGGAGCCACCTCAGCCCGAGCCACCCGTGTTTCTAACGGGTACGCTATACGTAGCCGAGCCGCTTCTTAGTTGACTCAAGGATGGCTTGGTCCCACCTCCTTACCCATCTATGGACCCCATCTTACCTCTAGTGTCCATCAACTCCTACCACACGACATTCCGGTCTAGTCACCATGTTGATACATTGGGTGACCTTATTCTTGGTTTAGGTTGGCAATGGAAGTTGACGCACTTATTGGCCCGAGGCTTCGACCAACCCACTAGTCGTACCTTCACCCATCCGGTCATAGGGTCCATTACCTCCGTGTGCACCGTGGGTTGTGTCACCACGGAGATTCTTCTATTTCTCCCTATGCCGATCGAGTCCGACTTCGTTCCCTTTTGCCCAAGGGAGGAATCCTATTTTCTAGACATGGCCGTCGTCCCACTGATCACAATGTATGACGGTGATTATGAATTCTTAAATTGGGGCCGAGTCATGGGGGAACCCACTTCATGGGGTCATACCTTCTTTGACCCTTTTGTCCCCTTCTCTAGTGAACCTCCCGAGCCATCATATTCACTCCACTTCTTCCAAGGAGTTCACTATTTCTCCCCTACCCCTCGGTGTAGTTGGCAAGTCGAACCTACGTCTAGGGGTAATGACGACGGTAGTTCTGGATCTCCTAGTCCTTCCCCACCCAAATCCCATAGGTCGCCAATGCATGAGTGGTACATCTTAGGGTGTCTAGGAGTCCTCCATTCCGTCAACCATAGAGTACATCTAGTGTATGCATGGCACATATTTGGGTGTCCTGGTCCGCCGTCACACACGTACGGGTCGGACTAACATTAGGTTTGTTTAGGGTCTGTGTGAGTCTTTGTTTCGTCCGGTTTGTTTGTCGAGTGCATTGTTTGTCTGTGTGTAAGTTGAGTCGAGTCGGTTTTGTACGCTCGCGTTGTTAGTCCCTTTCGAGTATGAGACTTGTCAGACTATTGGGATCGGTTCTACTCCACATATCGGATCTAGTCACATAAGGGACCCGCGGTGATTCCTAGTAAGTCTTTGAGCCGCCTCCCTCATTTGAGAGTGACCCCACCCCGGAGTGTCCACCTCTATCCTCATTCCCATGGCAGCGTGTGCATATCGAATCTATACGGGATGAGCAGGTGTCGATTACTTGGAGTGGAGCGTACTCCGCGCTTCATGGTACAATGACGGATCCGCCGGAGCTACTCGAGCAGCCGCACCCCTTACTCTACGGGGTCGAGTTCTTCCCACCCGGGGAGAGTTGATGGGAATCGACGCCGGGCATTGAAATTTTTATTTTGCATTTATGTCCTTTAAGTTTGATTTTATATCATTGGGAAAGTATATGCGCAATTGTTAGGCTTTATAAGCCACTTTGTCATTCCCTTGGATTCTTCAGGTTTTTGCGTAAATGTCAGTAGGACCAGCAAGGGGGCCCTCACTCCTTCCTCATTGGTCCAAGTGGCATCATTTGGGTCCATGTGGGGCTGGTCAAAGTCCTAGGTGACATCTAGAAGGTCAATTGGACACATGGGAGACAAGTGGTTTAAAATATCAAAGGAGGCTACCTACCATTACCTACCTTGTCCCCTTGGTCAAGGGGGCGCCCCCCCTTTTGGTCCAATTTTAATTTTTGAAAAAAAATGCTATTAGAACTAGTTAGTTCTATACCTTGTATATCCCTCCCAACCCTAGATCTGAGAGTCTTTTTTCATTTCATATAAATAGCATGTAATTTTCATTTGTGTGAATTAATGAAGAAGAAAATTTTGTGTATGCCAAGAGTAATTTGCGCCCCCCTCTCTCTCCCTCTGGTTCCTCCCTCCTCCTTCAGCATTTCAGGGTATAGAACCCTTCTATCTTAGCCCCTCTACCTCTTATTTCCATCTCTGCCACCGCCGCCGTTCGTGCCGCCATCAAGCCGCCGCGAAGTCGCTTCCGAAGTGCTGTCCAGGTTCTATTTTGCTAGACAGAGGTTCACTCCGGAAATTTTAGCTCCTCACTCCGACATCATCTGGAGTTGTGATTTTCATGGTTGGTTCCTATCTTGATTCCCAAGCTCCAGTAAAATTATCCCATCATTTACCTTTCTTTTTATAATTTTCCATTTTCATGTCTTTCAACCTTCTAGTTCTGTCCCAGTTCAGATCTGTGTAACAGCAGCTCTGTATTTCTAGCTTTCGACCAACTTCTTGATTTTTGTTTGAATCCGTAAATTTATTGGAGATTCTGTCCACCATCCCCATCCTCCAAAAATTTTCTTTTAATTTCAAAAGCCCTCTACCTAGTTTTAGGAATTGTGTCTTTCCTCCAAATTCAGATATGTTTCTGCTGTCCATATCCGACCACTCAGTACTATAAAATACTTTTCTCCAGTCAAATCTCCACGAAACCTTTCATAAAATATATCTCCTGTTTTTCTATCTTCGGCCTCTACAACTTTTATGAAGGGCTCAAAAGCTGAATCGAAGGTCTAAATTGCGGTCAATGCCAACTCTCAGGAAAAAGCTCTCCTACCCTGAGTTTTCAGATCCTGTGTGTCAGCAGCTTGAAAATTCGACAAAGGCCATCAACGGGAAATTCAAGTTTCTTTCTCCAGCCATAGATCGAAGGATTTTGAGTTAGCTTTCCAACGGTACCTCTTGCGCGTCGATCCGACGTCGGGAGTGACCGCAGTAGTAGATTTCTTCAGGACGCGCGGGTCTGAAACAGCAGTTCAGATCCGTGGGCAGCAATTCCGGCGAGTGAAGATCGGAGCCGCCCGACCTCCGACCGGCGAACTAGCGCGCCGCCTTCCCAGGGAGCTCCCCTCCGGGCGTCCCCACCACATTAGTGCCACCCCGATCACACGCGTCCCCACTGACCAGCACGTGGGCCCCACGGTCGTGAGTACGTGTGCCGCCGAAGCAACACAAGAAGCGGCCCGTCAACCCGAAACCGCTACTCCCGGGCCCCACTGTGTCACCCTTTACCTCCCTGCGTGGAGTGGGTAGTAATTTGTCTTGCTATAATTATTATGTATTTACTGTTCCGGGAGTACGAGTTCGGCCGGGAAGTCTTCCCCACGCCCGGTAGCGTGGAGGTATCGTATTCGCTCCCATCTCGGCATTTACTTTATTTCGTATATATTTCTTTATGTCACTGCTAGAGAGCATGCTAGGATCGTAGCTTGCTATACTTTTTATATCACCGCTGCTGCGAGAGAGAGCGAGACCGTCCCGTGACCCGATCCGGGCACGAATTTGTGAGTTGACCACCCAAGCTCACTGTCGATTTCTCAACCGTGCACGTCCGTACGCTTCTCTCGTTAGGGACGATCGCGAGCTTGCTTAGAGTCCAAGGGTCGCATATCCATTTGGAGTCGAGTCGCGTGTCCGTCCCGCATCAGTTTGGTATCATAGCGCCAGTTGAGTCTAGGGTAGTCATTTGCAAAACTCCAAACAAAAAAAAGTGTCATTTACATCTAGTCATCGTCTAAGTCGGTCTAAGTGTCACATTTGCATACCATTAATCGGTATATCAAAAGGTGTTGTCCGAACGTTAGGCTACGCCTATCGGGAAGGCCGCACACTTGCGCGAGTGATCTTCGGATCGATTAACTTTGCCACGTACCGAGTCTTGGTTTAAGTGTAGGGTCCTAAGTGTGCATGCATTCCAACCTTGCATAGTCGGTCTAGTGTCTTGTCCAAGTGTCGGCATGTCCATCCACTAGTGTCCCCGTGTCCCATGGATGACCAAGGGGCCGCATCTTCTGCATGGTGGCGATACTATCTAAGATGGAAGGATCACCCGGACCACCCCAAAAGGCCCGTAGCCCGGGACTTCTACGGCTCCGATAATCCGAGTGACTACCTAGAGTGGGAAGCCATTATGGACGACTACTTTGAGTGTTACATTATGTCCGGTCCTGCGCAAGTCGACTTTGCCAAAAGGTGACTTTTTTATGAAGCCGCCGAAACATGGAGGGACATCAAATACTTCCGAAAGGATAGGAGGTTAAGGCCCATCGAGTCATGGTGGGATATGAAGAGAGCGCTTAGGAGGGTCTACCTTCCCCGCCCACCTACCTCATGGGGGAACCCACTTCATGGGGTCATACCTTCTTTGACCCTTTTGTCCCCTTCTCTAGTGAACCTCCCGAGCCATCATATTCACTCCACTTCTTCCAAGGAGTTCACTATTTCTCCCCTACCCCTCGGTGTAGTTGGCAAGTCGAACCTACGTCTTGGAGTAATGACGACGGTAGTTCTGGATCTCCTAGTCCTTCCCCACCCAAATCCCATAGGTCGCCAATGCATGAGTGGTACATCTTAGGGTGTCTAGGAGTCCTCCATTCCGTCAACCATCGAGTACATCTAGTGTATGCATGGCACATATTTGGGTGTCCTGGTCCGCCGTCACACACATACGGGTTGGACTAACATTAGGTTTGTTTAGGGTCTGTGTGAGTCTTTGTTTCGTCCGGTTTGTTTGTCGAGTGCATTGTTTGTCTGTGCGTACGTTGAGTCGAGTCGGTTTTGTACGCTCGCGTTGTTAGTCCCTTTCGAGTATGAGACTTGTCGGACTATTGGGATCGGTTCTACTCCACATATCGGATCTAGTCACATAAGGGACCCGCGGTGATTCCTAGTAAGTCTTTGAGCCGCCTCCCTCATTTGAGAGTGACCCCACCCCGGAGTGTCCACCTCTATCCTCATTCCCATGGCAGCGTGTGCATATCGAATCTATACGGGATGAGCATGTGTCGATTACTTGGAGTGGAGCGTACTCCGCGCTTCATTGTACGATGACGGATCCGCCGGAGCTACTCGAGCAGCCGCACCCCTTACTCGACGGGGTCGAGTTCTTCCCACCCGGAGAGAGTTGATGGGAATCGACGCCGAGCATTGACATTTTTATTTTGCATTTATGTCCTTTTAGTTTACTTTTATATCCTTGGGAAAGTATATGCGCAATTGTAAGGCTTTATAAGCCACTTTGTCATTCCCTTGGATTCTTCCGGTTTTTGTGCAAATGTCAGTAGGACCAACAAGGGGGCCCTCACTCCTTCCTCATTGGTCCAAGTGGCATCATTTGGATCCATGTGGGGCTGGTCAAAGTCCTAGGTGACATCTAGAAGGTCAATTGGACATATGGGAGACAAGTGGTTTAAATTTCAAAGGAGGCTACCTACCATTACCTATCTTGTCCCCTTGGTCAAGGGGGCGCCCCCCCTTTTGGTCCAATTTTATTTTTTGAAAAAAAATGCTATTAGAACTAATTAGTTCTATACCTTGTATATCCCTCCCAACCCTTGATCTAAGGGTATTAAGAGTCTTTTTTCATTTCATATAATAGCATATAATTTTCATTTGTGTGAATTAATGAAGAAGAAAATTTTGTGTATGCCAAGAGTAATTTGCGCCCCCCTCTCTCTCCCTCTGGTTCCTCCCTCCTCCTTAAACATTTCAGGGTATAGAACCCTTCTATCTTAGCCTCTCCACCTCTTACTTCTATCTCTGCCGCCGCCGTTCGAGCCGCCATCAAGCCGCCGCGAAGCCGCTTCCGAAGTGCTGTCCAGGTTCTGTTTTGCTAGACAGAGGTTCACTCCGGAACTTTTAGCTCCCCACTCTGACATCATCGGGAGCTGAGATTTTCAGGGGTTGTTCCTCTCTTGATTTTTAACCTCCAATAAAATTATCCCATAATTTACCTTTCTTTTTATAATTTTCCATTTTCGTGTCTTTCAACCTTCTAGTTCTGTCCCAGTTCAGATCTGTGTAACCGCAGCTCTGTATTTCTAGCTTTCGACCCACTTCTTGATTTTTGTTTGAATCCCTAAATTTATTGGAGATTCTTTCCACCATCCCCATCCTCCAAAAAATTTCTTTTAATTTCAAAAGCCCTCTACCTAGTTTTAGAAATTGTGTCTTTCCCCCAAATTCAGTTCTGTTTCTGCTGTCTAGATCCGACCACCCGGTACTATAAAATACTTTTCTCCTGTCAAATCTCCACAAAACCTTTCATAAAATATATCTCCGTTTTTCTCTCTTTGGCCTCTACAACTTTTATGAAGGGCTCAAAAGTTGAATCGTAGGTCTAAATCGCGGTCAACGCCAACTCTCAGGAAAAAGCACTCCTACCCTGAGTTTTCAGATCCTGTGTGTCAGCAGCTTGAAAATTTGACAAAGGCCATCAACGAGAAATTCAAGTTTCTTTCTCCAGCCATAGATCGAAGGATTTTGAGTCAGCGTTCCAACGGTACCTCTTGCGCGTCGATCCGACGTCGGGAGTGACCGCAGCAGCAGATTTCGTCAAGACGCGCGGGTCTGAAACATCAGTTCAGATCCGTGGGCAGCAATTCCGGCGAGTGAAGATCGGAGCCGCCCGGCCTCCGACCGGCGAACCAGCGCGCCGCCTTCCCAGGGAGCGCCCCTCCGGGCGTCCCCACCACAGTGGTGCCACCCCGTCCCACGCGGCTCCACTGACCAGCACTTGGGCCCCACGGTCGTGAATACGTATGCCGCCGAAGCAACACAAGAAGCGGCCCGTTAACCTGAAACCGCTACTCCCGGGCCCCACTGTGTCACCCTTTACCTCCCTGCGTGGAGTGGGCAGTAATTTATCTTGCTGTAATTATTATGTATTTACTGTTCCGGGAGTATGAGTTCAACCGGGAAGTCTTCCCCACGCCCGGTAGCGTGGATGTATCGTATTCGCTCCCATCTCGGCATTTACTTTATTTCGTATATATTTCTTTATGCCGCTGCTAGAGAGCATGCTAAGATCATAGCTCGCTATGCTTTTTATATCACCGCTGCTACGAGAGAGAGCGAGACCCTCCCGTGACCCGATCCGGGCACGAATTTGTGAGTTGACCACCCTAGCTCACTGCCGGTTTCTCAACCGTGCACGTCCGTACGCTTCCCTCGTTAGGGACGATCGTGAGCTTGCTTAGAGTCCAAGGGTCGCATATCCATTTGGAGTTGAGTCGCGTGTCCGTCCCGCATCACCTTCATCACCGACTTCGGCATACACTGCTACACTCGGATGCCTTTTGGGCTAAAGAACGCCGGAGCAACATCTCAGAGACTGATCTACCACATCTTCAAAGGACAGCTCGGTCGGAACGTCGAGACCTACATTGATGACATGCTCGTCAAAACGTCGAAGGCCGAAGACCACCTCACCGACTTAGCCGAAACCTTCGACACCCTCCTGAAGTGCAGCATGAAGCTCAACCATGCCAAATGTACCTTCGGAGTTAGATCAGGGAAGTTCCTAGGCTTCTTGGTAACTCAGCATGGAATTGAGGCCAACCCTGACAAGGTCCAGGCCATCCTGGACATGCGGCCGCCCACCTGCATCAAGGACGCCCAACGCCTTACGGGGCGCATTGCTGCGCTCAACCGTTTCCTGTCCCGGGCGGCTGAACGGTGCTTACCCTTCTTCAAATTGTTGAGGGGACCCAAAATGGCATCTGCTACGTTCGCTTGGGACGGGGAATGTCAGAAGGCGTTCACCGAACTCAAGGAATTCTTGGCCTCACCCCCAGTACTGTCCAAGCCAGTCCAAGGCGAATCCCTATACCTCTATCTCTCGGCGACCCCTTCTACAGTGAGCTCGGTCCTGGTCAGAAATGACGCAGGGATCGAGATACCAGTTTACTATACCCGCAAGGTGCTTAATGAGGCCGAGAAAAGGTACCCAGCAACCGAAAAACTGGTACTAGCGTTGGTTATCTCGGCCAAGCGCCTCTGACCCTACTTTTAAGGGCACTCCATCGTCATATTGGCCGGCGAACCTCTGAAGAAGATTCTCTTTCACCTTGAAGCATCGGGACGCCTCGTCAAATGCGCCATCATCCTCGGGGCCTATGATATCTCCTATCACCCCCGCTCGGCCATCAAAGGATAGGCTCTCGCAGACTTCATCACCGAAAGCACGGTCCCGATCGAAGAAGTACCTCCACCAGTGCCCGGGCCCACTTGGGATCTGTTCGTCGATGGGTCCTCCAACTCGGCCGGATGCGGCGCCGGTGTCCTCCTCAAGTCCCCCGAAGGAGTGGAGCTGCGGTACGCCCTGAAGTTCAACTTCCAGGCATCCAACAACGCCTCCAAGTACGAAGCCCTTATCTCAGGGGCCAGGATGGTTCGACGACTAGGAGCCGAGCGGGTCAGAATCCACACTGACTCCCAATAGGTCGCTAGCCAGGTCAACGATGATTACGAAGCTCGGGAAGGATAAATGGTCAAGTACGTCCAGGCGGTCAAGAGGATGGCCCAACTCTTCGAGAGCTTTGAGGTAGTCCGGATAGCTCGGGAGGAAAACTCCCGAGCGGACGCCCTATCTCAAATGGCCTCGTCGCTCGACCCCGTAGGTACATGATCGGTCTTTCTCGAAGAGCTCGGGCGACCGAGCATCGAGTCCGAGCTTATGACCGTTGACCCGGCATCCCCGAGCGACTGGCGGACCCCCTACATATCCTGGCTCCAGGATTCTCAAGAGCCCACCGACCCTCGAGAGGCTCGGAAGCTCAAGTACCAAGCTCGGCGTTTCGTCATGCTAGATGAGGCCCTGTACCGCAGATCTTTCTCCGGTCCCCTCCTCAAGTGCATCAGCGCCGACGAAGCCAGCCGAGCTATTCAAGAAGTACACGAAGGCACCTGCGGAGCGCACCAAGGAGGAAGATCGCTCGCCAGGATCCTGCTTCGGCAGGGTTATTGGTGGCCCACTCTCCAGCGTGACAGCACGACCTACGTATAGAAGTGCGATGGATGTCAACGCTTCGACCACCTGATCCATCAGCCCGCCGCGGAGCTCATCACCCTTGCCGAGCCATACCCTTTCGCTCGGTGGGGGATTGACATCCTGGGGCCATTCCCCACGGCCCAAGCTCAGAAGAAGTTCATCATCGTCGCCATCTACTATTTCACCAAGTGGATCGAGGCCGAATCCACCACCAGGATCACCGAGTCAGTCGTATGGAGTTTTGTTTGGAAGTCGATCATCTATCGCTACGGTGTCCCCCGAGTGATTGTGAGCGATAACGGTCGACAGTTTGATTCTCATTACTTCAGAGACAGATGTACCGACCTAAACATTTACAACCACTTCACTTCGGTAGCCCACCCTCAGGCTTACGGACTGGTCGAAAATGCTAATAAGACTATCTTAAAAGGCATCAAAACCAGGCTCGGCAAGGCCAAGGGTAGTTGGCTCGAGGAATTACCGAGCGTACTATGGTCGCACCGAACTACACCGAGGATAGCCACCGGTGAAACACCTTTTTAGCTGGTGTATGGCACGGAAGCGTAATTTCGTTGGAGGTCGGCAATCCCTATCTCCGAGTCATCCACTTCAAACCCGAGGTAAACGAGCAGAAACTGCGAGAGAACCTCGACCTAGCAGACGAAATCCGAGAGATTGCAAAGATCCGAGCAATGGAATACCAACGGCGCATCACTCGATACTACAACTCCAGAGTCCAAGACAGGCACTTCCAACCAGGAGACTTCGTCCTGAGAAAAGCTGAAGCATCTCGACCACTAGAGGCGGCGGGGAACCTGGCCCCTACCTGGGAAGGCCCCTACCGAGTGGTCGAGATGCTCGGGAAAGGAGCATACCGACTGTCCACCATGGAAGGAACACTCGTCCCTCGGACATGGAACGCGACAAATCTTCGTAAGTTCTACTTTTGATCATTTGGCAAGCATACACATGTAAGTAAAGTGGAATAAACACCATTCTTCTCTTCTTATTAAAATTTGGTGTACATCAAGTAGGCCGTAGCCAATACAGTATACATGTACAAAAATTACACCCTCTGGCACTATTACGCGAGCAAAACACTCGACCAACCCGGTAAGCTCTCCTGCGTCCAGCCACTGACTCTGCTTCGTGCGGAAACTGGCTCGGACAAAGGATCGCCGACCTCGTTGGTTTGAGAAAGCTCGGAGGAAAAGAGGGGAAACAACAAAAAAGAGAGAAAGAAGAGGAAGGAATACAAGTGAAGGCCTCCTCTCTGCCGACTCTTTGGAAGGCAGAGAGAGCAGGCATCCTCTGAAGAGTGAAGAAGGAGGGAGTAAAAGAAAACGGCAGAGGTGGACGAGGAGGCAGGGGGAGGCCAAGAAAGGAGGGAGCTTAATGAGCTCCCCCCTCCCCTCGGGATGGCGTCGACGAGTCAGGGACAGGAGGGCCACATGCTCCGGCATGATGAACCCTCTCCCAGAGTGACCCCCGACTGAAGAACCCTCTTCTAGACTGAAGTAGCGGGAGTTTCCCTCCTATCACCATTTGCATCGTCGCCTTCTGAAGCGCCTTCCATGCCCCGCCAAGACCGACAGCACAACGCCTCGCAGAAGGGAAAGGAGGAAAAACCGCCAGGGATGGCCTTAAGTGATGAAAGGAAAAGGAGACGCCCCTCAGACCTTTTATAGGCCGAAGGGGGAGCTGATCGCCTTAAATGACTCTCCCCTTGCAAAACACGCTAAAAGGGCTTTTCCTAAGATGGTGACCTCATTTCCCAAAACATCCCGCCAGCGTGACGGGCGAAGCGGCAAGTCATTAAGGGCGGTATGGAAAAATGAAAAGGTGCCAGCGCCATGTCAGTTATTTGACAGATCGGCACGCGTGATATCTGCATAGAAAATCAGCGCCTTCTCCAACGACTACAAATCCGGTGGTCAAATCACACCAAAAGCGGTAAGAAGCAGTCAATTCAGCATTTAATACTGCCGCTATTACATTTTCTAAAAAAAGCCTTACCCGGCTACATAAGGGAAAAAGAAAAGAAAGATAGAGCTATTACATCAGGCCTCAGGCCCATCTTCAGGCTCGGCAGGCAAGGCTTCCTCAGCACCAGACGATCTGCCCCCAGTATTCTCAGCGACGGCCGACCTAGGCACTGACCCCACTTGTGTGGGAACTGTCTTGGTCGTGCGCCCTCCCAAGGCTGCTGGAGTTGGCGGTCGATCAGACGAGCACTTCCGACCCTCCTCTTCGCTCGATGTATAATGGGAAGAGTCGGTCGAACCCCAGTCCGAGTCATAGCGTTGTCCGAAAGGAAAAATGAGCTTAGACGCCTGGGCCTCTGCCTCTATGACGGCCCGATCGAAGCCCTGGGATAAGCCCTTCCGAAGGCCCCGGCGATAGCCCGACTCATAATAAGGGAAGGCAGCCTAGAGAAGAGCCGCGTGGTAGGCCTCTGAGCACTTATGTCGCTCGAGTGCCTCCACCCCGGCCAACTCCGCCTGCCTCTCGAGCTCGGCTATCCTCTATTCTGACTTGGACAACCTTCTCTCAGCCTCGGTCAATGTATCCTAGGCCCCCTGAACTCGGCCCTCGAGCGCCTCCCGCTCGACCTTCCACTGCTCGCCGCGCTTGACCTGAATCATATGCTCCGCCTCCAGGAGCTCATTCTTCCGGTCGACCAAATGACGGGCCTGGGCTAGCTGCTCCGCCAATGTCCGAGCCTCCGCCTGGCTCGATTGCGCCTGAGTCTGTAGCGGGCCCACCTCTCGACGAAGGTCACCAAGATCAAGGGTCAGACGCTCAACCTTCCGATCGAGCGCACCACGGGCCCACGAGAGAGCCTCCCACTCTGACTCCACCCGAGCATACGCGCCTACTGCCTCAGCCCCGAGTTGGGCCAAGATCAGACTGCCTTCCATAAGTTGCTCAAAAATCGCGGAGGGGGGACCCCTCTGGAGCTTCTCCCGTAAAACTCCCAATGCAATAGAATGGAACCTTCGGTATAGGGGGGCCGGACGCTGAAGGAACTGGTCGAGGGAAGGGAAACTCTCTCCGGAGCAGCCGGGATTGGGGCACCTTCCCCGAGCAACCCTGCCTCGGGGGCCCCACCGGTTGGCTAGGGATGAGCAACCCTGCCGTGTACCTCCCTGGCCTCGGTCGACTACGATCGAGTCGCGGCATCCTGCGACCCTCCAACCTCGACCAGCTCGGACCGGGCTCCTCCATCTGGCGCCCCCTCTGCTTCGCTCGGTGCCCCAGCATCGGCCACGATCCCTTCATCATTTGCCCCCTCTGGCACCGCAGAGGGAGGAGGCGACAGGGGAACCTCATCAATTGGGCGGGCAGTCTCCGCCCTCCTCGCCCGCTTCTTCTCAGCAGACTGAGCATGCATCGAAGACCACAACAACTTTGCCACGGGATCCTTCCGCTTGACCCCCCTACGTTCAGAAGCATCGTCCCGGGCGACCCCCTTGCCCTTTTCACGGGCGCGGGATGAGCCCTCTGAAGCTGGGAGATCGCTCAGAGCCGGCATATCATCCACATTGATGACCTCCAGCTCGACTGACGGTGCCTCCTCCTCCTCCCCCTCCTCAACCGCTCACCACCGATCTGAGCGAAGAAGAGCAAATTGAGAAGAGGAAAGCACTTGCTTGAGAGAGGACAAGTCCCTGAGAACCTTACCTGTCGGAAACAACAGTCGAGAAAGATACACCTCAATGTTAGAAGGAGTCACCAACTCAGCAGTCCCCAGGCGATCCCGCTGAAGGATAGCAACATCCCTCGGGAGAGACCTCTGTTTGCTTCGGAGGGATGTTTGGGTGAAAGTTGGGCACCGTCGGGAAATCCCAGACCACGTTAACCGCCAACGGGGCCACCCAAAAATATTGGGTCTTCTACCCCTTATGAGAGGAATCCTTCATAGAAAGGGACACACAACTCCTTCCCCCCCTCGCCTGAATGAAGAAGAAGCCCTTCCCGACAAAAGGATTGTCATTCAACTCAAAAAAATAGTGGAAGAGGTCCAGCGAGGTGCGCACCCCTCTCTTGCCACAGAGGAAGGTGAAGGAAAAGATGAGAGTATAAGAGTTGGAGACCAGCTGGACAACAGCCAGCCGGGAGAACCGAAGCAACTCGGCAACAAAAGGATGGAGGGGCAGCCGAAAGCCGCACTTCCAGGCCAAGAGGAAAGAACAAAAGAGACCAGAACGAGCAACCAGACTGGATTCATGAGGCTCAGGTGCGAGGAACTTGAATCACCATGGAAGCCCATACCGATTCTCCAGCCGCTTCACATCCGCCTCACCCAGCTCGCTGCGGAGAGGCTCCGGTGGCACCAAAAAAGTCCTCGAGGCTCGTTCTCCTCTCGGCTCTCGGCCCCTGGATTTTGGTCCGCCATGGAGTGGACAGAAGAACTGGGAGAAGAAGGGGAAAGCTCTGACTCTGAAGACTCCGGAGGAGAAGGAAATTGATGGATCGCCGCTGCGGTAACCCTTGCCAGCTCCGCAACGGCCACGACGATTCTCCGTTCTTCCAAGTTACTCTCACGGCACAGAGCCCCCCTCAAATATAAATTTAAAGCGAGGCAAAACCTTAAACCTCGGAGATAAAGGGATGCAAAAACGCGCAATGCTTAAACCGGAGGCGACGCGGTGATCCGATCTCCCAGGGAGGGGCCTTCTCTTATTCATCATGATGGGCGTATTTTCAAAGGCAAGCAGCATCACATGGCCCCTACCAGAGAGAGATCTATACCCAACCAGAGCCACAAAACTCCAGCCCAAATGCTACTCATCCGAGCCTAATTTTGGCTCAGGAGTAGGAGGGGGACAAGTGTAGAGGGAAAATCTCGTCGCCCGCACGGAGAGGCCAAAAGAGGTCCAACTATACCGAACGAGGCCCAACTCCTCGAAGTGGCAGCCCTCGGACCCACTTAGTGTAAGCCCAAAAACTCACTCGGAATAAGCGCTTCCTAGGCGACCTTTGGGTTGGGAAGTCCGAGGATCAGTTCGATCGGGAAATCTCCCTCGGAGCCCCTTATTCCCTGTCCTGACCATGCACTCATCGCTCGGGAGACCACTCTTGGGCAAGTGCCTAACGCTCGGGCTCACTGATGGAAGCTTATTGACTTCGGCCGTTGCGAGTCCCTTAATGGCAGGAAGCTCAAGAGGATAGGGGAAACCAAGAGTCCGCATGCTATAAAGGAGCCCACATGAAGGACATAACCCCTTCTGAAACCCCTCAGCTTATAGGGATCAGTCGCACGATGGGACACTATTTAAACTGGATAAGCCCTACTACAAAGAGGTAAGCCAGGCAAGAGCCAAAAACCCTGAGCAGGAACCACTTCACCTTTTTGTGGAGAGGGATCTCACGCTCCCATCTTCCTCCTAGCTCTTCCCTTTGCATCCGAGCTCTACTACTTTGCTGACTTAAGCATCAGAGGGTCTTCCCCGGGGATCAATCCCTGGGCACCTCTGACTCGTTTCCCTTCTTGTAGTTCACACTTCAAGTGTACGTGGTCATCCTCTTCCCCGCTCAGGAGCAGTGCGAGATAGCGCCTCTTCAAGTGTATCAAGAGTTTCTACAGCAATCAGAAGATCAACGAAGGGACTTGGTCAATGCCAAGATAGTCAATGTTGACTGGTCAAGGTCAACGCAAGTAAAAGAAGTCTCCAGCCAAGCTCAACTTTTTGTTGAACAGTTATGAAGTCCCAGTCAAAGTCCAAGGTCAATGAATAGACTAGTTACCACTATGCTCCCTAGACAAAGCCAAGCAGGTAATGAAGAGAAGAGAAGGCAACGGCTGCTCATGTAGTCATGTGGTAAGAGTGATAAATATGCGGTAAGGGTGACAAATGGCACTTTAGTGGTAACAAATGCACAACTAGCGGTGACAAATGGCTGAGGCATAAGGTCTGTGCATAAGGTCTGTGCACATTTGCATTTTGCAAGGTCAGGTCGGTGCACATGTGTTAGCAATAGCATGTAAGGTCGATGCACATGTGTTAGAGATAGGCATAAGGTCTGTGCACATGCGTTAGTGTTAGAAGCATCAGGTCGGTGCACATGCGTTAGCGATAGAAACATAAGGTCTGTTCACATAGCACTATCAGGTCGGTGCACATTCACATTCTAGTCTGTGAGGTCAGTGCATGTCTTCATTCCACTCTTGTCGACACTTGTGCATGTAAAGCCTTCATCTTTTCACACTTCAGCCCAGTTCCTTAACCAAACTTGAATCTATCTTCAGAAAACTCATTGATATTCATGAATTAACATTATCAAGCACACATTAACGGCATTAAAACATATGAAACTTTGAAGATCAAAATGTATGAAAAAAGAAATATCAATCAACACAGGTATGTCACATTCTGAAGTTTGAGATGTGAAATTGTTTAGTATCTTCTATTTCCAAAGTTAATGAGTTGGGCCCCAAATTGGGCTCTAATCATATTACAATTACCCTCATTAAATGTCCATGCTGTCTCCATCTTCCTTGACAATTCATCAACATATTTCAATACATAAATGGCACAGTTGAGGCTTCCATCTGCCTGTTGGGGACATTCGTTGTCAAATACAAGATCCCATTTCTCAACTCCCTTGAATGCCCCATAGTTTTTCATAAACCCCCATACAACTGCAGCCTGCAAATGAAATATTTGACATTATTAAGGAATAACTAAAAGACACATTAAAGATGTCTTTAATACATGTATATGGATAAGAAAAAGTACCCAATTTCTTGTAGTGGCATCATGCATGGCCAAGCCTCTCATGGAATTGTATGAGACAAAGCAGCGATTCTCTGTGTCAACAGCAAGTAGATGCCAGTGATTTGATGAGTGTAACACGAAGAATAAATATTTGTTCTTTTGCAGTTCGGTAAATTCAACATTCTCAAAGGCGCACTCCAACAATTTATTTAATTTTGCGGAGTCGGCCTCTGGGATGCCGTTGATGTGATTCACTAAAATAGTGGGAAAATAAATCCACTGGTGAAAGATGTCAGATTCATTTCGTCTTGATTTGACGAGGTACATCATGGCGTCGATCACCAGTAAATTAACAATCACGATTCTATTAGCAGTAGAAACACAAGTTTAGGGTATGGCGAGGCATAAAATTGCACAATTAATGAAAGAAAGTACCGTATCATCTATCATCCGGCCGTATAATAGATCAATGACATGGCGACATCTCAAAATAATCCCATTCTCTAATTCAAATATGGCGTCACTATATTGGAAAAAAATTTTCATGGTAGTCAGAGTATGGCGAATCAGGATAATTACAGAAAGTATAAGAGGACAAATTACTCAACATCCCCCGAGACACAAGCAACAATGAATTCCTTTACAGTATTGTTATCTGTCAGTTTCAACCGGCCTTTGTAGATCCAATCAGTATTCGGTAGGAGCATTCTGATCTCGTTGGCTTCATCTCCCTTCCACATGTATGCCAATATACAAATCTTAGATTCTATACTGTAAGAAGTAGGAACAACGTAAACTCACCTTCTTCTTCCCCCGTCCTATTTTCTTTGGAGGTGCCCGCCTTTTTCTCACGGGCTTCTCGTCCCGTTGATGAAGGGACTGACAAAAGACACCTAGACGACGGTCACCATGCCCATTGGTCGCCTCCACCTGACCTTCGATATCGCCTTGCACATCCTCTTCAGGGGCTACCTTACATGGCACAGTATCATCCGTAATTTGTGGAAGGGGCCTTGGAGCTGGGACATCGGCGGCAATGTCCACCAAAGTTTGATAGATATTTTCCTCAACAATTTCAGCCCCCTACACTTCCTCTCCAGGGGGTGCCTACTGTCGCTTGCCATCATCCGTCGCCTGTTCGATCGGGCCAGGAGGTGCTGCATCAGCGGCAATGTGAGCCCCTTCCATACTAGTCAGAAAGAAGGCCCTCATTTCCTCAAGTAGCCGCTGCTAGATCTTCAATGTAGCGGCCGTAGCCTGTAGCACAGGCATGTATGGAGCAGATGAGGATGTCATCATCGTTTCACCGTACACCATCACCCTTTCACTTGGAGAGACAAGGAGCTCTTCGATCACCTGCATTTCAAACCACATCACTCCAGTTATTCATTAATGTTGAATGACAAAGAAGATGTTAATTTTAGTACTCATAATACCCGTTGGTCTCGTAGGGATCCAATGGAGAATTTCAATTTCCTATCTACAAATGTACCCCACCTAAATAGTCGGGGAAATGCCACCTTCCTTACTGGCTGCCGCACCCGCGTGTAGCGACCCAGATTCCGGATACCCGGTGCACCCGGTATGACTACCGAATACACGTGATACCGCTAGGAACCCGCGAGGCCTCCCAAGAGCGGGAAAGCTCCGAAGGGATAAAGGCATGTGTAGAGTACATTGAAGCCACAGAGATATAACAGAAGCAATTAAATTTCATTAGATCGGTTTGCTAAAGTAGCAGAAATAAAATTACTTTTTTTAATTAACAGTTTCAATTAAACAATATTACACCACCAGAGTCAGTCCAAAGCTAAAGACAACAAGTCTAGCACAGTACAGTCGACAGAAAGGAAAGACGTACCAAGAAGTCGGGGGAGACCCGACGCAGGTACCAGCTGGCCACAACAGCACGCTACGAGCACGCGCACCAGAACCACGTGGAAGCAGAACGAACGACGTCACCCCACCTGAAAAGCAGGGGTGAGCCTCGTGTCACTGGCTCAGTAGGGGTCACGCGGATCCCCACTGAAAAACACGCAGTAACACCGAACAACAACAACAAAACAGCAGGTGTAGTAAAGCAGGAAAACTACACTACAAAGCTGTAAAACTACGCTACAAGCAGTAGTAAACAGACGGGAAGTAGGAGTAGGGAACAAGCAAGGAAGGGGAAGAACCCGCGCCAGACAAGCGGCGGCCGAACTAACCTCGGCACCCCAAACTACTCCAAGCAGCGACAGAAGGGCGACTCTGATCAAACAAAGTCAGAAGTTACCGATCTGTCGACCCAACACCAGGTCTAAGACGAAGACCTGCAAGAACAGACAAAAGGTCTAGAAAAGACCCACACAGACGACCGACAGACTCGACAACACGCACGATCAGAACATCGTGCACACTGCCCCACGCACGACCAGAACATCATGCACACTGCCCCACGCATGACCAGAACATCATGCATGTGATAGGACACTGACCTCGGGTGCAGCCACGGAAAGGCCAACCCGGAAAGGTCACGACGCGCAAGAAACACGAAGAGCAGTGGAGAGCCACGCGTCACAGACGGACGTACCTCCCCACCAGAGCAACGGCTAGCTGCGTCCACAGACGTCTTATGCTGCGCCACAGGTGTCTCGCCTACAATACCGCCGAAGCCACGGTAGAGTCGCAGATACCCGCCCAGAACCAAACAGCATCAAGTAACCAGTCAGGGTCACGCCCGTCGACGCATGTCCTCAGCCCCTGACCACGTGTGCACACACTAGCTCTAGCCTAAGCCAGGTACTCCAGCTAGTTTTCTCCCTTGGTAGGACGCTACCGTTGGCTGGGAGCCCACGGAACTAGCTTACAAACCGTGCCTCCGGAACACCCCTCCGCCATCACAAGGCGGGTCAGCACTCAAAGGCCTAGGGCAAAAACAATCGGAGGCGTACAAAATACAAAACTCAGAAACACAAGTGCTAGAGTACTGACAGGCAGACACGCTGTCACACGTACTACGAAGCACCACCGGCAGTACGGAAACTGCCAATAGACTCAGGACTAGGCAACTAGACCTACCACGTAATGATCCTGAGTCGAACGACTCAAGGGCAAGATCGTCACAGACAGCGGGACAAGCCGCCAATCGGTCTAATCCTAAGCCACGAGAAACAACACTCCGCAGGAAACGACTCACGGAGACCTGAGGGAACACCGAAGACCCTCAGACACGCCTGGACACACGGACCGAGGTAAGGCAACACCTTGAGGCATCCAGAACCAGTGTCTCGGACTGGACAGAACCGCCAAGACACCCACACAAGGTCACCTATCAACCACTGGGTCACCCCGGGTTGACCGGAACCAGACAAAGACGCACACAATAGTAGGATAGAGAATCCTACCCCAAGCAAGAAGACTCCTGGCCACCTTACAACGTAGTCTTAGCCCTCATAGGACGTCAGGAGACATCCACAGACAGCGGGCAGACCACAAGGACAAGCCAAGACAGGCAGAAACCAAAACGACGGAAATCGGAGCAGAAGGACTGTAACGCACCACCCCTAGACCGTTACACGAGCGTGACGGTCTGGTGCTGGCCGTTACATTCCAACCGTGACGGTCTAAAGCAGACGCGTCACAACCACGTGACGGTTAGGAGGAGAGCCGTCACACACACCGCCCTAACCAACCTTAAAAACACACAAGGCACGTAACGGCCTACACCTGGCCCGTTACACCGCTCTGACGCGCCCGATCCGGGCCGTTAGGGCCAACAAACCTCAACTCAAAATGACACCTTAACCACGTAACGCGCTAGACCAGGCGCGTTACACAGCCTAACGCCGCAAGGCAGACGCGTCAGGGCCAACAGGCTCAAGTCAAGAAAACCACTGGCCTACAGGCACGTAATGGTCCATCACGGACGCATTACAGACACCTAACGCACGAGGGCGGTGCCGTTAGAGCCAACGACGCAGCCACCCAACTCAGCCAGAACAGCACGTAACGGCCTGGGGCAGGCGCGTTACACTGCTGTGACTCACGGGGACACCACCGTTACACTAACCGACTCGACGGGTCAAAGCTGGTCAAACGGAACGTAACGGCCTAGCTCGAGCGTGTTATACATACCTGACACACTAGGGCAGGCGCGTCAGGGGAACCGACTTAACCAAACTACTAAACGACAAAACAGGCGTAACGCGTCGCACCGGACGCGTCAGGAGGCTGTGACACGCCACCCCTGGGCCGTCACACTCCCAAAAGCACTACAAGCATAAAAACGCCCAGACGCTGTGACGGTCTGTCGTGGGGCCGTCAGAGACCTATGGCGGTCACTGAAACGACCGCCACACCAATCACGACGGGAAAATAGAGGAATGGCCAAATCGGCCTGTTCCACGCCCCATTCACGCCGAAGCGCAGGGGAAACAACACTAGACGATGGAAAACCACTCTAGGAGGCTAAAAAGCCCACATGCAAGCACAAAAATGCAAGATCGGGGTGATTTCAACGAATCGACCCTAAAAGAGTCACCGACGTTCCCGGACTCCTACCGGCCTCGAATGACCACCGATCAACACAATACAAGCATGGATGGGATCCAGATATCCCAACGGTCAGTTAGACACTAACCGAGCTACAAATGGTTGCCGTTTTCCGGCGAACCCTGAAAACCTCAAAAACCACGGTTTTCACAAAATCGGCCTGATCTCCCCCGATCGAGCACCAAATCATGCACAGTAACAGAGGAAATGTGCAGAACAAGGTGGCGGTCCATCTCCCTACCTTCATCGAAGAAACCGTGCCCCGAAGGGACTAAACCATGCCGAAAATCACGCCGCGAGCTCAAACGTCGACTTTGAATCCACCGTTCGGGATTGCACCAAAACCATTCCATCCTTGCCCTATCGCGCACCCAGTCAGCTCCACAGCATCCCCAACACTCGCTCCTAGGTCCTCCGTCTGCAGTCGGAGCCGAGGAAGCTCGAGAGGAGAGAAAACGGGAGAGAGAGATGACGGCGGCGAAATGAGAAGGGAGGAGAGAGGAAGGAAAAGAAAAAGGAAAAGAAATTAGGAATTTTCCTAATTTTTGAAAAATCCAATTTCTGGCCCTATCTCCGAAAAATACGCAAAAATAGTCGAAACGATCGGCTCGGAGAGTACATCGTCGCTGCAGCATCCACGAGTCGAGGAACAGACAACTAAACTCACCGTAGGGTTCCGTAACTAGTACGAGTGAAAAACCCACACGGATCGTAAAACTCAACTCGGAAGCCACAAAAGCGAACCGAAACTCACCGAAACAAATCCAAAAGATCTAATGAAGATCCAGCAAGACCTACCAAGGATCCAGGGCATTACATCCTCCCCTCCTTTAAGAAATTTCATCCTCGAAAATTAAGGACTAGCAAAGGAGAAGCAGGGAAGAACAACCCAACTGCACAACCACAATTATCGAAGAAATGAAACAACAACCACGGCGAGTATCAGCTCAAACAAGGAGGCACAATCCTCACAGCTGACAGCTCGACCACATCATCGGCTCCAGTGCCAAAGGCAACAGGGAACACCTGGCACACAGGACACCAATGACAACACTGAACCATAAACACAATCAAGTCAGTCCTCACTCAGATATTACATCTGATCGAGTCGCAAGCTAACTCTAGGGAAGAAGAGTACAGCAAGCTAACCGACAAGACTTGGTCCACACAGAGACACAAAATCATAGAGAAACAGCGCCAAAACGACAACAACCTCGGGGAACGCTACTCAAGGACTACAAAGACCCCTCGAGAGCATAACACCCAAGAAAAGGAATGCAGAGCAGAGGGTACTCAATCAGCAAAGAATGCCAACAGATTCCCGAATACTCGCAAATGCCAATGCCAACGCCAGAATAACTCCAGCAACAGCACGGCAACAGACGACATCAAGGCACAGGGAGCCAAGACGAAGTCACATCGAGAAGGAACAAACCTCTCGACCCGTGGGTGATCAGCCCACACGCTTCAGCTGCACTCTCAACAACGCACACAGGCGTCAGAATAACCTCGGTAGTCGCATCTTAGCACACACCAGATGCCTTCGCAATCATGGAAGATCGCAAATAACACGCCACGAGTACCGATCTCGCGATCAACCGATCACAAGAAACCTAAGTGCAAAGAAGAGGAGTACCAGCTTCAGCACAAGGCACAAGGAAAAAGCTAATCTCGGCTTACCTTCACATCCTAAAAAATGGTAAATGAGCCTTCACAATACATCGGCCGTTAGACACGGCACGACAATCACGGTACACGACAGCTCTTAACACCATCATGGAGTCCAAAGCCAAGCAACCGTATAGCAAAGAGCAGATCATGCTCAAAACAAAACTGTCCACACTTAAGCAGACACAGGACAAAGGCATCACTAAGACAGCAATTCCAAGGCAAATCTCGAAAAAGATTCCACCAGAAGGGATGAGAAGCAACAAGTTCAACCATGAAAGCTTACCAGGAAAGGAAATCCTAGCTTGCCTGAGCAACTTCTCCAACACGGAATCTAATCGAGCACTTCAACAGAAGCGAAACACAGCAGGAGCTGAACAGACTCAAGTCAGGACGACCAAGACAATGTGAGAACGTGTATGGTCATCAGACCAAGGCTAAAGGTCAAAAGCAACCTGAACAACATACGGAGAAAACCTCGAACAACGTACTACAGATTCAAGCCTTCCGACGAACACTGCCAAGTACAACATGATCGAAACAAGCACAATGACGAAGAAGAAACACCTCGTCACATCCTGATGAGAGCAGAACCATCTCGTACAGTGCCAGAACAGCACGCACAAGACAACATACGAAGAAAACAACGCGATAAACCATCGCAACATCAAAGCCAGCTGAAGACTGTACTGGACTTTGACGACTCTGGATACCGTATATCTCAGATTCCCATATACTTCACACAACAATGCTCTGACAGCTCAAAAAAGAACTCCGAACATCTCAAAACACTGCTCTGATACCATTCTGTAGCGACCCGGATTCCGGATACCTGGTGTACCCGGTAGGACTACCGAATACACGTGATACCGCTAGGAACCCGTGAGGCCTCCCAAGAGCGGGAAAGCACCGAAGGGATAAAGGCATGTGTAGAGTACATTGAAGTCACAGAGATATAACAGAAGCAATTAAATTTCATTAGATCGGTTTGCTAAAGTAGCAGAAATGAAATTACTATTTTTAATTAACAGTTTCAATTAAACAATATTACACCACCAGAGTCAGTCCAAAGCTAAAGATAACAAGTCTAGCACAGTACAGTCGACAGAAAGGAAAGACGTACCAAGAAGTCGGGGGAGACCCGACGCAGGTACCAGCTGGCCACAACAGCACGCTACGAGCACGCGCACCAAGAACCACGCGGAAGCAGAACGAACGACGTCACCCCACCTGAAAAGCAGGGGTGAGCCTCGTGTCACTGGCTCAGTAGGGGTCACGCGGATCCCCACTGAAAAACACGCAGTAACACCGAACAACAACAACAAAATAGCAGGTGTAGTAAAGCAGGAAAACTACACTACAAAGCTGTAAAACTACGCTACAAGCAGTAGTAAACAGACGGGAAGTAGGAGTAGGGAACAAGCAAGGAAGGGGAAGAGCCCGCGCCAGACAAGCGGTGGCCGAACTAACCTCGGCACCCCAAACTACTCCAAGCAGCGACAGAAGGGCGACTCTGATCTAACAAAGTTAGAAGTTACCGATCTGCCGACCTAACACCAGGTCTAAGATGAAGACCTGCAAGAACAGACAAAAGGTCTAGAAAAGACCCACACAGACGACCGACAGACTCGACAACACGCACGATCAGAACATCGTGCACACTGCCCCACGCACGACCAGAACATCGTACACACTGCCCCACGCACGACCAGAACATCATGCATGTGACAGGACACTGACCTCGGGTGCAGCCACGGAAAGGCCAACCCGGAAAGGTCACGACGCGCAAGAAATGCGAAGAGCAGTGGAGAGGCACGCGTCATAGACGGACGCACCTCCGCACCAGAGCAACGGCCAGCTGCGTCCATAGACGTCTTATGCTGCGCCACAGGTGTCTCGCCTACAATACCGCCGAAGCCACGGTAGAGTCACAGACACCCGCCCAGAACCAAACAGCATCAAGTAACCAGTCAGGGTCACGCCCGTCGACGCAAGTCCTCAGCCCCTGACCACGTATGCACACACTGGCTCTAGCCTAAGCCAGGTACTCCATCTAGTTTTCTCCCTCGGTAGGGTGCTACCGTTGGCTGGGAGCCCACGGAACTAGCTTACAAACCGTGCCTCGGGAACACCCCTCCGCCATCACTAGGCGGGTCGGCACTCAAAGGCCTAGGGCAAAAACAATCGGAGGCGTACAAAACATAAAACTCCGAAACACAAGTGCTAGAGTACTGACAAGCAGACACGCTATCACACGTACTATGAAGCACCACCGGTAGTACGACAACTGCCAACATACTCAGGACTAGGTAATTAGACCTACCACGTAACGATCCTGAGTCGAACGACTCAAGGGCAAGATCGTCACAGACAGCGGGACAAGCCGCCAATCGGTCTAGTCCTAAGCAATGAGAAATAACACTCCGCAGGAAACGACTCACGGAGACCTGAGGGAACACCGAAGACCCTCAGACACGCCTGGACACACGGACCGAGGTAAGGCAACACCTCGAGACATCCAGAACCAGTGTCTCGGACTGGACAGAACCGCCAAGACACCCACACAAGGTCACCTATCAACCACTGGGTCACCCCAGGTTGACCGGAACCAGACAAAGACGCACACAAGAGTAGGATAGAGAATCCTACCCCAAGCAAGAAGACTCCAGGCCACCTTACAACGTAGTCTTAGCCCTCATAGGATGTCAGGAGACATCCACGGGACAGCGGGCAGACCACAAGGACAAGCCAAGACAAGTAGAAACTAAAACGACGGAAATCGGAGTAGAAGGATTGTAACGCACCACCCCTAGACCGTTACACGAACGTGACGGTCTGGCGCTGGCCGTTACATTCCAACCATGATGGTCTAAAGCAGACGCGTCAGAACCACGTGACGGTCAGGAGGAGAGCCGTCACACACACCGCCCTAACCAACCTCAAAAACACACAAGGCACGTAACGATCTACAAACCTCAACTCAAAATGACAGCTGAACCACGTAATGCGCTAGACCAGGAGCGTTACACAGCCTAACGCCGCAAGGCAGACGCGTCAGGGCCAGCAGGCTCAAGTCAAGAAAACCACTGGCCGACAGGCACATAACGGTCCATCACGGACGCGTTATAGACACCTAACGCACGAGGGCGGGGCCGTTAGAGCCAACGATGCAGCCACCCAACTCAGCCAGAACAGCACGTAACGGCCTGGGGCAGGCGCGTTACACTGTTGTGACGCACGGGGACACCACCGTTACACTAACTGACTCAACGGGTCAAAGCTGGTCAAACGGAACGTAACGGCCTAGCTCGAGCGCGTTATACACACCTGACACAGTAGGGCAGGCACGTCAGGGGAACCGACTTAACCAAACTACTAAACGACAAAACAGGCGTAACGCGTCGCACCGGACGCGTCAGGAGGCTGTGACACGCCACCCCTGGGCCGTCACACTCCCAAAAGCACTACAAGCATAAAAACGCCCAGACGTTGTGATGGTCTGTCGTGGGGCCGTCAGAGACCTATGGCGGTCACTGAAACGACCGCCACACCAATCACGGCGGGAAAATAGAGGAATGGCCAAATCGGCCCGTTCCACGCCCCATTCACGCCGAAGTGCAGGGGAAACAACACTAGACGATGGAAAACCACTCTAGGAGGCTAAAAAGCCCACATGCAAGCACAAAAATGCAAGATCGGGGTGATTTCAATGAATCGACCCTAAAAGAGTCACCGAGGTTCCCGGACTCCTACCGGCCTCGAATGACCACCGATCAACACAAAACAAGCATGGATGGGATCCAGACATCCCAACGGTCAGTTAGACACTAACCGAGCTACAAATGGTTGCCATTTTTCGATGAACCGTGAAAACCTCAAAAACCACGGTTTTCATAAAACCGGCCCGATCTCCCCCGATCGAGCACCAAATCATGCACAGTAACAGAGGAAATGTGGGGAACAAGGTGGCGGTCCATCTCCCTACCTCCGCCGAAGAAACCGTGACCCGAAGAGACTAAACCACGTCGAAAACCACGCAGCGAGCTCAAACGTCGGCTTTGAATCCACCGTTCGGGATCGCGACAAAACCATTCCATCCTCGCCCTATCGCGCACCCAGTCAGCTCCATAGCATCCCCAGCACTCGCTCCTAGGTCCTCCGTCTGCAGCCGGAGCCGAGGAAGCTCGAGAGGAGAGAAAATGGGAGAGAGAGACGACGGCGGCGAAATGAGAAGGGGGAAGAGAGGAAGGAAAAGATAAAGGAAAAGAAATTAGGAATTTTTCTAATTTCTGAAAAATCAGATTTCTGGCCCTGTCTCCGAAAAATACGCAAAAATAGTCGAAACGACCGGCTCGGAGAGTACATCGTCGCTACAACATCCACGAGTCAAGGAACAGACAACTAAACTCACCGTAGGGTTCCGTAATTAGGACGAGAGAAAAACCCACACGGATCGTAAAACTCAACTCGGAAGTCACAAAAGCGAACCGAAACTCACCGAAACAAATCCAAAAGATCCAATGAAGATCCAGCAAGACCTACCAATGATCCAGGGCATTACACCGCATGTGCTCAAAAAACCAGACCTGTAATATGAAATATATCAAGTTATTTTACAATACAGTAGAATTAATGATTGACACATTATTACATAACAAAAATAAAAAGACTTACAGCAAGTGCGGCAGAATAACCAAATATAAATGTATAGGCCTGGGATTCATTCCCGGCTCTTCTCTTAGGACGGTCAATTGTACCTGACCACCGTTTCTGGACCGCCGACACTAATTCCTCAAACTTGTGCATCGTTACCTATTGCACGGCGGTTGCCCAATTGTAATCTGAAACTCTCTCAATGTCATTTAAGCATGACAGCATCTGTTGTGGATAAGAATGTGTCGACCGTGGGCAAAGGAAAGTGGACAGCAGGAGTACAATCCACAGTCGGACAGTGTCGGCCACATCCTACTCTTCATCGGACCCAACAATTTGCTGGATGAGAGAGCACACTTTCTTCCGGTCAAATGTTGCTGCAAATCCAAATCGATTCTGCAACTTCGACTTCTGCTTCGCGGATCCATAATGTTGAACCGGCTGACCGGAACAAGGTAATCCTAAAATTATGCCCACATCTTCCACACTGAATGCGACCTCCTTACTATCCATACGGAAGTAATTTCCTCTACTATGGGCGCAAATAATCTCTTCCAATAGTGTCATGGTGAAGAGGACGGGAGAAGTATTGTCAACATATGGACCAAAGGGTGTGGTCCTCATCAATGACTTGTGGCATTCCCGAAATGCCATCTGATCTCTATCCTTCATGTAAATGTCCATAGAACACCGGGCGGAGATGACCCGCGTGTTCACTAGATTTAAAAAATTAACATGTAAACAAGAAATTCAGTTAATTAATTGACAGATCAAGAAATACAAAAAATATTAACAGTAAGACAAGGGTGACAAATGTATATATAGACAAGGGAGTTTAGGTGTGGCAAATAGGTGCTTAAGGGTGACAAATGTATGAAATACGGTGATAGGTATGTCTAAATCTGACACAAATAGGTAGATAAGGGTGACAAATAAAAAGGTCTATCGAGGGGGGCAAATAGATATGTAAGGGAGATAAAGAACCATAGTACCTTTAACTTGTCATCCTGAAGTGGAGGCCTTAGAAACCCTAGGTTCCTGAAACGTTTCTTCTTCGGCCGTAGGAACCGGTACAATGTCCTTAGATGCAGGTGGGGCATCCACTTTATGGCGGACGGAGCGTTGCATGGGTGTGTCCTTCGGGTCCATGGCTGAGAGGTCGCAAATGGCACCGCGAGGAAGACGAGACGCTGAGCACAATGGAGAGACGAACCGCCTTCTGGTAGGTTTTGTAAGAGGCAAGACATGGCAGGAAGGGTATATTCTCAATTGGAGATTTTTAGTTTCGAGGTCTAGTTCGGCCCTTCGGCGTCATCATTTCTGTTGATGTGGCCTGCGGCGTTGGATCGGCAGTAATACGCGAACAACAGCCATGCGTGGCCGACGTGTCCCGTTTTCCACGTGGGCCAATTGGAGATTAAGGGTGACAAATATGCCAACACGGGTGACAATGGGTTAGCAAGGGTAAACAATACCCTGCTAACGGTGACAAATAAGGGTCAATAGAGACAAGCCCGACGCGCGACATTCAGGCAGTGTAGGAGTACGGGCGACGGTTTCTGGAGTTTAGTGGTAACAATTAGGTGAGTATGGGTGACAAATGCTCAACTGGGGTAACAAATAACTTCACATTGGTAAAGAGTGAGAAGGGAGCTGAAGGTGAAAAAGAACAAAAGAAAGAGGAACTGGAGAAGAAAGAGACGTGCTCACTAGAAGAGGGTGACAAATAACTTCAACTTTATGTTGACCAAATGCACCAACACTCCAGGCAAAGTCAATAGTCAAAGTCAAGCTTTTACAACTGTTGAAGTCCAGTTAAAGCATGGTCAAGCTTCGGCCAGCGACAGTGGACACAGAAAACGACAAACGTGGAAGAATTACAGAAGAAGACTGAAGGTAACAAATATTCTCCTAAGGGTGACAAATGAAGATTCAGCGGTGACAAAGATATATATAAGGCTAACAAATGGATGTTAAGGGTGACAAATGTGGGAACAACGGTGAAAATTTGCAAGACAGCGACTACAAATAAGTCGCTAAGGGTGAAAAATGAGTTAGCGCGACGATAATGTTGCAGCACGGAAAATGCTAAGGCGATGGTTATCGGCCGTAAGGGTGACAAATAGATGTCAAGTCTGACAAATAGCCGTTAAGACTACAAAATGGGTTTGCAAGGGTGAATAATGGCTTAGCACTTGAGACGTCGAGCGGGGCACTAGACTAAGTTCGTTTAGTGTATTGTTGTTAATCGTGACGTGCCGGGTTCGAAAACAGAGTTCTGCCGTGTTTTCATTTACTTTTTTGAATAAGCTATATCCAAAAAATTTACGGAAACCTTACGCTGAAGCTAAGATTCGAACCCGGAGAAACCCGTTCAAACGGCCGAATAATTAACCAAATGATACAAGATGTCATTTCAAATAGTTTATTCCATTATATATATATATATATATATATATATATATATATATATATATATTATAGTTTTTCGTATCAGTACGCAATGTACCATCCCATCTCGAGCCATGGCCGGGACGACCGGTTCGACAGGGACGGCCACACCTACCCCGAATGATGTGCACGTGACTCAAGGAGGTTGACAAAAGTCATTGATTGCTTCCACATGGCATTAATATTCCCCGCGATCGAGGAGCCCTAGCTCCCGAAAATTCATTATATGTAGACGTTACGGTAAATTCACGACACATGAGTTTCAAGGGGGCACGGAACAATAATGAAATGGTGAATATGTGACCGATACGGCTCCGAATACCTTTTCACGTGCACCCCGCTGTGGGGCTTTCAAGGTAGCTAGACTTTTCAACACGTTCTCTCTTCTTTTTATATAATTGAATCGACTTATCGACCATGCAGCCCCATTGCTTGGTGTGGCGATTAATCAAACGTTTTCCCCTCTTATCGTCGTGATCGACCTTTATGGCACGGCGGGTCACCAGTCCCGACCCGATGCCCACTATCGTCTGCTTAGTGATCAGAAGGAGCGCACCTTCGGTTAGTCCAGACCATCCCAACCTTGGAACTTGAACACATTGTCAGACACGTGATTGCACGCCCTATCGTGAGTATGTTCGATGAAAGATACAATGATATTTGACTTTAATATATCCTGAGTGCTTCCACGTGGCATTAATATTCCCCGCGATCGAGGATCCCTAGCTCCCGAAAATTCATTATATATAGACGTGACGGTAAATTCACGACACATGAGTTTGAGGGGGGCACGAAACAATAAGGAAATGGTCACAACATGTGACCGATACGGCTCCAGATACCTTTTCGCGCGCGCCCCGCTGTGGGGCTTTCAAGGTAGCTAGACTTTTCAACACGTTCTCTCTTCTTTTTATATAATCGAATTGACTTATCGACCATGCAGCCCCATTGCTTGACGTGGCGATTAATCAAACATTTTTCCCTCTTATCATCGTGATCGACCTTTATGGCACGGTGGGTCGCCAGTTCCGACCCGATGTCCACCATCGTCTGCTTAGTGATCAGAAGGAGCGCACCTTCGGTTAGTCCAGACCATCCCAGCATTGGAACTTGAACACATTGTCAGACACGTGATTGGCATGCCCTATCGTGAGTATGTTCGATGAAATATACAATGATATTTGATTATTATATATCCTGAGTGCTTCCACGTGGCATTAATATTCCCCGCGATCGAGGAGCCCTAGCTCCCAAAAATTTATTATATATAGACGTGACGGTAAATTCACGACACATGAGTTTGCGGGGGGCATGTAACAATAAAGAAATGGTCATCATGTGATCGATACGGCTCCGAATACCTTTTCGCGCGCACCCCGATGTGGGACTTTCAAGGTAGGTAGGCTTTTCAACACGTTCTCTCTTCTTTTTATATAATTGACTTATCGGCTATAAAGAAGTTGAAAATTTTTAAATTACAGATCTTCGGATCTCTAAATAATAAATAATGTTTGTTTAGATGTAATGATATTTTTTACTGAGAGAGATTTTATCACGAATGAATGGATGAAAACAAGGCGCCAAATGAAAATATGGCACCAATTAGAGAGAGACAAGAATTAGAAAAAATGTCCCCTCTCCTGTCCTCCTTAGTCCTTCCCCCTTCCTCCTCATTCAACCATTGCATCCCTTTCCTCTCTCACGATCGCACCCCCCTCTCAATCTCTCACCGGCGAGCGGCGGAATGGCGAGGGCGGGCGGGCGCGGCGGAGCTACCCAGGGACGCTGGTGAGGGGCGAGCGGAGGTAGCACCGACAGCGAGGGCGTAGAAGCAGCGGTGACCTCCGACAGCGGCGGTGAGCTCCCGCCCTTTGTCACGCTCACTCTCTCTCTCACACACACACACACAAACTCTGACACACTCTCACTTTTCATGCCTGGTCTACAAGATGAACCTTTTCTCCTTATCACTTGGTGTACTATTACAACATCAGATGAAATTTCAAGCCCCTGTTTTTATTGGGAGGGTGGGAAGAGGGATGTGGATATAAATGTGTGTGCGTAAATGTGGATATGACCCTTTGTTCTATTTTTGTCCGTTCATGTCTTTTGTTATGATATATGTGATTAGTATGCTTGGATGTTAATTAAATTTGTAGACAGGTGTGGATGCCGATATGTGAAAAAATGTGTATGTGAATGCGAGTATGATAATGATTTTTTCCAGAAGATGATGTCGATGTCAACGTGGGTGTGTGAATATCGAAGTGAATGTAGTGCCAAATATGAATGTATATGTGACCAAACAGGATGTACAAATGTGGAAAATAGTCAATATTTAGGGGAGTTGTTGTCGATATTTTCTTAGAAGTAGTGATAAGACATATTGATATGAATTTTTTAATTTGTTTGGTAAATATGGCTAGAGTTGATCGTTCGTGGATGAATCACAGAGTAGTTGACGGAGTGGTGTCCGAGGAGTTTAAGGATGGAGTTGATAGTTTTATTCAGTTTGTATTGGGGCATCCAACAGCAATGGACCAGCGTGGTAACATCAGATGTCCTTGTTTACGCTGTAAAAATAAGAAATTTCTTTCGCTATGGGATGTGCAAGTTCATTTATACAGGAAAGGTTTCATGAAAGGTTATATGAATTGGGTGTGTCATGGTGAGGACTTTTGGTCGCATGCGCCCGGTAATGTTGCAGGCACAAGTACCTACACAGACATGGTAATCGATGCTGTTGGCCCTAACTTTAATGTACAAGGGGAACACGTGTACAATGAAGAACCACCAAATAAGTTGGCTGAAAGATTTTATCAGTTACTTCGGGATGCTGATGAGCCGCTGTGGGATGGTTGTGAAAATCACACTCGCTTATCTGCTGTCTCACAGTTGTTGAATTTGAAATCCGAATTTCACCTTAGTGAGAGTTGTTTTGACCGTATGCTCCTTATCAAGAGTATGCTGCCTATGGATGAGAATATGCCTGAAAATTTTTACCGTGCAAAGAAGATGGTCAATGATTTAGGGCTTGGATACCAAAAAATAGATGCATACTCTACTCACTGTATGCTATATTATGAAGATAATGTAGATAAAATATCATGTGATATTTGTCATCATGATAGATTTAAACCTAAGAGAGGGGATAATTCAAAGCAGAAGGATGTGCCTTACAAGTCACTGCGATACTTCCCTCTCACGCCCAAATTGCAGCGGATGTATATGTCGTCAAAGACAGCTCGACATATGATATGGCATGAGGAAAGAGTACGTCGTGTAGATGATATAATCAGTCATCCCACCGACGGTGAAGCTTGGGCTCATTTCAGTCGTAACTATACTACTTTTGGTCACGAGTCACGTAATGTTAGGTTAGATTTATGCACAGACAACTTCTACCCATTTGGAGGTTCAGTGTCATCTTACTCATGTTGGCCAGTCTTCATGACGCCGTACAACCTTCCGTCGGGCATGTGCATGAAGCGAGAGAACCTTTTCTTAACTTTGGTGATTCCAGGTCTAAAAAATCCAGTAAAAAATTTGGACATATATCTCAGGCCACTGATTGATGAGTTAAAAATATTATGGAATGATGGAGTTGTTACTTATGGTGCGTATAGAAAATAAAATTTCACTATGAAGGCTACATTGATGTGGACAATAAGTGACTTCTCTGCATATGGAATGCTATCTGACTGGAGCACACATGGGAGGTTGGCATGTCCTTACTGTATGGCTGATACCAAATCATTTGTCTTGAAATATGGTAAGAAATCATGCTGGTTCGATTGTCATCGACGGTTTCTACCAATTGACCTTCCGTTCCGAAGGCAAAAGGACTCATTCATTAAGAACACAATTGAAATGGAAGAAGCAGACTTGAAACGGATGTCTGGTCGACAAATGGCGGCACAAGTGCAAAACTTACCAGATATAGTGCAATTATCGGGTAGTACACGACATCTTCGTGGATTTGGAGAGGATCACAATTGGGTGAAGAGAAGTATCTTCTGAGAATTGCCTTACTAGTTAGCCCTTTTGATACGGCACAACCTGAACATCATGCATGTTGAGAAGAATATTTTTGATAATGTGTTCAACATCATCATGAATGTGAAAGCCAAAACAAAGGACAATGCCAAGGCGCGAGCAGACCTGAAGATACTTTGCAAACGACCAGAGTTGGAATTGCGACTGGTACGGGACAAAGTTGTGCAACCTAAAGCAGCTTACGTGTTGAAAGACACACAGATCAATGAACTGTGCCAGTGGCTGAAGCAATTAAGATTCCCTGATGGATATGTGTCTAACATAGTCCGTTGTGTGAATGTCAATGAGGGAAAAATATATGGATTGAAAAGTCATGACTGTCATGTGTTCATGGAGAGACTTCTGCCCATTGCATTCCGTGACATATTACCAAAGTCTATATGGGGAGCATTGACTGAGTTGAGTCAGTTTTTTAGGATTCTATGTGCTTCAGAACTCAAACTTGGGGACGTGCAAAGTATGGAACAGAATGTGGTCACGATGGTATGCAAGTTGGAGAAGATATTTCCTCCTGCGTTCTTTGATTCCATGGAGCACCTGATTATCCATTTGCCATACGAGGCCAAAGTTGGAGGATCGGTACAATTTCAATGGATGTAGCCATTTGAGAGGTAATCAGTATGTATTTACTGATTAATTGACAGTAGTTACATGTGTCTGTCATTGTCATATGAATTGTTGTCATAGGTGTATGCATGACCTGAAAATGAAGGTTCGCAATAAGGCTAAAGTAGAGGGTTCGATTACCGAGGCATATATTATTGAAGAACTTCTAAACTTCTGTTCGATGTACTTCGAACCCGAAATTTAAACTCGCCGCAATCGACCTTCACGTAATGATGGAGGAGAGGTGGGTCCGTCCGACCAGTTGTCCATATTTAAGTATCCAGGACGTGCATTCGGACGTTGTTCGAATCGCATATTAGAGGATAGAGAGTTGTTGGCCGCAGAGATCTATGTTCTCCGGAACTGTGCTGAGATTGAACCTTATGTTGAGTGAGTCCTCAACTCCACAGGTGCTGAAATTTATAGGCATCTTAACGTTCTTCCTCCCATTTACGGTGATGTTGCATTCATCATTGCAGGTAATTTGATTCTGAATTAATTATTCGATGTCCACACCTCAATGAGTTGGAGGTTCAAATAGAACGAGAGAAATCTTTTACCAGATGACTTAAAGGTCAAGTAAGTGCCAATCTACCAATTCCACAAAGCTTGAGGTGTATGCATGTTCAATTTAAAGTAACGTGGTTTATATTCATAGGTTGAAGAAGGTTATGTTACTGATGAAAGAGTCCGGGTGATAAGTTATGGACCTTCGAAGGGCGTGCATGCCTATCCAGGATTTTTGGTGAATGGTTATAGATTTTACACCATAGATTATGGATGAAATAAGTATACGATGAATAGCGGCATATGCGTGAAAGGTAGTACATACAATGAAAATGATCTTGATTACTATGGTATTCTTGAGGAGGTCATGGAATTACAGTATTTTGGACAACAGAACCATATATTCCTTTTTAAGTGTATTGTCGATGTCAAACATAGATCCAAATTGAATACCAATGAGTTGTTCATTTTGGCCGCACAAGCCCAACACGTGTATTATTCAAGTTATTCATCGTCCAAGAATAAAGATTGGTGGACAGTCTGTAGGGTAAAACTAAGGCTTGCGCCTAATGATGAGTTAGATCTGATTGAAGCTGTCTCAGAGGATTCTAGTGCCGAATATTTTCAATCAGACCAGGTGACACTGCAGAGTTGGTTGCTTCTAATCTTCATCTGATCGAATCTGACCATCCACTTCAGTTGTGCATAGAGGACGAAGTGGAAGAAGTCGATTCAACTGAGCTAAATGAAGTAATTGTTGGACGGGAGGAGTCTTCTGAGGAGGAAGTGTATGAATCTAGTGAGAATGAGGAAGATGACGAAGATGACAATGAGGTTGATATATCTTCAACATCTGAAGATGAAATAGATACTGATTGAATATTTTGTAAGAAATTTAACATACATACACTTAGCATTATTACTTATCACCTCTCTTCGTAATTAGTTGTCGACTAATATGCACTACTTTAAATGTTGTCAATAATTAGTTGGTTCGAGGCCGTAGCGGATCTTCGAGGAGAGGTGGTTCCGGGAGGGGTTCTACTGGTATGTTTATTTAAATTCTTAGATAAATGAGTAGTGAATATGCACTTTGTTTGGGTAATGATATTTTATGTCTCTGCACCAGGTACACATATTACACCGCCCCCACAACCTGCTGCGGGTATGTTTATTTAAATTCTTAGATGAATGAGTAGTGATTATGCACTTTGTTTGGATAATGATATTTTATGTCTTTACACCAGGTACACAGATTACACCGCCCCCACCACCTGCTGCGGGTATGTTTATTTAAATTCTTACATAAATGAGTAGTGAATATGCACATTGTCATGCTCACGACATTTTATGTCTCCGCACCAGGTACACAGATCACACCACTCCCACCACCTGCTGCGGGTATGTTTATTTAAATTCTTACATAAGTGAGTAGTGAATATGCACTTTATTTGCCTCACGACATTTTATGTCTCTACACCAGGTACACAGATTACACCGCCCCCACCACGTGTTGCGGGTATGTTTATTTAAATTCTTACATAAGTGAGTAGTGAATATGCACTTTGTTTTGCTAACGATATTTTTTATTTACAGGTTTGAGTGCCTCTACATCAAGTCTACAGAGTACGCCCCTTCCATCACATTCTACTGGTATGTTTATTTAAATTCTTAGTTAAATGATAAAAATTCTATATGTTTACTTGTTGAATAATTTTATTTTTAACAATGTGCTAAATTCTGATTAACTACTTCTATTTTACTTGTAACAGGTACGTCAGGCACACCACCTGCGATAGTTGGCCCGTCCGCCCAACCGGGCACACAACCGGCAGACGATGCTATTAGCCATCACGAGGGCGAGCAGGTGGTGTTGCAAGAGGGACGCAAGCCATGTTGGGTCTCTGGGTAAATATTTAAACTCATGAATTATGTTCGTTACCTATCCAACAACTATATAATTGTTCGCTATCATTTTAACACATGTAATTGCGGGGATAAAGTAGAGCCCTGTGAGGCTTCTCATTTTATTACCAACATTATTGAGCGACATGTGACATGCCCATATAAGTCATTTCGAAAGTTTCCTCAGGATATCCGCGATCGATTGTATGACGAGTTCCTGGTATACGATTTAATCTTTTAAATTACATATTTTCCAACTCCATAATTTCAATCCACTAACTTATAAAATTTGAATTCTTGACAGCAAGGATATCAGTTTGTGAGGCGAGTTGACGCTGGACGAGCTCGACGTGTATGGGAGGCCACAACAGCTGTAAATTATAAGCACCATTTACATGGCTGTCGGGAACGTGCCAAGGCTCTAGCCGGGGGGAACGAGGACCGTGGCCTTTGGAAGGCACACGGCCCCACATGGATGAGGAGGGAGCACTGGGAGGACCTCTGTGATAGATGGGCCGAGCCTAATTGGATGGCCAAATCCGCAAAAGTCAAAGCCGCGCGTGCATTACATCCAGACGTGCATCTTCATACTTCTGGATCTGTTTCCTTCGCGACCCAAAAGGAGAGATTGAAAAGTAATAATATTAATTTTATTATATTTAATTTCTTATATGTCCTTATTTATTCTTTATAACATGTATAACAGAAAAAGAAGAGGGGTGGCACGGTCTCGTATCGCGATTTATTTGCTACAGTTCTGAGCGAGAGAGCTCGCTTGGTAGTGGTAACATTATACATACATATTTCTTTTCTATTTTAATTTTTAAATATGATTGATTAATATAAAATTTATAATATTTTTTATTCAATTTACAGGAGTCATATGACAGGTATATGACTAAAAAGTACGGTGAAGAGACGCAGCGACCGCAGCTAGATCCTGACGCATGGGTAGCAGCAGTCGGCCCACCGAAGAAAGGACGAGTGTACGGTTTTGGACAAAGCTTGGACACTAGCCCGATTCTAGCATCTTGTCCAGGCTCAGCTTCGTCCTATCCCGGTAGCAGTTCCTTCTCTACTCCCTCCATCGGCACTTCTACGAGGCAGATTACATCCATCGTTGAACATGCGGTAGAACTGGTCGAGAAACGCATGGACGCACGCTTTGCTCGTGTGGTTCCTACCCTCCTGGCCCAGGCGAAGATTTTGTCTCAGGGAGCATCCTCGAGCACACCACAGCCCTCTCATGTGAGTATTTAATTTAATTTTTAATTTCGTAGACTTTAGACTTATAATAGAGAGAATCTGTGATACCAATGTTGTGGGCCCTATAGGCAAAGCCGGAAGCAAGTATATGATAATGTGTGCACCGTAGTATAGATCCTATATAAATTTTAAGCTCAATTTTTAAGCTTAAGATAATTTAACACTCAGCTATCAGACCACGAGCTTATCTGCGAGAACAATATAAATGAAAGTGACAAGAATGCACCAACTAAGAGAATGCTACTTCACAGAATCCACTCAGATCAGACAGATCTAACAGAATGCAATACAACCACTTAGCGTATAGGGAAGATCAGTTCATACGCAAACCTGTGAATGGAGGCCTTAGATGATAAGGGCCAATCACACCAATGAAAATCACGACACATAGAATTTTTTGGTGATTCGATCTGCCACGCAGATCTACGTCCACCCCCACCACCTGCTGCAGATATGTTTATTTCAATTCTCTAAAGAATGAGTAGTGATTATTTGTACATGTCTATTTTCTATGGTAATTCATCGCATGTACATCATTTTATGTGCATATAATTAGGCAATTATGTATATTTCATAGTTAACCTCAACTCCGCGTTTAAATTGAAGCTTTCATGTAAATTGATTAATTTGGTGATATTATTTAATAAATTAAAGTTGAGGGACATGGGCATTAATTCTCCATTACATAACTATGAGTATTTGAGATTTATGTGCACATTATGGTAATTTTTATAGACTAGATTACAATTATGTGTGTGCAGGACACTGAAGGTAATTGCAAGAAACTCCGGGGGCAAAACTGTCATCACCACTTTGACCAAGTCAAAAGCACATATATTGGTTGGAGTGAAAAGAAATTTCAAAAATTAAAATTGAGGAAAAGGAACATATATTTTGGTTGGAGGGAAAATTGAATTCAAAGTTTGAAATAAAGGAGAGACATGATGAGCCTTGGGAAAGGGGGTGCCCAAAGTCCAAGAAAGGGGGTGCCCACCTCCTTTTCCTTTTCCCCATACATCATCTTCTATCTAAATTCCAGCCATCCATCTCCTTTTCATACAATCTCCACCCTCCATTGACCCAACTTTCCCTATAAATAGCCCATGACAAAGAGGAGAAGGGGAGTTCTTTTTTGACAATCTTTCACTCTTTCTCTCCCAACCTTAGGTCACCGATTTCTCCCTCTTCTGTCCCTCTTCTCCTCTGACTTTATTCATGTAAGTTCTTTAATTTTAAATTCTCTACAACTTATTCTTCTGCATCATCTTCTAATTCCTTCTGGTTATTAAGTTATTTTTTATTTTTCACTGTGCTATCCTATTCATCTGTGAACTAGTATTTCTCTCTATTCTTCCCCTTATTTCTCCCACGTCTAGTCATTTTTCCCTCTTGCTGTCTTCCTAAAAGTTCTTTGTTTTTACGTGTTCGACAACTTCTTTTTCTGCATCATCTTCTAATTCTTTCTGGTTCGAAAGTTATTTCTCATTTTTCAACTTGCTGTCCTGTGATTTTACTGTTCATCCAAGATGCTAGCTTCTGTTATTCCTCTGTTTTGAAGCCCTTCTGCTCTTCTTTTCTATCTGAGTCCTTCATTAAAGTTCTTCCTCTCTTCCTCTTCTTCAACTTCGTCTTCTTCGGCATCCCCTAATTCATCTTGATTTCAAAGTTATTCACCCTCCAAAGGTCGTTTCAATGACGAAGGTGATTTCCTCCCGGCGTAGACGACATCTTCTGCAAGGTGGTTCGTGATCCAAGGCCAAGAGAGGACGGCGCTGTCATCACCATTGCCGCCACCATCTTCACATCTCAGGCTCCTCTTGTTGCTATTGCTTTAGTTTCATTTTACTTCATTGTAATCTCGTCACATCTTTATTGTAAGATTATCATACACTTCGTGTACCCGTTTCTTTATGTTAATAAAAGAAACGTTCATTTGATCTAGAATTTGTTCATCTTCCTTCTCTTCCTCCTTCTTCTACCTCTTCTTCTCAATGTTATGCAATTATTTTGTTAGAATCGTTCTTTGTTTAATCATTCTCTTCAAGCTACAAAAAATGACAAATATTTTCTAAAAGGTTATAAGATTTTGAACTTTAAAAATCTCTTCTTCTCTGTGGATTCGACCCGAGTTTGTCATAATACTACGTTCTCTTTTGATCATTTTGTGTAAGTTTAGTTTTAAGATTGTTAGCGTGTGTGTAGTAACGACATACATTTTCGCGTTATCAATGTTTGGCGTCGTTGTCAGAGAAGATTGATCATTTTTGGTTTAAGAACTTTATTTTCCTTGTATTTATAGTTTACTAATAAAGCTCTCTTTTCTTTTCTTTTTTCAAAAAAAAGGAAAAAATTCAAAAAATTAGAGGTAAGTTTATCTTTCTTTCTTTAATCTTTTGATTTTGTCATTCATTTTCAAAAAAAAAAGAAGAGAACGAGGGATTACGCATCAAGTAAGTCTTCAAACCTATTCCTCTCATTTTGTGTCGTTTCCCTAATGATTCTTGCATATTGTGGTTAGATAGGTTCACAAAATAAAAAAAAAACTCTTCACTTGAACTCGATAAAAGTCTTCATTCCAAGAGTAAAAATCACACTTTCATGTTTTAGGTCATGCATCATTTTGAATAGTATTTATTTTTCTTATTATTTAATTATTATTAATTGCATTGTTGAAGATTGCGGGAGGCAAGGTGAGTACTCTAACTTTTCCAAAAGCATGCTCTTGTATTTTCATACTTGCATAGAATCCCTTGTTTGAACTTGGTTTGTTGCATATCATTTCAAAGTATCTTAAGGGCAACACCCATAAGCAAGATAAGGTGGGGATTTCATCACCCTTCCTTAGTCCACAAACCACAATTCCCTTGCATCTTTACATCACCTAGACCTTAAATAAAATCTAGTAGACATTGGTCCTAGATTCACACTATGGTTCTTGTGTTCTTGGACTTACCCTCTTGTTGAAACCGGTGTCTAAGACAAGACGGTCGAACGGCAAATGCCTTAAGCGGACTAGTGGTAATTACGTCCCTACGAAAGTAGGGGGAGCCTCCCACTATCCCACCCCTTACCTGGTCGGTGAAAATATTGAGGGTGAATTTAAGTTACACTTTAGCCATTTTGTAAAACCTAATTTGTAGGTCTAGGTCACATCTAGGTCATTAGGTAATTTGTGTGACAACTTGTTTGTGTTTGCATAAAAAAATAAAAAAAAATTTTCCTCTTCTCTCCCTTCGTCGTTGTTAGTGTTAAAAAAAAGCACAAAAAAATACAAAGAAAAAAAATCATCTCCATGGATTGGGTTCTTAATCAAAGTAATTGTTTGACCCAAAATCAATTCATTCCTATGGTCCAAGCTCTCATACACCACCTACCTTTCAAGATGATCCCACATGGGTCCGGTCGACCCATTATGTAGGTGAGTATCTGACCCAATATCCATCTTTCACCAAACTCAATGAAAGCCCATATCCCCGGTCGGCCCAACAAGAAAACCCCACACCCATGGCATCCAAATATCATTATCTTTCCAAAACTAAGACCAATTTGCTCAATACTATTTAGGGGACCATATGCCATTCCTCCCTCATGAACAAACTTCAACATGCCAAAACTTCCCTACACCTTCTTGCACTTCTATCTTTGAGTGAAGAAATCAAAATAATTTCTCTTAGAAAAATCCTCAATATCAAGCGTCATACCCTCCCGAGTCAAACTTCCAAACTCAATTTGATCAAAATCAATATGGAGGACATGTCACATACTTCCCTTATCAATATGATCATCAATAGATTCATTCCACCCCTCCATACAATGGTCCATAACCCCCTCTATTTTCTATGATAATTCATCGCATGTACACCATTTTATGTGCATATAATTAGGTAATTATGTATATTTCATAGTTAACCTCAACTCCGCGTTTAAATTGGAGCTTTCATGTAAATTGATTAATTTGGTGATAGGACATAGCAGGGAAGAACGGTGTATGAGCCAGCAGTCTTCTGGGTCTTCTTCTCCTCAGGCATCTTCACGGGTTCCACCGTAGCAACCTTCTCAGCTCCATCATCGATCTCAAGCAGATCAACGAACACGAGCCCCAAGCAGTTAGGCAGGCCCACCGCCGGGGGCATGGATCCGAATGCAGTCAGTACCGCCAAAGTAAAGTAAAGAGCCGATCATACCTCTATAGATCTTTGCATCCACTAATTTATGATTTTCATCCGAATCCAGTGATGTTGTGGTGCTCATAGGAGTTGTAATTATTTTTCTGTTTGTCATGTCAAATCTTTTCAACAGGTCCTTGATGTATTTGGCTTGACTTATAAAGCAGCCATCTTCTCCTTGGTTGACCTATAAACCGAGAAAAAATTGGAGTTCTCCCATTAGGCTCATCCCGAATTCGCTAGTCATGAGGTTAGCAAATTCCTCACACATTTCAGATTTAGTAGAACCAAACATAATATCATCAACATAAATTTGAACAATCAAGATGTTCTTACCTTGCTTCTTGGTGAAAAGTGTTTGATCTACCTTACCTCGTGTATACCCTTTCTCAATGAGGAACGATCTTAGTCTCTCATATCAAGCTCTTGGTGCTTGCTTCAGTCCATAAAGCGCCCTATCTAGCTTGTATACAAAATCTGCATGGTTAGAATTCTCAAAGTCAGGGGGCTGCTCAACATAGACTTCTTCTTTGATCAAACCATTCAAGAAAGCACTTTTACATCCATTTGATACAGCTTTATTCTTAGGGAGCATGCAAAGGTAAGTAAAATTCTGATGACTTCGAGTCTAACAACTGGGGCATAAGATTTCTCAAAGTCTACCCCAAACTCTTGATTATACCATTGAGCCACCAATCTAGCCTTGTTTCTTATTATCTTGCCATCCTCACTGAGTTTGTTCCTAAAGACCCATTTAGTGCCTATGACAGATTGTGATGAAGGTCTAGGAACAAGATGCCAAACTTTGTTTCTCTCAAACTGGTTTAACTCGTCTTGCATTGAATTTATCTAGTTTTCATCCTTTAATGCCTCATCAACATTCTTGGGTTCAATCTGGGAGACAAGAGCAAGTTGATCTAATTCTTCCACAATTCTAAAATGTGACCTTGTTCTAGGTGGGTCATTCAAGCTACCAATGACATTTTCTAAATGATGATCCTTAAGAATTCTAATGTTTGTAGAATCATTATCTTCTCCTGGAGCTTGATTTCTTGCATTACTTGATTCAGCTAGGTCACCATCTTCTTTTATTTCTTCTTGTAGAGACTCACGCTTTTCCTTCATGCTTAGGAATTCCCCGTCTTCATCATTTTTTCTGCAAGAGTTATCACTGTTAGAATCATCATGATATTCATCAAAAGAAACATGGGATGATTCTTCCACAGTTTGACTCTTGATATTATAAATTCTATAAGCCCTAGATCTATCAGAATATCCAAGGAATATACCTTCATCGCTCTTGGGCTTGAATTTATCTAAGTCTCTTTTATCATTATTGTGGATGAAGCATTTAGATCCAAATACTTTCATGTGTGTGAGAGAAGGTTTTTTACCTTTCAGCAACTCATAAGGAGTCTTTTTGGTGTGTGGCCTTACCATAGAGCGGTTGATAATATAACATGTCGAGTTTACCACCTCAGCCCAAAATTTTCTTGGGAGTTGCTATTCGGCAAGCATAGTTCTTGCCATTTCTATGAGTGTTCGATTCCTTCTTTCAACTATACCATTTTGCTCCGGGGTTCTTGGTGAAGAAAACCAGTGTGAAATGCCTTCGGCCCCGTAAAGATTATAGAAGTCAGTATTTTCAAATTCACCACCATGATCAGATTGAATCTTAAAATTTTAAACTCACCGTCCTACTTTATCTTCATGTAGAGTGCCTGAAACTCATCAAAAGCATCATTTTTATGTGTGAGAAAGAAAATCCATGTGAACCTAGAGTAATCATCCACCAAGACATATCTATATTTTCTACCACTTAAACTAGCAGTTCTAGTTGGACCAAACAAATCCATATGAATCAGCTCAAGTGGTTTAGATGACATGTTTACAGATCTAACCTTGAAAGATTTTCTTGTTTGTTTACCTAGGGCACATGCATCACACAATTTGTTTTCTTGTTTAAAAGAAAGTTCAGACAACCCATTCACCATTGAATGCTTTAACATTTTATGTAAGACATTGTAACTAGCATGACCTAGTCTACGATGCCATAACCATGCAAGTTTAGATTTTGGTGCAGCAAGATAAAGATTTATGTGAGCAAGATCATCTAAGTCAATCATGTAAACATTGTTGACTCTTTTTCTAGAAAATTTTACCTTGTCAGATTTTGGTTCAAGGATTCTACATTCATGAGAGTCAAACAACACTTTGTGACCCTTATCACAGAGTTGACTTATGCTAAGCAAGTTGTATTTCAAGCCTTCAACTAGCAGCATGTTACAGATGGAGTTGAAGAGGTTCTTACCTACATTATCTGTTCCAATAATTTTTCCTTTGTTGTTCCCTCCAAATGTGACGTGTCCTCCTTCCTTTTCCTCCAAGAGATAAAATTTTATCTTGTCTCCTGTCATGTGTCTTGAACAGCCGCTATCAAGATACCACCTATTATGCATGGCTGCAAGACCTTCCTAACATTTGGGTCCCATCAAACTTGGGTCCCATCAAACTCTTTAGATTTTCAAAATATGAAACCATTTCTTTTAGAATCCAAACCTTCCTAACATTCATGTTTTGTTTGCTTAGAGCAGGGATTTGGTTTTTCTTTACAACCTTGACATTCACTTTTTGTTTAGATGCTCTTTGTTGGATTTTGTAAAAGTTTGAGGAAGTTTGCTTCTTAACCCATTGTGGCCACTGGTTGGTTTTGGGTTGAAAATGATTGTTTTGCCACCTAGGAAATTGATGTATACAGAAATCACAATTGCCCCAAAAATATGGTGGTGTCAACCTATGGAAGTGTCGACCTGTGTGAAATTATTTGGCGGTTTGAATGTTTGATTGCTTAGGAGGTGTCGACCTGTGCTGTGGGGAAGGTTGACTTTTCTTAGGCTTTTGAGCAATCTTTTTAGGGATTTCAGTGACTTCCTCTTCAACCTTTTCTTTTCCTTTGGATATTATTTTTGAGGTAGAAGCATTAGAAGATGAAACAAATGTGACAGTTTTTAACCCAATTGGCCTCTTGTTTGTAGGTTCAAAACCTAACCCTTCCTTGTTGAAGTTCATTTTAGTACCTAACAATGCATCTAGGTTTTCTTTTCCATCCACAAATTTTTCCAGTGATTGTTGTTTATCCTTCAACTCTTTTTGTAGGTTTTCAATATTTTGCAGGAGTTGAATGTTGACTTGTTTGGCAGCTTCATACTTCTCATTGCTTAGTTTGCTATCATTTTCATAAGTTTGCATTTTGAGCTTCATGCTGTCAATCATTTCTCAAACCTTCATTTTCAGTTTCCAAGTCAACCATTTCTTTTCTTCCTTCCTCCAAGTTCTCAATCATTTTCTTATGATCTTCAATTTCAATTTCAAGTAGAGCAGTCTTATCATTCATGTCATGATCATGCACAAACAAGTTAATTTTCTTTTTCAATGATTTATTCTCCTTTTTATACATGTCATATTTTTCCATGAGTTGTATATATGCTTCCTCCCAATCATCAATTGTGTTATTTTCAAAAGGAGATTTTACCTCAGTTTCTTCGTCACCCTTGGCCATGAGGCAGAGATCATCTTTTTCTTTGTCTGAGGAGCTAGTTCCATCATCACTTTCCTCCTCATCACTCCATGTGGACACCATAGCCTTGTTCTTCTTCTTGCCCTTCCATTTGTCAGCCTTTTTGAATCTATCAGGACAATCATTCTTGAAATGCCCTGGTTTATTGCAAGAATAACAAATGATTTTGTCAGATTTCTTAAAGTTTTCAGAATTAGATTTGAAACCATTTCTTACCTTTGATCTTCCTCTCACGAAGATCTTACCTTCCTTTCTCAGAAATTTTCTGAACTTACGTGTGAGCATGGCTACGTCATCCTCATCTCGCTCACTTGTCGAATCATCACCTTCATCAGAAGTGCCTTGACTGCTGGGTCCTGCTTTAAGAGCTAGGGGCTTTTTCTTAGGCACCTCAGCCTCTTTGTTCTTAAGGTTGATCTCATAGGTCATCAATGACCCAATGAGTTCATCTACCTTAGTCGTTGCGAGATCTCTCGATTCTTCAACCACGGTAGCCTTTGTGTGCCATGCGGGAGTCAATGATCTGAGAATCTTTCTCACAATTTTCTGTTCTGAGTATTTCTTTCCCAAATCAGTCAGACTATTAGTAAGCACAGTTAACCGAGCATACATATTCTGAATTGACTCATCAGGCTTCATGCGGAACATTTCATATTCAGAAACTAAAATGTTAGCTTTTGTTTCTCGTACCTGAGAGGTTCCTTCATAAAATACCTCTAACTTGTCCCACATTTGTTTTGTCGTTGCGCAGGTAGCCACTCTTTAGAATTCTACTGGATGGAGTGAGCACTGCATGATGTGTTTGGCACTCCAGTTGACAGTGGATTGTTTTATTTGTTCTTTGGTCCACAAATCCTCATTATCTGTAAGCTCATACGGACCTTTGCTGATCACTCGCCAAAGTTCATAGTCTTGGGTGCGAATGAACACCTACATGCGATGTTTCCAATAAGGATAATTAGTTCCAGTAAAATAAGGGGGTCTATTCACATAATGTCCTTCAGGTAGAAAACCCTTGGACGTTGATCCACAAATTCCCTCAAGGTCGTTGGACCCCATAATGAGAGGTTAGGCTCTGATACCACTTGTTGAGTAGTAGACAGCGGATCTAGAGGGGAGGGGTGAATAGATCTGTCCCTCTTTTCGCAATGCAACCCTCTATATAGCTAGATAAAATAAATTGTAGCGGAATGTAACTAGCTTATCGAAGAACACTATGATTTGCTTGGCAAGATGAGCAACTAATATATCGATTTGAACCTAAGCATGCATCTAGAACGAAGCAATCACATAAACAAACCACAACACAAAGGATTTTAAGGTGGTTCGGACTGAATCCCCAGTCCTACGTCCACCCCTCACCAAACCCGGTGAGGCTCCACTAATGCCACGCACTGAACTGCAAATCGGAAAGACCTCCGATTATCTTCCTACTAACCGCAGGTAGGGACGTCAACACTGCAGATCAGACAACTTTCGATTGCCTTCCTACTAACCACCGGTAGGGACGATCTTCAGTTTCAAATGTTTGAATGAAATGAAAAGAGAATAAATATGAAAACACTCAAACAAGATGTGAAATATGCTCAAAGAGAAAAGATCTTGTCTGAGATTGCTAAAGCTTGAATCGGATTCTTCAATGGTATCTTCTTCCTTGTGACATGGTCTTATTTGGATCATCTTGAGTTGATGAAGAAGATGAAGGATGCAGATTTGATCTCCCTTCAGAATGAGCTTCTTTGGATCACCTTGAGATGAGGAAGATGATGATGGTTGCAGCTTTATATTCATTTGACTTGGGGTTGATCTCCTCTTAAAGTAGCTTGAATCACTTGAGGATTTGATGAAGTGCTTCTTCCCGAAGTACTGTTCACGACTACAGTACTTGATCTCCTCTCCCTTGAACACACCCTTGTAGCCTCCTTTGATCTCCCTTGGATTCACAAATGATCAACTAGGGTTTCTAACCCTCTTGCATTGGTTTTATATCTTTTGAATGGTCCTTGGACATCCCCCAGACCAGATCCACAATCCATGGGAGATTGGGTGACTTTGGGGTTAAACAAATACAAGAAAAAGGGCTCTTCTCGAAGTGGAAAATAAAGTCAACATTGATGGCTCGGTTCTGGCGGTCGACCGGAAGCTTCTGGCGGTCGACCGCTATTGAGAATCGCTGTAGAAATTTAGTCCCTGGAATTTCCGATCGACCGCTACTGGGCTGGCGGTCGACTGCCACTGAGAAACGTGCAAGCAGTTGGCTGCTGGCAGGGGCAGTCAACCGCCCCTGGGCTAGCGGTCGACCGCCAGCTGGGCAGAACCCGGGTTACCCCGGTTCAGTCCATTAACCGTTTAGCTCCGTTGCTTAAATCCTTTAGCAGCCCGTTCTCATATGTGGCATCAACCTTGACAGTCTTGAAGATTTCTATTGATTATATCACTCCTATAATCAAAATTTTGTCCAGGGGGCTCCGCCCCCGGAAACCCCCGCAAGGGGCGCTGCCCCCTTGATCCCCACGACTTGACCGGGCAGGTCGATCCCCGCGACCTGACCGCACAGTTCGATCCGCGTGTGAGGGCATAATCATTGAGCTTTCACTTTTACCATCTCCACTCCATTCCTTGGCATATCTATCATGAAAGAACATCAAGTAGTTTAGTCATATAAGAGTGGTAAAACATCAATGACTTATAGTGTTTAGCCATTATCAAAACCAAGAATATCAAATAACTCAAATGACCACAGGATAATGTCGAATGATCCAAGTGACCACAAGATGACTCAAATGACCAGAGGGGCACAACAAGGCGTGCCAGTCACTGGAGTGATAATTTATTATGCGCTCGATCTGACTTAGTCCATCGATTGTGAAATCCGAGTCGGGACCAGAAGTCCGTCATACCATAAAGGCTATGACGTTAATTATGCACTTTCAAAGAAGGACAACCCTTGATTAATCGCCAAAGTAAGAGGGGCCCCGGGGGCAAAACGAAATAAGACTGATGTGTTGATTTATTTACAGGATATGAGATACATATATATGCTCATGCAGTTAATAGTTTCATTATGATTCATCTGCCTGTTTCCCGGTACGGGGGCGGAGAACTTAGATTCAAGAACCACTCTCACGCATAACGATGGCTTCCATTCGGGCATAACCCGGTTTTCAACCACACGTTATTTGATATACCGAGAGCACATGAGAGGTTGATTTCAGATTTGTTTGGTCGCATTAAGAGCGCGGCATAAAATAGACATATTCGTTCATTATGGAATCATGCAAGCATAAACGGAGTAGCAAGAATCATTAGAATATTACGGCATTACATGCCCATCCATCAATCTCATCCATGTGAATTACAGAATGAATCTGGTAGCATGTCCGCTTGATCTTAGTTCATACCAAGTGGAAATAGGATAACATCCACGTAGAGGCGAGATGGAACCCAAAATGATCAGGGAGTGTTAGTGCCTGGACAATGCGAAGCGGGACTAAGCCAAGACGGATTAATCCGAATGGTATTTGTCCATGAAGGAGCTTATTGTTATGTTCCCTGAAGTGAATCGCTAGAGACCCTGCAGAGATAGGGCCTCTTGGATCCAAAGGGTTTGACGCTGATATAGCGTACCGAAGATTGAAGTTAAATCCGACAGCATCTCCCCTTGTTTTGGGCTATGCCAAAAGGGGAAATAGGACATCCATCCACGGAGTGCTGGGATGGAAGCCAAAAGAAAGATGGGCATATAGCCCAGAACCCATGGAGGAGGAAACACGATGGTTTAATGTCCATTATTATAGCGTTCGGTCAATATTCCCTTGAGGAACCGTCGGAGAATATGCAATGGCAGAACTCCGTAGGTTAATAGGGTTAAAGGAACATCATTCATAAGCCAACCCAATGTAAGGGTGTGACCCTGTTAATCTAGCCCCAGTAGCTTGGGTGAAACCTTTGGTCTTTTCTTCTTTCAAAAGGATGGAAATTCATAAGAGGCTTGGTGAGGATCGGCTAGAGTTGAACTTAGTATAAGGCTCCCGGCGCACTGGCCTTGGCATGAAGTCACCGGCGCATGAGTATCCTGGCCTGCATCGGCATCGGCGCGGAGGATGGACTTGGAACAAATGGGCATCGGCGCGAAACCACCCTCGGCGCGCCTCCAGCTCTCAGCGCGAGAATGCTCGCGCCGAGGGGAAAGGCATGCGCCGAGGGGAATTTGCGCCGAGAGGCCTCCAAGGCAGGATTTTTGGTTTTCAGAGGCAAGTTTTTAGGGTTTTCAGAGGCAGGCTTTCAGGGATTTTCAGAGGCAAGTTTTCAGGGGTTTAATGCTTTGATTCAAGAGGGTGTTAGAGGTTTGTTCTTGAGGTTTGCAGGGGTTTGGAACCAACGCAAATGGGGTCATATGGGGTGCCAAAAAGAATGGGTTTCAGAGGGATAATCCCAGGGGATGAAATCATGTTTCACTCAAGAAATGCTATTGGGGGCTGACCGTCTATCGAGTCATATACACTATGATTCTACCATATCCTCACCATCTCATAGATGAAGGACCACGAGATAGACTGTCTCGGGTTTCATCCTGATCATGAGGTGGAAAGGAGGAACGGAAGAAAAGTTGATCGAAAGGCTCTAATATGAACATGTCCCTCACCATTCCGCGAATGAGAAGCCACGAGATAGACTGTCTCGGGCTCTCATCGTGGCTTAGAGGTTGGGAATACTCAGGCGATGTAACAGAGATAGACTAGATAATCGAGAGGTGCGCATACAACGAGAACAACCCTCTTCACAATAAAGACCAAATACGATAAATTTCAGAGGGGGCAGAAGAAAAAAGGAAACTCAGAATCCCATACTTCATTTCATTCCAGACGAATGCATTCATTTAACATCGGGGAAATCAGATTGCAAGGGCATACAATAGACAGCTGCTCCTCGAATATACGCCAGACTGTGCTGGCACTTAACATTTACAGAGGAACATACCTCGGAAACGAAAACATAATAGGAACATAAGAACGAGTTACAGAAGAGAAGACAGATAGGAAGACACGAGATGGGGGAAATGGATGGATGTAGCCCCTTAGGGCGTTTGGGAGCCAACCCCACCCTGCATTCTTCTCCACATATCTCTGCATCTCTCTCCTCCTTCTTCAAAAATCTTCAACAGGCTCTCAGACCCTTCTCTTTTTTTATCTCAGCTCTCGCTTTCTTTTCTCAGATGATTTCGGATGTTCCCCCCCCCCCCCCGCCCTCAGCTTTGTCGAAGACCAAGGGCTTTATAGAGGCTGATCCTCTGTCCACCGGCGCGAGCTCTCCCGGGGTGGTGGCCCCGGCGTGCCTCTTGAATCCACCTTCTCGGCGCGACCTCCATCGTAGTGGGCTTGGGCACATTTCATTTGTGATTTGTACTGATAGAGGTCACTTGGATGACTGAGCTTTATATTGGTTAAGCGGGCTTCTTAGAGTGCTCATTGGCTTTCCATGTTGTCTATTTAGCACCTGGGACCAACAGGTATGCGTGAAGCTATGTGAGTCCTGTTTCACGAGCATCAGAATATACTGAGGATCCTTTTCAGCAGGCAGATGATTGCCCGGGTGTTGACGTAGTCTTCATTAGTTTGACTATCTTGAGTGATAGCCGTGCTGGACAGCGGCTTGGCCGATGATGGCTTCAGTCGGACAGAATGTCAAGTGTAGTGGGTCTTCTTCTATTCTGATTCTCATAACCTCCAGGGACGACATGGGAGCCGCATCCTTGGTTGGTCTTTAAAGCCTTTGACTTACTTTGACTTCTTTATCTTTATATATTTTTGATGTCAACAAAATGCAAATGACCTAAACTACCCTCGGATCTAGGTTAGGGGAGGGGTATACAAGGGATATAATAATTATTTCTCCCATGTGTGTTCTACCAAAATAAAAAAACCATTTTAAGGGGGCGCCCCCTTGACTTTGAAGGAGACAAAATGGACTTTTAATACCATTTGTCCCCTTGAATGGTCAAGCTTCTAGAAGCCCACCTTGGACCTTTGACCAGCCCCACATGGGCCCTAAGGCTTAGGTAGACCAATGGGGAAGGAGATGGGGCCCCTTGCTGGTCCTACTGGACTTTTACAAATAAACCCAAACACCCTTAAGGAATAACAAATTGGCTTATGAAACCTTACAATTGCAAACATATTTTTCCAAAGATATAAATACAAATAAAAGGACACAAATGTAAACTAAAAAGTTAGTGCCCGGTGTTGATTCCCATCAATTCTCTCCGATGGGAAGAACTCAACCCCGTCGAGTAAGGGGTGCGGCTGCTCAAGTAGATCTTGTGGATCCGTCCCCGAACCTGCAAGTGCGGAGTACGTTCCACTCCAAGTAATCGACACCTGCTCATCGCGTATAGATTCGATATGTTCACGCTGCTGTGGGAATGAGGCTAGAGGTGGACACTCCGGGGTGGGGTCACTCTCAAAAGAGGGAGACATCTCAAAGACTCACTAGGAATCACCGCTGGGTCCCTTTATGGGACTAGATCCGATATGTTGAGATAGAGCCGATCCCAAATGCCAGCAAGTCTACAACGTACGCATTAGATCCGACTTGTCTCGCACTCGAAAGGGACTGACAACGCGAGCGTACAAAGACCAGCTATGCGACTCCCAATATGCTAGACACATGCATGGACAGACACATAAGACCCTAGACATACCTACTATTAGTCCGACCCATACATATGCCATGGTGGACTAGGACATCCAAATGTGTGCCATGCATACACTTGACGCAACCGGAGGTTGGTGGAATGTGGAAGTCCTAGACATCCTAAAGTGATCCACTCATGCATGGACAGCTTTTTGGGTTTTGGAGGTTTGTGTGGGCCAGGAGGGTTGGATGCATCTCCTACATCATCCCTATATGTGGGTATCTCATGCCAATGAACGGGCTCCTGACTTAGTGTAGGTGGACCGACCCGTGGAGAAGGGGTGTGGTAGGGAACTTCCCTAAAGAGGTGGAATGGAGGTTGTGGGCCAAGAGGCCCACTATGAAAGGGGTCGAAGGGATCAAAGAATGTGTGACCCCTCGATATGGATTCCCTCATCTCAAGGTCCCATGTGTGGAATTCTAGAAGGTGTTGATGGTCACCTTCTTCCGTTGTGGCTAAGGGGACAACGGCCTCGTATAGCAGATAAGGGTCCTCCCTTGGGACAAATGGAATGAAGGTAGGCTCAGCCGGCAAGGGAAGGAATAGGAGAATCTCCGTGGTGATGTGGCCCACTGTGTACACGGAGGTAATGGACCCTAAGGCAGGGTGGGTGAAGCTACGACTTGTGGGTTGGTCGAAGTCTCGGGCCAACATATGCGTCAACTTCATTTGTGAGTCTAATCCCATAATAAGGCCATCCAATGTATCGACATGGTGACTAGACTGGAATGTTGTGTGGAAGGAGTTGACAGGCACTAAAGGTAGTGTGGGGTCCATGGATGGATAGCAAGGTGGGACCAAGCCTATCTTGAGCCAGCTAAGTAGTGCTCGGCGATGAAAAGTGTTCCTGTTAGAAACACTGGTGGCTCGGGCTGAGGTGGCTCCAAATGAGATGGTTCCGAATAAAGATCGGAAGGTGAGGGTGATGGCAATGGAGCTCTCATGGGTGGGGAAGGGTTGTCCTCCTCGAGGGGAAGAGGTCCTTGGGGTGGCACCGAGTTGAGGGGCTCGGGCAGGAATCGTCAATTTGAGTACACATCCTATCCAACCGATCCGAAATAGTTTTGAAAAGTTAGATAATGGTCGAGTTTGGAGTAGGGGTATCGGGATGGACTCGCCCATGATCACTCGGCCTAGGATTGGGTTTAGGCTCGTCTACATGTGGGGCTCCTTGCCTCCGACTATGACCCACTTGATTGGAAGAGATTGGGTGGGGTCGGTGGGAGGTGACTGGGCCGGGTAGGTAGACCCTTCTAAGCTCGCCCTTCATCTCTCGCCATGACTCTATGGGCCTTTGTCTCCTAATTTCCCTCAGATATTCTATGTCCCACCATGTTTCGGTGACTTCGTAGAAAAGTCGCCTTGTGGCAAGATCGAATTGCATGGCATCAGACATAATGTAACACTCAAAATATGTGTCCATAGCGGCTTCCCACTCTAGGTAGCCACTCGGGTCTTTGGAGCCATAGAAGTCCCGGGTTACGGGCCTACGGGGGTGGTGGGGTTGGTTTTCCCATCTTTGGGCGTATAGCCACCATGCATAAGATGCGGGCGTTGGTAATCCATGGGACACGGGGAGCTATATGATGGCCATGCCGACAGTTGGACAAGACACTAGACACGACTCTAAATGACAATGCAAGTTGGAATACCGACTCGACTACACACCTAGACTCAACCAATAGACGGTACTTGGCGGAGTTACGGGATCCGAAGATCCTCTCTCGCAAATGTGCGATCTTCCCGATAGGCGTAACCTAACGTTCGGACAACACCTTTTGATATACCGACTAAAGGTATGCAAATGTGACACCTAGACTTAGACACTTTTTTTTTATTTTAAGCAAAGACAACCCTAGACTCAACCTTCCACTCTGACACCAATTTGATGCGGGACGGACCACGGACTCGACTCCAAGTTGATATGCAATCTTAGACTCTAAACAAGCTCGCGATCGTCCCTAAGCGATGGAAATGTTGGACGTGCGCGGTTGAGGAACCGGCAATGAGTCGGGTAGTCGGCTCTTCCGCGTGTACTCGGATTGAGTCACGGGACGAGTCACTCACTCACTCTCGCAGCGGTGATAAAAAGATATATAGAGAGCTAAGCAACCTATCACTCTAACAGCGGCATATACAAATAAATATGAGTAAAGCAAATACCGAGATGGGGAGCGGACACGATACCTCCACGCGCCGGGCGTGGGGAAGACGATCCCGGCCAAGTACGGTAACTCTCGGTAAAATAATTATAATAATTACAGAATTCAATTTGCTGCCCTCTCCATGCAGGGAGGTAAAGGGCTACAACGTAGGCCCAGGAGGACCGTTCCTGGGTTGACAGGCAGCAAGCCGGAAGGGCTCTCGGGGTGGAACCGGGCTACTGGTCTAACTCGGTACTGCACCGACTCGGTGCTGCGCCGACTCGGTGCTGAGTTGCAGGACAGCAAGTAATGGCTTCCAAAGGGACGTCGTCCTCCTTGAGTCTTCTGAAGGCGGCGCTTGGCTGGGATGATGGCGGGACGTCCCTGGTCGACTCCATGAAGTGGCGGTTCCTGAAATTGAGCTTTGATATTTTTACAAGATTTATTTTGCTGCTGCCTCTGCTGGTGTGTTCACGGAACAGATTTGCGCGTCTCCACAACCGAAATGTTTGTGCTCAGATCCGAGACAGATCGATGCGTGGTTGGTGCCGTTGGAAAGAGGACTCATAGATCTACAACATATTTTTTTTTCAGATCCATCAAGTGAACGTATGGAAAATTAAAACGACTGTGCCACAAATATTTTTGCTAGCTCGGACTGACAGACACACAGGACAGATTGAGTTGACCCTAAAAATGAATTTTGACCGAAGGGAAAATGAAATATCTAGACTCCATAAAATTTATGGTGGAAAGGGGGGTACGTGAGGAACACTTGGTAATTTTTGGGGATTTTTCGAAGAGGGCTAAGGGGGTGGAAAAAATACGACAAGGGGGTACTGTCCCGTAGATCTGTAAACTGGTAGATTATTGAGGGGAAGAACAAAAATATGGAAAAAATACCAAACGAAGGCCAAATGGCACAAAATTTAAACTGGAGATTAGTGGTGATAGGGAGAACAAACCCTCAAAGTTTGGGCTCTATCAGAAAATAGGAGAAAAATATAAAATTATGGCTTTGAGATTCTATCTTGATTTGGACAAAACTCCGGCGATGGCGGTGGCGGCGCGTGGCGGCTCGATGGTGGCGGCGGCGGCGCTGAGCTTCACACTCAGGAAGGGGGTTGGAAAGGAGGCCTCACACCTCAAAAGATCTGCAAAAATCCATCTGCAAGGGGGAGAGAGGAGAGAGACAAGGGCGCACCCTTCTTACTTCAAGCAATTTCTCACAAATTTTCTTCATTAATTCTAGTAAAATGGGAAATACAAGATATTTATATGAAAATGTAAATGACCTAAACTACCCTCAGATCTAGATTAGGGGAGGGGTATACAAGGGATAGAATAATTATTTCTCCCATGTGTGTTCTACCAAAATAAAAAAAACCATTTTAAGGGGGCGCCCCCTTGACTTTGAAGGAGAGAAAATGGACTTTTAATACCATTTGTCCCCTTGAATGGTCAAGCTTCTAGAAGCCCACCTTGGACCTTTGACCAGCCCCACATGGGCCCTAAGGCTTAGGTGGACCAATGGGGAAGGAGATGAGGGCCCCTTACTGGTCCTACTGGTATTTTACAAATAAACCCAAACATCCTTAAGGAATAACAAATTGGCTTATAAAACTTTGCAATTGTAAACATATTTTCCAAGGATATAAATATAAATAAAAGGACACAAATACAAACTAAAAAGTTAGTACCCGATGTTGATTCACATCATAAGTCCTCTTCTTTCTAGGGTTTTCTTCTTTCTATCTCTATTGCCCTCCCTTATTCCACGTGCACTCTTTCTACATTGCATGCATTACATACTATTCTTTACTATCTCCTTTTACTGTGTTTCTGCAATCACACAACACACACCGATCTCTTTTGTTCCATCTACAGGGGTTAAAAACCCAAACCTCCCAGGTGCATTCTTCCCCTTTTGCATGTTCCATTCATTAGTGGGATAGATGCTATGCTTTCTCTAGTTCTAATGGTTTTTATCTTCTGTTGACTTTGTTTCGCAGGTTTAGGTAGACATATACGTGAGGCCCTTACTCTTTGGCCGGCTGAAAAGCGAGGAGGAACTGAACTCTCAAGTTCCCGCATCTTGTTCTAAATGCGGTGGCAATAGAGGCCGCGTTCAGGTGGTCGTGGTCACTACAATGATCGCAATCTCAACCAGACCCTCTTAAGCTTTTTTCTGGCTGGCCCCTTCTATTTCCAAGGTAAGTATTATGATTCCCGTGGATGTTTCTTACTATTATTCATACTATCAATCTTCGTGGTGATCATGGTCACATTTTCTTTATCTATTTATCGCATGCTCCTATTCTTCCATAGTTTTGAGGCATATTTATGTCCATAGTGGGTGCGTGGAGTCTTCAAGTGTAGAGATTGTGTCTAGTGGTTGGTTGTGCGTGGTAGTGTTTATCTTGTTTTATTGCCCTTGCATACATGTGTACCAAAATATTTATAATTAATTATGAATTATGAATAAAAATAATCCTTATTTATTTTCTCTACATAATACGTAGTTAACGATGGATGATTTTGTGTTGTGGAATGTTCATGGTGCTATTACTCTCGGGTACATGTACGTTCGTTGTCACACTCTGTGTTTTTGCTTTAGCAGGGTGTGATAGGGTGCAACTCCAGAGCCATTTTTATCCTTCACTGGACACAGAGGGTGGCGACACGGGAGGGCCACCAACCTTCGTGAGAGATGTTGTCACGAGCAGTGGTAGCTCTTCTTAGTGAGCCTCGTTCTCTATTCTTTCTTTCTTTCTTTCTTTTGTATTTAATGGGCGCCAACCACTCATGGAGGCACGCACTCGACGGTATCATGCCTGTGCTGGTGTGGCAGAGTGGTGATCCCATGGCAGGCAAGCGACCTCCTTGTAGGGCGATGACTCTGTGGTGGCTCTCCAAGGAGGAGCACGCCCAATTTGGCCTCACACAGTAGCTACGGCATCGTGTGCCCGAGTCCGCCAACAGTCGATGATGCCATGGGATTTATTGCACATATTCTTTACATTAATTTTTGAAAAATATGTAGGCCAATCTAAACGAGACTAATCTAGAACCCATCTCTGATACCAAATGTTAGAATTGCAAGAATATGCAATCAAGATATACACATTAGATTGACTTCAAGCCCAATATACGGATCACATAGATTAGCCTATATTTAGAAGATAATAATTTTATGAAGCGACACTGTGGGATGCCTACGGCCCAATGGAAAGGAAGAACGAGTCTAAGGATCGTCATCGCAAAAAAATACGTGAGGTTGGCGTTGAGGTTTCATCACCTTCAACTGTAACTCAACCACACCTAGATGGAGAATGAGAGATAGGGCCCTTATCCAGATCCCCCCCCCTCCACACACACAGAGAGAGAGAGAGAGAGAGGTAAACCCTCCCATCAAGGAGACCTCCCCTTTTGTAGACATTATGCATGTAGTCCCTTAGAATTCAAATCTTGTAACATTCCCTTAATTGTACACATTATGGGAGTGTTACGAAGGGGAGTAGAATCCAAAACTGCCCTAGAGAGACCGAGGCCTATAGAAGAATAAATGAAGAGGTAAACCCTCCCATCAAGGAGACCCTCCCCTTTTGTAGACATTATGCATGTAGCCTCTTAGAATTCAAATCTTGTAACATTCCCTTAATTGTACACTTTATGGGAGTGTTACGGAGGGGAGTAGAATCAAAAATTGGCCTCACCTTAATGGCCAGTTATAAATACAAAATTAATTTATAATTTGAATGTGAGATTTAATAAGACGTCATGGGCCATATCTAGATGAATTGGGTGAAGCCCAGTTCTAACATTCGAGTTTTTCTCCATGTTAGAACAAGAAATCATCCATAGTATTTCCCTTTCCTATTTTACTTTTTATTCGCTCCTCAATCTCATCCAAAGTAAATATCATCATTTTAAAATAACCCTTCTTATTCAATGTAGAAGTAAATCTTTTTAACCAATATAAAATTTGAGTAAGAACTCAAGTGTGTCCTTCTGTGTAGAATATGGGTACTTATTCTAGGTTTCTTATCCTGTAACTAAACCAGGGCTAAAAGAATACCAACACGCAGCCAGTTCTTCTTTCAGTCCCCTTTTAACAATTGGTCTAGATTATGCACATAAAATATAAAATATGTGTACAAAGAGGAAAAAGAACATAAGAAGAGGTATAACGGCCTCCTACTCAGTCTTGCTACGAGAGCCCAGTGGACTCCCGAGCCCTCACCCCGGTCTAGCATACGCTTATACATATGCTTTTCTAGAATTATATTTTGGGCTTACTTTTTATAATACATAACTTGACTAACTATGCTTGCTAAATAGTGTGAAGATTGTCCACGTAGTACGATGGTGTGAGTCTTGTGTTAGAGTGTGGAGTCCGAATTCGTCATCATACGTCTCGCACGCGGATCAACCTACGCGGTCAGATCGCGCGAATCGAGAGGGTGAAATAGGGTGCGAACTCTCTCTTTGTATTAGATCTGGGTGTGATTATTCTAGTGAAAACTCTGTTGCGGCTGTGGATGTAGGAAGGCACGTCGTCTCCGAACCACGTAAATATCTATATTCTTATGACTTGATCTCTTCTTCCCCCTTTCTTCTCCCTCCTATGTTGTTTGTCTATCTCTACGGGTACTCCGATTTCTAACACATTGTCCGTACAAAAGTAATATGGGAGGAATAATATATCTTCTGATTTATAGTTTGAATATTTTTAATAGGAATAGTCGGAACGAGGAGCATGAATATTTTTAAAAACAAAGAAAGAAAGACAGGCAAAAATGAATGAATCCCGGTTCTGAAATGTGATCATAGATATTACACAGAACCACGACTATATGTGCATAATAACCAGCGTTCGAATTTGCACAAAATTCAAATGTAAAATACAGTAGTACTTGAGGTGGGCCCTAATTAGTTCTTGCAACCAAGTCGATCCATTAGTCTACTACGAAATGCACGTGCTCAAGTCCTTAACTCTACATCTATCTCCCCCCTCCCACACCCCCGGCCCATCCTCGCACAAAAAAAAAAAAGGGAAATCAAATCTACAAGGCCTTTAAGTTAAGCCCCAAGTGAGGCCAACGTCCGATTTCAGCTTAATTGGGCTTGGGTCGGGCTTAATGGTGATAATGTCTAATTTCCTTTTACTTTTTATCTTGAGTAATGCTTAGTGAACAATCAGGATTATTACACAGTACTCCAGGCGTGTACTAGGTTTGATTTTATATTTTAAAAAAAAAAATAATGTAACGCTCAAGTCACTCCAACTTGTAATGTAAGTCGCACCCTCGTCTAAGAACTCAAAAAAATTAAAAACAAAAAAAGATCGATTCAAAAGAAAATGGGCTCAACACCATTCATTCGACACGATTTTTTTTAAAACTTTTTAGACAGTCCCATGGAAGTGTGATTTGTATCGTAAATTAGGATAAGTAATTAGGTCTCACGTCATAAAAATTTTTAAAAATAAAAAAATAAACCAAATGTACACCCGGAGTGTGTAATAACTCATGGGTGTGCACTAATCATTTTTCTTTCATGCACCGCCTAGGGTTAGTACAATCAGGATGATATAATGCATTTATTTCTTCTTTTTGTATAAAAGAAATATGGACATCTTGAATTTCATCCCAGGTATCTTTTTGTACACTCCGAAAGGTGACGGGAGAGTTTAAAAAATTATAAAAGGAGAAAAGAGCAATAGCCTACTTTTAAATACATTGTGTCTTGATCAATTGGACGCAATTGACATGCACCAGTGTGTAAAGTGTATGATACTTGGGTCATGCATTCTTGGTTGCATAACAATATCGGAACATGCAAAACCATGTATAACATAGAAAATATGCCATTTTGTGTCTTTAACAGACTTTAACAGGTTTCTTAGGTTTCTTTATGATTGAAGATTATTTAATCTTCGTGGAGTCTCTTTAGTTACTTAAATGAGGATTTGTTGACTGGGGGGTCCGTGTCAAATTGGATTCCTGTTTTGATCCGGTACAAGTAACCTCCACTCCTAGGTGACTCAGACCGATTCGATCGAGTCACATATATATATATATATTTAAAATAAATTAAATAATAAAGTTTGATTATTTTCATCTATTAATAATATAAGATCTATGATTACGTTTATATCAGTATTATATATATGTTTTAATTTTAAATTTTAAAATTATTCTAAATATTAAATTATTATTTAAATACTTCATAGTCAGTCGATGTGATTCACCCGACTCGTAACTCAAAATCTCCTTAATACAATACGAGTCAATCCAAATCAAGACGAGTGGGACCGGGACCTAGAGTCAACAAACCTAGGCAAGCTCTAAATATCAGACCTCAAAAATATTAGACTTGAAGCACCTACTGTTAGTCCAAATCCAAATGCGATCAAGGATCTGATGTTGTCGGCAAATTTGGTGGTCCACTTGGACCTGCGGCCATCCCCTCAGCTGTCATCCCGGGTTTGTGCATGATCTTCTTCTATACCTTCGGTATAGATTTCCATGACGTTGTTCTTGCCCTCGTCTTCATGCTCTCATTGTTTTGCCCGTAGGGCAGACACCTAAATCCTTTGAAAAAATGGTGAAGGAAGCCATTGCACACGGGACGTATAGTTTGCCCACTAGCTAGCTAGGCCATTGGTTGGAACAGCGTTGGGAGAAACTAAGTTAAATTGACGTATACGTGTGAGTTCTTATGTTTGAGCGCCTTCAGCAGACCTACGGCTAGCTCTGGAAGTAGGAATACAAACCCACCAGGGTTTACTGCACACAAGGAAGCTAACTATTTAAGGATTGGTCAAGCAATAGGAACGGCATCTTCTGGTGTCTCTTCGTCATGTTCCCGTTATCTCCGCTGAGTCTCTTTCAGTTCAACAGCGCATGCAGAAACCCCTACCTCTGCGTGCAGTGCTCCCACCATGCCGTTTCCTTGGCTTGAGCATCCATGTACTGTAGGGATGTGCAATTTAATTCTCCGGGTACAGGAATTTAAATGTTTTGTTAGGAATCATATATATTTAATTAGGAATTGTATCGAAGAAGAGTTTCGAGATATTGAACGCACACTTTAAAGAGATAAGAGTTTATTTATTTTTCTTTATTTAGACGTATTTCTTGGGAGTAACTCACGTCCACTGACCTACGAATATAATTTATAGGTAAAACTTTCAATTCGCTCGTCAATCCTAGAATTTAATTAATTCCCCAAAAAGATCCAACAAATAATGTGAAATGTGATTAATAAACTTAATTCAATTACACATCTGACTAATTAACCTCACTAGCTTTCATGACTTGTAAACTTGGAAGTATTAATGGTCCCAAGTAGGATGTCAAGGGTCGGACGGATAGTAAATTATCTATATCCATATCCGATAAGGAAGAATTATATCCGTTTGATATTCACTGAGTATTTAGAAAATAGTGTATCCGAAACTGTTATCTAGTATCCGAAAAATATGGTTAGCGGACAGTTAACGGATAGTTACCGATCATAAGAGTACATACAAGACTAAAATTTAAGATGTAAATTAACTCAATTAAAAAAATTAAATTGTAAAAAATAATCCATATATATGATAAATAAACACATTTTAATTTAGTTCTTATATCATCGTCATTCATAAGTCAACATGGAATGAAATTAAAAGTATAAAAATATATAATATTATAATATCCCTAAAGACAATAAGAAATATATTAAGTGAAAATAATAACATGAAATAACACTGTTGGACTTTAATCTACGTCATCTTTTCATTCTTTACATATTTTACTTGAAAATAGAAAATATATTAAATTATAATTTAAAAAATTATAAAAATATCTTATAATTTAAAAATATTTAATCATCACTAAAATAGAAATGACTTAGATTATACATCTATCTCATCTTCAATGTCATTTTCTTCAAGACATTAAATTATTTGAGTCAAATCCAAACTTATTTAACGGTAACGGACGGATACGAGTTCCGAACGAGGTGTATCCGGATCTGCTAAGAAATCAGATATATCTGTATTCGCATCCGTTAATTTATTGACAAGAAAAATATTATATATTTACTGTTCGTTAAACTAACGAAACGGACGGTTATCAGATTATCGACTATCCTTGGCATCCTTATCCCAAGTTTGATAATTGCCTAATTGGGGTCGTCATTAGAACTTGATATAGTTTTACCGGTCATCTCCTATGCTTCACTTCCTTCTTAATTACCATATCTATCGATGTGACAGAAAGAATTGACTTGTCGAGAGCTTCTTTATTTTAAGGCATTTTCTATTGTCTTTTTGTGAATTCAAAAAAAATTAAAGTTTTTATTCCAAAGAATTATTTTTTATGATTTCTTCTTTATTCCAAATCTTCTGAATATAAATTTTCTTGATAAGTTGTTTTCATTACCAAAACAGATTAAAATAATCTGTTTTGGCTGTTTTTCTGTCATAATGGTTGTTGCTTGTAAGTTACCTCTTGCCGTTAGTCCTTTCCCATAAAAATTTTGTGAGTTTTAGGAAGCCTAATTAAGTTTGGTATGGTGCATAATGAGATCATCTTATGCACACCCTGAGAAGGAAAGAGCATCCTACTGAGTGTGCCCCAACCTCTATAAAACATCTTCCTTAATCTCTCAGTTAATCATATCCTTCTATCAAGTTTATATAGAAAATAAATCTATCTTTTACATTTGTCATTCTTTTCAAAAACTTGATTAAAGTACATTTTCTTTTCATTTTTGCACCTTTATCACGAAGAAACAAATTTGAATCCTCTGATCACAAACTTAAGCCTCTCATGTGACAAAAAATTTTAAAGGTGGTAGGAATGGATAAGAATATATATGACAAGTCTTACGAGTCTATGTTTCTGTCGTTGACCCATTTTGCCGATGACATGGAATATGATTTCAGTATGTCTAATATGATTTCTTAATTTATGCATGACAATTATCTACGAAGTCAAATTTTAAGTGCGTTTTCTAATCACATTTTTTTTGATATACTTCACATAAACAATATGATCGTGTATAGTTCCAACCTAACTGTTTGATCAGCGAATACCACTAAAAATAGGGTAACGTGTTCGTCGGTCACGGGTCTTATTCAACGGTGGTGTCCCGTTCACACTTTGAGGGCCGCTTTATTTTTTGACTGGGGTTACCGTGTTCGACTCCAGAGGGTCGAACATGTTGCCCGATCTTAGATAAATTTATGTGTGTGTGAGGGGAGAGTGTGGGCCCTCCAGGGGTCAAACACGGTGCCCGACGTCAGATAAAATTTATATGTGTGAGAGGAAAGTGTGGGCGCCCCACATTTCTCTCTCATCGGGTGAGAAATCCGCAGGCATTATTCTGATAACAAACGGGCCTGATAGAATGTGAAATTAACGCGCGGAAGAGCATTGCATGCTCTTGTTTTTGTTGTAACGGTGTCATCTTATCCGGTTTCGTATTTGACTGAAATAGTCGAATACGCTAACCGTGTAGATAAGCAACTGACGGATACGCGTCGATTTTATATCAAACAGGCCGTCTAGCCCCTCTTTGATTCGGGGATAAGGATAACTCGTGTTGTCCCTATGAGATAATCTGTTTTGAATAGAGACCTTTTTGACTTTGACAGTGTAGGGGTTATCTCAAGGATTAGTCTTGTTCCAACTTCTGAAGGGGTTAGTAAAAGGTGAGTTAACTCGGGTTATCTATTGGATTGTTTCGGATAAGCTAACTCTCTCTACCGAAATATTTTTTATACTAACTTAGAATATTTTGATGGGACAATTCAAAGATATCTCTGGTGTCTAGAGCTTGTAACTTTGATGCGCAAGCTAGCCATCCATGGGAGAGAGAATAACACTCGGAGATACCCCTCTGTTCCCCCTTACAAATTTTCTTCTGCTTAATCAGTGAATAAAGTCCTTCTAACCAAAATAAAAAAATAAAAAAGCTGATCGGGAATGTAATTGACCAGTAAGTATCCACGTTACGTCCTTGAACATGTCCCTGAAAGAAGGAATACTAATGGGGATAAGGAAAGGCATAAATTTAAGGGTGGTGGTCGACATAACCTTTTATTTGGAGGGTAACTTTAGTTAGCAACATATTGTTTACCACTAAGAAACTTAAAATTCGGAGCTTTTGATTTGAAGAGACAAGGGCAACCCTATATACCTTACTGTCTTTTCTTTAAAATAACTAGGTCAAATTTCAACAATGCCCAAAAATCCTTCCAATGGGAGGCTGTATCAAGCACTGCCAAGATAATTGGATTTTCCTCGTCCAAAGCCAAAAGCTGTTTGTATCAGTGTTTTAAAAATCACACTGGACCGCTCGATTAGATTGAAAAAAATCAGAAGCAGTAGCTATTTCAATCCGGATTTCATAAAAAAACAAAAATTTTCAAAACGCACGAACCCCCTAAACATTGACTATTTCAGACCAGTTCGATCCGATTCGAAGTCAAATTTTACATTTTTTTTACACAATGTCGTGAAACTCTTAAAATTTGAACTCAAAATTCATCATTTAATTAACAAAATTTACACACAACCACGTTATAACAACTTCTATATAAAAATATGGATACAAATACATATAATATATATATATATATATATAATCAAATAAAATAAGCAGCCCAATCAGACAGAGGGAATTAACATGAAAAGACAAAGGGGGGCATTGGTGGCATCAAGTGTCAAAAATTGTGACTAAATAAAAAAATAAATATGGTGGAGAAACAAATAACTTCTAGAGTGGAATGTTGATAAAACGCAAGTAATCTATGTATTCTAATATGGGTCGACTCTGGGACGTACTTGTGCACAACAAAAGTGATAGGTCTACGTAGCGTCGTGGAGGCGGAGAGTAGGTGTGGACACACTAAAATTCGTTGACGATTTATTTATTTATTTATCAGGTTAATTCGTTTATTTAGTGCGAGGGCGTGCCAGTCACAAAGTGACGATTTATTTGGGCCTCATGGAAGCCCTGGGTTCGCTCAATCTGACTTGATCATACGATTGTGCAATTCGTGTCGGGACCAAAACCCGCCGTGCCATAAAGGTCACGACGTTGTTTACATCCCCTCGGAGAGGGGAACATTTTTGATTAATCGCCAGGAATAAGGGCCCTACGGCCTGAAGAATTATATCGAGAGAAACAAGACGATAGCGATCTTGAATCAGCTGGAAAGCCATATGTCTAGGGAAACACGCATTTGAAATATTTCGGTCAATCAGGGGACCGTTTAATATTCGAACGAGTGTCTGGCTTGAGAATATCGTAATCGTCACGGGAAGATCAAAGCGTATGTATGCCGGGGTACGGTAAATTTATTGTTAAAAGGGATAGGAAACGTTCGGTTAAATCCCGGTTAGAGTTGTCGGAAATCAGTGAGTTTATTGGCCTGGTGTAAGGTCAAGCTGCGACCATATTGGGGGAAGCTTCCGCGGTCGAAGCAAGGCTTGCATGGGCATCATCAATGTTTTCGGTGCCAAAGGGCAGCGGGAAAATGTCCCGAGATTAGATCCCAAAACAAAGACATGTTCGAAGATAGCAGGCTATAAGCATAGGATATGGGTCAGACAACGACCATGATTGGGACGAGCCCGAGGTCCAAGCGTGACCCATGGAGGCCTTATCAATATTCCCACGCGTAGGGTCCGGGGATGACGAGAGCCGTATCGTTCTATTCATTATTATTATTATTATTATTTATCTATTTATTCTTTTTATATTTTTCATTGATTCTTTTATTATTATTATTATTATTATTATATTTTTTTATTATACTATTGCATTTCAGGTGTACAGCGTGCCGGGAGTGCGCCGGGCAAAGGGGTGCACCGTTGAAAGGCCGACGGCGGCGCACATGCAGACCTGAAAGAAACATCCGTAGGGAGACATCGAAAACATTTGCAAGCTTTCTACTTCTATTCTCACAAGAGGAATGCCCCAAGGGAGCTAATACATCGTAACAAAAAAGGGAACAGAGAAAAAGAAAGAAAGAACAAGAGACGGTGGGGAGAGGGGGATGGAGCATTGGCTCCTCCCCTCCCAGACCTCACTCCCTCTCTTCACTCACTCTTTTTCTTCTCTTCTTCTCTTCTCTCTCTTCTCTTCGCGCGGATGCCAGGAGCCGGAGCAGCAGGGGGGAGGGCAGCAGGCTCTCATCTCTTCTTCTCTTCTTCGGTGGTGGTGGCCGTTAAGGGAGCAGCCGACCTCTCCTTCTTTTTGGAACGTCCACCCTTCTTTTTTCTCTTCGACCTCCACCTTTTTTTCTCTCTTCGACGTGAGGGGTCTTTATACCTCTGCTGGCGTTGACATCGCTGGCAATGGGAGTCAATCAAGATCAACCCCCGATCTTGTCCCCTGGCAGGGAATGCCAACGTGGGTGCTTTGGGCATTGACAGCTGAGCAAGCTCCCAGCTGGCTGGACGTGATCCTGCTGCGCGCCAAGGATCACACGTAGTGACCGCCGTGTTTGCCGCCGGTTGGCACCGGTCCAACAGCTGCAACGCGTCACCGAGTGAGGAAAAAGAATGTTGCACCGGGTGGAGGGCTTCACGGCCTTGCCGGGTGATGGGGAGAGTGTGCCGCTGGAATGGCTAGCGGGTGCACCGGCCAAGGGGTGTTTGGATTGCACTGGGTGGATGGGAAGTAAGCGCACCGGGTAAAGGTGCACCGTTTGAATGCCAGAAGTGCCGTGCCGGTGGCACAAAGGGGCAAGCATGCCAGGTGGAGCACCCTAAGGGTGTGCCAGCCAAAGCCCGTTCGGAGGGGCGCAAGGCAGTGTGCCGCTGGAGAGGCCAATGAGGCGTGCCGTTGGAGAGGCACCAAGGGTGTGCCGCTGGAGGGCTGCCACTAGTGTGCCGTTGGAGGGCACAAACTAGTGTGCCGCTGGAGGGCACAAACTAGTGTGCCGTTGGAGAGGCTCCAAGGGTGTGCCGCTGGAGGGCTGCCACTAGTGTGCCATTGGAGAGGCACCAAGGGTGTGCTGCTGGAGGGCACAAACTAGTGTGCCACTGGAGGGTTGCCATTAGTGCTGCTGGAGGGCACAAACTAGTGTGCCGCTGGAGGGCTGCCACTAGTGTGCCGTTGGAGAGGCACCAAGGGTGTGCCGCTGGAGCGCACAGACTAGTGTGCCGCTGGAGGGCTGTTTGGGGTGTGCCGCTGGAGAGGGCTTTTAGTGTGCCGCTGGAGGGGGCTTTTTGGGTGTGCCGCTGAAGGGGCACTTGGGTGTGTCGCCGGAGGCGCTTAGTGTGTCACTGGAAGGGCTGGCAAGGGCTAATTGTGCTCTTCTTTGTTCCCCAAGCTTTTAGGCCTAACATGCTCATATATTAATGGATGATTCTAATGGATAACTTGATTCGTCTGTCGTAACACAGACGGACGGCACATACTCTGCTGTTCGCGGTAGCCGCGGTTTGTTGATTTTCTTCGGGGACTTGGGAATTGTGAGCCTTCCTGGGATTCTTCTTTGCTGCTGGTACTCCGGAGACGGCTTCACGACAATGTATGTGTTCGGGGGATTATTTTGCTTCCCTGGTGGTTTCATGTGCCCGTGCAAATGTGAAGGTTTGCTGGGCAATAACATTCCTCGGAGTCTGGGTGTTCAGCCCCCCCGGGGTTTTCTTTCTTCAGTTCTGTCTCCACTGCAGAACCTGGGGAATGTGCAGATGTGAAATTTTGCGCGTCCACAGTAGGCTACTAGAGTCTACCCTTTAAAATCAACTCTCCAAGACTGAAAGACAAGGGTGATGTCTTTTCTTAGAAGATTAAGTTGAGATGCCCGTGAGATAGTGATTCACCCACGGAGACGGTGTGCAGCAGCCTTCTTTCTATCAAGCGCGGCAACCTTCCCCTCTTATGCCTTCTTGCAGCAGCGAGTAGATGGGAGGAAGGCGGAGAAGGGAGGAAGGGAGACAACGAGGGTGAATGTAGCAGGGAGCCACGACCTGCTAGCCACACTTCTCTCTCTTGTGGGCACAGCAGGGTGAGTGGCTAGCTCCCTCTTCCTCACAACACACATATACACACTCATGCGCAAAACAACAGCGGTAGTCGTGGCCACGCCAGCATGGTAGGGTGAGCAGCAACGCCGTGGGTGGCTATTGCAACGGGCTGAGGAGGAGCAACCGTGGTGGCAAGTAGGGCCTCCGACGAGCAGAGCAGCAGCTGCAATAGCGAGGTGATGAGCAAGGCAGTAGCCGTGGCGGGGAGGAGGGTAGCAGTTGCGGTGGTGAGCTACAATGGCCAAGGAGGGAGCAGCTACGATGGTGAGGTAGCGACGAGGCGAGGGCGACAATGATGGGAAGAGTAGCAGTGGCAGCGGCCAGTTGGTCAGGATGCTGGCGACAGTGGGCTGCTCACAATGGAGGCCATTGCTCTCTCTCTCTCTCTCTCTCTCTCTCTCTCTCTCTCTTTCTCTCCATGGGCACAGAGAACCATATGGGTCTCTCTCTTGCTTCCCCTCTTCGTGCCCTTTTATTTATAGAGGTGTGGGAGGTAGTAGTCCAACTAGGAAGTAAAGTCCATCGAGGAGTTCTCTTCCCTATTAGGACGTCAAAGTCCAAATCTGACGAGGAGAGAGAGTGACCCACTAAAGGTGGAGTCCAAGCCTAACTTGGAGATCAAAGGGAGGAAATCTATTCCTTCTTTAATCCACCACAATCCCACCCCAGGTGGGTTCCTAATGTGGGCCGACCACGGGTTGCCCAAGTCCAAGTAGGACTTGGGTCGTGCCCTAATGGGTTATTCTTAATGGGCACCTAAGTAATGGGGTTTTGGCCTAAATGCTAACAACTCACACTTGCCTATTACGTGTAACGTTGTGCTGCTTGTGCATGCTTTATCTCAAGGCTTTATTCTTCATGATCATATTGGGAAATGGAGCGTGTGACCTCTATGAAACATCTGACAATTGGTCCGTTAAGTCATTACCAAAGTAATGGATCACTTACATCAATTGTGAACTGTACCTCAGACACTTAGTATACATTAGACACGACATTCCGGATCTCTTAAACACACTAGTGTCGAATCTCTAAGAAGATTTTGCGCTTATGACTCTGTTACCTCATAGGTGATTGAGCCTCCAGGGAAATAAGCCATAAGCCATGGCGCAATACTTAATTGTCTTCCCTATGCTACTCATGCCATTCTGAGTCTTCTCGACTGCTTTCCTAGACAGTCCTACTAGACAGTATCTGTAACGACCCGAGATCCGAACACCAGGAAGGCCCGATAACCCGAATCTCAAACCGCCACCCACGAGCCCGAAGACTCGGAAGGGTTAAAGGGATGGTGTGAAAATACACAAGAATCTAAAATAATTACAGAACTACCCAATTTATATGAATAAACAGGAAATAATAAATAACATTAAGAAAATTACATGGTCCACAATATAACAACAGTCTAGAATATAACAATAGTCCACAACTAGTACAGTCCAGAAAGAAAGGTACAACTATACGGGACATATCCCGGCTCTGGCAACTAGGCAACTAACCCTGAGCAGCAGAATCACGGGGAGCCTCCGAAGCGCTCCTCAGAAGACTTGCCTCACCTGAAACCACAGGAAACGCAGGGAATGAGCCTTATAACAAAAGGCTCAGTAGAGATCACTCGGACCCCTACCTCGTAAAATGAGAAACTACGCGGGAGGCAGCTAAAGGCGAGCAGTAACAAGACGTAGAACAGGGAGCAATAGGAATAAGTAAACGAAAAAGCTCAGCTACATCTAGTACCGACCACACGGCACGAGAACCAAGGCAACACGGTAGAAAACCAAGAGTCACCACCTGACAAAGACAGGAGTACCGTCCACTAGAAGTACAGCCGGATGCGTCCCCTGACGACTTACACCGCGCCATAGTGTCTCCCTACTCGCCCCAGGCGGAAACTGAGACACACAAGTAACACTGACAAGGGTCTAGTCGGGGTCGTGCTCGTCAGCACGCGTCCGAAGTCTCCGACCACTTGTGCACACTTTAACTGACTACGCTACGTCAGGCCCTCTGGCTGGTTCTTCCTCCCGGCCCGGACTCGAGCCGCCACAGTAGGAGGCCCACGGAAACTAGCCTACAGCCGTCTCTCTCGGGTAGCCCACCACTCCCTGGTGGGACCACATGCGTGTCGAAAGACTACGACTAGTGGGGGGTCACTGAAGGAGTAGACTCTCTAGCCAACGAAAAACAATGCCTGAATCGGACAAAGTGCAAGTACAGCTCCTCGTACTGACACCGACTCACGGTGACAATAGTCGAACTACGCCACATCCCGAGGTCTCCACGGCACCCACACACGGCCCCCAGACGATGCCCAGCATCAGTCGAACCGTAGGTCAGCACGGGGATCGAGATCCACTCACTCGGGCTTAGAATCGGCAAGAAGCAAGCTCCTGTCGGACAAAAACACAGGTGGCAGTCCACACCGGATCGTCCCTGGGTCAAAACGGTCAGATGCTAGACCGCATGACGAAGGTAGGCGGTCACCCAAAGGTCGCCGCTCAAAGGAGAGAAACGGTCTCCTGCAGACCGTTTAAAACAAAAAGTGGTCCACTCTGGGCCGCTTTAGGTGTGAAACGGTCCTACTTGGGGCCGCCACGCCATGGGACTATGAGAAGAATAAAAATGGTCACCTCATGACCGTTGGGCTTAAAACGCTCTCCCTTGGTACCGCAATTTAGAGTAAAACGGTCAGCCCATGACCGCCATTCCCAAAACCTTTTCAACGGTCAGAATGCAATGGTCAAAAACACCTCGGGGGTCACGCTGGCCCCATGAGGGTAACGGTCTGCCACTTGGCTGCTGCTGGACCTTGGCGGTCTATCGCGTGGCCGCCAAGCCCCACCGACAGCCAAGACCGGAAAACGGTCTATCTAAGGCCTCCTCTCGCGAAAACGGTTCTTGGAAGGACCGTTTTCGTTCCGAAAAATTGAGAACGGCGAATCACGGTGAAATTCACCATTCCACGCCCCGATCACCCCCGGTGATGGGGAAACAAAAGGGGAACTCGTCCCCAAGCCCCAAGGCATCATTTGATGCCATCAAACCACAAAATAAAGCGTTAAAACGCTAGACCCGGCGCTTAAACCCCAAAGCATGGATTTCCCTTCCCGGCACGAAATGACCCTCTCTCGACCTTGCCTCGGCCTAGAAATTACGGGGAAGGTAAATAACAAGCTAAGGATCCGTCACCCTACCTCGGGGAAGCTCGAAACGTGACGGATCACTGCCGATCCTCAAAACCCCGCTTGAAACCCACGAGCTCCCACGAGCCGCACGCCACCGCGATCACACCGCCACCGCCGTCGTCGCCACGCCGTCGTCTCACCACCGTCTGCAGCTGGAGGGGAGCACGCCGCGGTCGTCGCCGGCCAAAGGAGAGAGAGGGAGGTCGCGATCGGGCGCTCACGGGGGAAAGAAGAAGTGGAAAGAAGAAGAAGGGAAAAAGAAAAAGAAAGGAGGTATTTATAGAAAATCTAGATTTTTTAAAAATATAGAAAAATAGAAAAGTACATTTCCTCGATCCTCGGAACATGCTCAATGCGCTGGTACGGTCTCGGAGTAGGAGAATGCAACGGTTTGCCCTACCCAGGGTTCCGAAGGTTCGTCAGGGAAAACACGCGTGAAACATAAAACGCGCTCCGGGCCCCCCGGAAGTGATCCGAAACCCACGGATCCAGATCCGAAAATTGTCTAAAAAATCCAGGACATTATAGCCCTCCCCCCTTAAACAAATTTCGTCCTCGAAAATTTTAAAATAAAGCACGGGGAAAAAGGAGAGGAACTCACTCGAATAGATAAGGGAACTACTGACGCATCTCGCCCTCACGCTCCCAAGACGCCTCACCACCAGAGTGTCGCTGCCACACCACCTTAACTAGGGGAATAACCTTGTTCCACAAGTGCTACTCTCGCCGATCCTCAATGCGGATGGGGTACTCCGGAAGAGACAGATTGGGAGTCACCTCGAGCCAAACAGAATCCTCCAAAACATGAGAGTCATCATGCATATATTTCCTTAACATAGAGACATGGAACACATCATGCACCACAACTAACTCCGAGGGTAGTTGCAAGTGATAAGCAACCTCGCCAATGCGCTCAACAATGGGAAAAGGGCCAACATAGCGGGGACTCAACTTCCCACGCTGGCCAAAGCGCATCACCCCCTTCATAGGAGAAACTCTAAAAAATACTCGGTCACCGACCGTAAAACTGAGGGGCTGCCTTCTCCAATCAACGTAGCTTCTCTGCCGACTCTGCGTCGCCAACATGTTCTGACGGACCAACTGCACCACATCTACACACTGCTGCACCAACTCAGGTCCCGTCATAACATGCTCACCAACCTCAAACCAATCAAGTGGAGTGCGACACGATCGCCCGTACAACACCTCATATGGAGCTATACCAATGCTCGAATGATAGCTGTTGTTCTAGGCAAACTCCACTAATGGTAGATGGTGAATCCAACTCCCTTGCCACTCCAGGCAACATGACCTCAACATATCCTCTAACGTCTGGATGGTCCTCTCCGATTGCTCATCCGACTGAGGATGATAGGCCGAGCTAAAGGCTAACTCAGTGCCTAGAGCTCTCTGGAAACTCCTCCAGAATCCAGAAGTGAAACGTGGATCTCGATCTGACACAATAGAAATGGGAATCCTATGCAAAGGCATGATCCGCTCCACGTACAAGCGTGCCAGCTTGGGCACACTCCAGCTGACTCTGATCGGTAACAACCAAGCCGTCTTCGTCAGCCTATCCACCAGCAACCAAATGCTATCTTGCCCACTCGGAGTCCTTGGCAATCCCACTATGAAATTAGTGGTCACGTGGTCCCATTTCCACGCGGGAACCTCCAAGGGCTGAAGCGTACCACCAGGTCGCTGATGTTCCGCCTTCACCTGCTGACAGGTCAGGCACCTGGCCACAAACTCGGCAATATCTCGCTTCATGTCAGGCCACCAGAACTATCTTCTCAAGCTCCGATACATCTTCGTCCCACTCGGATGTACGGCGTACCTACTTTTGTGAGCCTCTAGCAACACCGTACGCCTCACCTTCTCCTCGGCCAGAACGTATAGCCTACCTCAGAATCTCACCGCTCCATCCTCGCCGAGCTCCACATCGGCCATAGCCAAGATCCGGGGCAACTCAGGGTCTGCATGCTGAGCCTCTATCACCTGGCGACGGATGGCTGGCGTGACAGTCAAGCTCGCAAGTACCGCTGACCTTGGCTCTCGGGGAACCTTAAGCCTAAACATCATATCTGGCACTTGTTCCCAGAGCTTCCACTCCCTCAACATCATCGCACTAACCACGACCCTTCGGCTCAAGACATCGACAACGACATTCATCCTGCCCGGCTGATAAGATAGGGTGAAGTCATAATCCTTCATATACTCCATCCATCTCCTCTGCCTGAGGTTAAGGTCCTTCTGAGTAAACACATATCTCAGACTCTAATGGTCAGTGAACACCTCGAACTTCTCATCGTACAGATAATGCCTCCAAATCTTCAACGTGAAGATCACATCAGCCAACTCGAGGTCATGGGTAGGGTAGTTCTCCTCATGTGGCTTCAGCTGCCGAGATGCATATGCCACAACTCTACCATGCTGCATCAACACAGCACCCAACCCAATCCCAGAAGCATCCATACTCAACACAAAACCTCCTGATCCAGAAGGTAACACCAACACCGGTGCCGAAGTGAGCAACCTCTTCAGCTCCAAAAAGCTCTGCTCACACTGATCAGACCAGATGAACGGCACATCCTTCCGCGTAAGTCGGGTCATCGGGGCAGCGATACAACCGAAATCCTGAATAAACCTCCTATAGTAGCCCGCAAGCCCCAAGAAACTCCGAATCTCTATCACAGACCCCGGCCTCGGCCACTAAACCACTGCCTTGACCTTGGCTAGATCCACGGAAATACCATCACCAGAAATCACATGCCCTAAAAAGTGCACCTCGCGAAGTCAAAACTCGCACTTGCTGAGCTTAGCATATAACCGGTGATCTCGCAAAGTTTGCAACACAACTCTTAAATGATATGCGTGCTGCTCTGCAGACTACGAATAAACACGGATGTCGTCCACAAACACGACCACGAACTGATCTAGGTAGGGATGAAACACCCTATGCATCAAATCCATGAACGCTGCAGGGGCATTGGTAAGCCCAAACGGCATCACCAAGAACTCATAATACCCGTACCTCGTGCTGAATGCAGTCTTCTCCACATCAGACTCACGAATCCACATCTGATAATAACCGGACCGCAAATCAATCCGCGAGAACACTCGTGCGGACTGAAGCTGGTCGAACAAGTCATCAATCTCTGGCAACAAATACTTGTTCTTAATGATCACTTCGTTCAGCTGTCGGTAGTCAATACACAACCTTAGACTACCATCCTTCTTCTATACAAACAATACTGGCACACCCCAAGGGGAAAAGCTAGGACGAATGTACCCCTTGGCCAGTAATTCCTGCAACTGTGCCCTCAACTCCCTCAACTCAGCGGGAGCCATACGATAAGGAGCCTTAGATAAAGGCCCCGTACCAGGCACAACCTCGATAACAAATTTGATCTCCCGCTATGGAGGTAATCCCGGCAAATCCTCGAGAAAAATATCGGAAAATTCGCTAACCACCGGAATGTCCTCCACATCCGGCTCCGACTGGTCTACCACGACCACAGATGCAAGGAAACCTTGACATCCTGCATCAAGCAACCTGCGGGCCCTAATAGCGGAAATGAGAAAACGAGGAGAGGTAGATCGGATACCTTGAAAATAAAACGCGGGTCTATAGGGAGGCTAAAAGTAAACCCTCTTCGATCCGTAATCTACCATCGCTCCATTGGCCTCAAGCCAATCCATGCCAAGAATCACATCATAATCCCGAAGGTGCAATGCATATAGCCTGCCCGGCATGTTCTGCCCCTCAATCTACACCGGCACCTTCTCGAAGCAATATTGGGTAAACATGTAATCACCGGAAGGCAACTCCACGGCCAAATCACGCGACATCTGGGTCACCGACTCCTCAATACTCAGCGCGAAATCCTCCGAAATAAACGAATGCGACACCCCAGAATCAGACAAAACTCGAGCCGCACAACCCAAAATCATGATACCTTCCACAAGCTGCGACGACTCTGCCTCCGCCCTGGTCATGTGCGTAATCTGGCCTCGCGACATCTGCCTGCCCACACTCGCTGACCGGGGTAGTGGCGGATATTACCCCTGCTGCTGCTGCTGTGGATACTGCTAGGGCTGAAACTACTGTTACGGAGGGTACTGTTGTTGCCGCTGCTGAGGGTATTAGGGTGGCTGACACGACCTCTGAGGACAGTCACACGCCATATGTCCTGGATGATCACATCTGAAAGAAATCACTAGCGCTGTGCACTATCTGTCAGGATGCGAGTCGCCACACCGGGGACACGACCCCCGCGAACCTCCCACTAATCCCTGACGTTGATAAGGCATCGGCTGCTGAACACTACCCACAGACGCCTCTGATCTCTGCCCTCCTTGCACTTTTTTCCAAAGTTCTTCCTGAAGAACTTCTTAACCTTCGAGCCAAAAGACGCAGACCCTGTAGCGGACACCGCCGGTGCCGATGCTCCCAAACTATCGGAAGAAGGTTGAAAAGTGCCCTGCTGTTGGGTAGCCGTCGGCTGGCTGCGGCCTGACTGGGACTGCCCCTGGCCCCTCGGTCCTCTGTTCTTCTGCATATCCAGCTCCAATGATGCCGCTACACGATAAGCTGTCTCCAAATCAGTGGCAGCGTTCGCCATCAAGAGGTGCCTCAAATCCTGCCTCAAATCCTGGACGAACTACTCGGCCTTCAACTCCTCATTCTCCATGATATGGGGAGCATAGCAACCCAACTCAACAAACCGAGCCCTGTACTGCAACACTGACATGTCACCCTGGACCAACTCCAGAAACTGATGCATCTTCTGCGTACCAATATAGGATGGGCAGTAAGTACGCTCAACAATCTTGACGAAATCCTTCCACACAATCAGCTGAAGAGAATGAGACTGAAAGGACGTCTTCCACTCAGAAGACCACCATGCTCGAGCCGAGCCCTACAACTGGTTGCAAGCAAACATCACCTTGTCCTCCTCCGCGCAGTTCATGGAACTGAATACTCTCTCCATCTCATCAAGCCAGTCTCTAGCCACATCTGGATCTGGCTGGCCACCATAACAGGGTGGATGAAACTGCAAAAAGTATCTCACCGCACGGCTAGGCCCACCCTTGGATGACGAGCCCTCACCAGCATCTCGGTCGAGCTGCTGAGCTATAAACTGATACATGCCCCGAATGAAATCCTTTGCCCCTAGGACTCTCGCTTTATCCCCTGCCTGGGTGGCAACTGGTGGCACTCTGCTCTGCTCCACCTGCTCATCCTGCTCCTTTGTTGACTGTCCCTACTGAGAGCGAGACCTCCGCCTCGGTGCCATGCTCTCCCTGTTGTAAAAGATAGAAGACACGAAAAATGGCGAGATCAATAAAACACACGATGCCCTAGCCAGTACTGACTGTACATCATCATTGTGGACTAGTGGACCACTATAATTATTTATGGTTCTTATATATATCCACAATCGACCTCTGATACCAACTGTAACGACCCAAGATCTGAACACCGGGAAGCCCCGATAACCCGAATCTTGAACCGCCACCCACGAGCCCGAAGACTCGAAAGGGTTAAAGGGATGGTGTGGAAATACACAAGAATCTAAAACAATTGCAGAACTACCTAATTTATATGAATAAGTAAAAAATAATAAATAACATTAAGTAAATTACATGGTCCACAATATAACAATAGTCTAGAATATAACAGTAGTCCACAACTAGTACAGTCCATAAAAAAAGGTACAACTACACGGGGCATACCCTGGCTCTGGCAACTAATCTTGAGCAGCAGAACCACGTGGAGCCTCAGAAGCGCTCCTCAGAAGGCTTACCTCACCTGAAACCATGAGAAACGCAGGGAATGAGCCTTATAACAAAAGGCTCAGTAGGGATCACTCAGACCCCTACCTCGCAAAACGAGAAACTGTGCGGGATGCAGCTAAAGTCGAGCACTAACAAGATGTAGAACGGGGAACAATAGGAATAAGTAAATGGAAAAGCTTAGCTACGTCTAGTACCGATCACACGGCACGAGAACCAAGACAATGAGGCAGAAAACCAAGAGTCACCACCTGACAAAGATAGGAGTACCGCCCACTAGAAACACAGTCGGATGCGTCCCCTGACGACTTCAACCACGCCGCAGTGTCCCCCTACTCGCCCCAGGCGGAAACTGAGACATACACAAGTAACACTGACAAGGGTCTAGTCGGGGTCACTCTCGTCAACATGCGTCTGAAGTCCCCGACCACTTGTGCACACATTGACTGATTGCGCTACGTCAGGCCCTCTGGCTAGTTCTTCCTCCCGGCTCGGACTCAAGCCGCCACAGTTGGAGGCCCACGGCAACTAGCCTACAGCCGTCTCTCTCGGGTAGCCTCGCCACCACTCCCTGGTGGGACCACACGCGTGTCGGAAGGCTACGACTAGTGGAGGGTCACTGAAGGAGTAGACTCTCTAGCCAACGGAAAATAGCGCCTGAATTGGACAAAGTACAAGGATAGTTCCACGTACTGACACCGACTCACGGTGACAACAGTCGAACTACGCCACATCCCAGGGTCTCCATGGCACCTGCACACGGCCCCCAGATGATGCCCAACATCAGTCAGACCGTAGGTCAGTACGGGGATCGAGATCCACTCACCCGGGCTTAGAATCGGCAAGAAGCAAGCTCCTGTCAGACAAAAACACAGGTGGCAGTCCACACCAGATCGTCCCTGGGTAAAAATGGTCAGATGCTAGACTGCATGACGAAGGTAGGCAGTCACCCAAAGGTTGCCGCTCAAAGGAGAGAAACGGTCTCCTGTAGACCATTTAAAACAAAAAGCGGTCTACTCTAGGCCGCTTTAGGTGTGAAACGGTCCCGCTTAGGGCCGCCACGCCATGGGACTATGAGAAGAGTAAAAATGGTCACCTCATGACCGCTAGGCTTAAAACGGTCTCCCTTGGGACCCCAATTCAGAGTAAAACGGTCCGCCCGTGACCGCCATTCCCAAAACCTTTTCAACGGTCAGAAAGCAAACGGTCAAAAATGCCTCGGGGGCCACGTTGGCCCCATGAGGGTAATGGTCTGCCGCCGCTGGACCTTGGCGGTCTATCGTGTGGCCGCCAAGCCCCACCGACAGCGAGTACCGGAAAACGGTCTATCTAAGGCCGCCTCTAGCAAAAACGGTTTCTGGAAGGACCGTTTTCGTTCCGAAAAATCGAGAACGGCGAATCACGGCGAAATTCACCATTCCATGCCCCGATCACCCTTGGTGATGGGGAAACAAAAGGGGAACTCGTCCCCAAGCCCCAAGGCATCGTTTGATGCCATCAAACCACAAAACAAAACGTTAAAACGCTAGATCCGGCGCTTAAACCCCAAAGCATGGATTTCCCTTCCCGGCACGAAATGACCCTCTCTCGACCTCGTCTCGGCCTAGAAATCACGGGGAAGGTAAATAACAAGTTAAGGATCCGTCACCCTACCTCGGGGAAGCTCGAAACGCGACAGATCATCGCCGATCCTCAAAACCCCGCTTGAAACCCACGAGCTCCCACGAGCTGCCACGAGCCGCATGCCGCCGCGATCACCCCGCCACCGCCGTCGTCGCCACGCCGTCGTCTCACCACCGTCTGCAGCCGGAGGGGAGCACGCCGCGGTCGTCGCCAGCCAAAGGAGAGAGAGGGAGGTCCCGATCGGGCGCTCACAGGGGAAAGAAGAAGAGGAAAGAAGAAGAAGGGAAAAGGAAAAAGAAAAAGAAATGGGGTATTTATAGAAAATCTAGATTTTTTAAAAAATACAAAAAATAGTGATATACATTTTCTCGATCCTCGAAACACGCTCAACGTGCTGGTACGTTCCCGGAGTAGGAGAACACAACGGTTTGCCCTACACAGGGTTCCGAAGGTTCGTCAGGGAAAACATATGTGAAACACAAAATGCGCTCCGGGCCCCTCGGAAGTGATCTGAAACCCACGGATCCAGATCCGAAAAATGCCCTAAAAATTCAGGACATTACAATATCAACTATCACCCTAAAGGAGCATGCTAAAGTAGCAAAATCAAACTTCCTCTTCATAACATAGCACTCCGGTCATTAGGGGTACCAAGGGAGACATATTAGTGTGATCCATGAGCTCGCATAATGATGATGAAGAGATCCATTCATCATTTCTCATATACGGTCATAGATAGCACATGCGGTATGAAACACATGCTGTGATGTTCTTCCACACATGGGCATGTATAATCATGATAACAGCACACGTTCCTTGACTGCAACCTACCCAGTCAATGCAAGTTCCGAGTACCAATCACTCCCATTCAGTGCCATCTCATTAATCTCACATTTGGCTCTCACAGGCTCCATGGGATTGATGTGACATTCTCATGGTCTATCTTTTCCCCTGATCTCACCTTAGCTCAGCTAAGGTGACATATCATTGATGTTCGTGATATTCTGCTTGCACCTAGTCGAGGTGTCGACAATATCAAATGCCTTATCTTGCTCGCTATTGACAGTGCCAATATGGATCACCCGTCTGAGAGGGTCAATCCTAGCCCAGTGACACTTCAACGATGTGTAAACTAACCATTCCATCCAAAATTCATATTGGAGAATGAACAATTAATTTTCATTGATGATGTCAAAGGAATTGTATCTTATTATAATTCACACAGACACATAGCTCCACAATGGGCAACAAAGCTCTCTCTGGTAATAGCTTGGTTAGTGGATCGACTGCCATGCAACCAGAGCTTATGTGCCATAGCACCATTAACCCTCTTGTAAGTAGATTTTTTATGTAGTGATAATGGATGTTAATGTGTTTTATCTTGCCCTGATATTTGGGGTCCTTGACGAAGGCTAATGCCGAAGTGTTGTCCAAATACAACAACACACTCTTAGCCTAATAAGGTGTAATCGCCAATCGATGTAGGCCTCTTGGCATGTGGCGGAATAAGCTGCATATTCAGCCTCCATGGTGGATAGGGTGATGCAAGTCTGCTTCTTGCTACACCACGAGATAGCTCCACCACCCACCAAGAATATGAAACTTTAGATGGACTTTCACTTATCTCTATCACTCACCCAGTCAGTGTCGTTATAGTTAATCAGTCTTACGTCCCCCCCTTTGTAACGTAAGACATAGCTCGACGTCCCGCAAAGATATCAAAAAATTCTCTTCACTGTCTTCTGGTACGTAAGACCTGGATTGTTTTGGAAGTGGCTAACTAGACCCTTAGCAAAATTGACGTCTGGTTGAGTCCACAACATGGCATACATTAGACTCCCAATCGCAGTGGCATATGATTCCTTACGCATCTCTCTCTTCTTTGGTCATAGGGCATTGACTAACAGTCAAAGTGCATCCTTTATCAAGTGGAGTGTCAATGGACTTAGTATTATGCATCCTGAATCGCTCCAAAATTTTGTTGATGTAAGTCTCCTGAGACAGACTCAACGACCTTTTTGAGCGATTTCGCACAATCTTTATTCCAAGTACATAGATCACTTCACCCATGTCTTTCATCTCAAAGATGGAAGACAGTCACTCCTAGTGGTATTGATCAACTCCATATTCTTACGAGCTATCAGGATGTCATCAACATATGATGACAGAATGAGAAACTTATCTCCCACTTGCTTAACATACACATAGTGATCCTCTTCGAACATTTTGAAGCCAAATAAGATAATCGATTTATGGAATCTCAAATATCACTGCTTAGGTGATTGTTTTAGGCCATATATGGGACGCTTTAGGCGGCACACTTTGTGCCCTTGGCTTTTGGCCTCGAAGCACTCCCGCTGAGCTATGTAAATTTCTTTGTCTAGTTCTTTATTGAGAAATATAATCTTAACATCTATTTGGAACAATTTTAAATCCACATGCATGACAACAACAAGAATTATGTGAATATAAGAGAATCTCACCACTGGAGAGAACGTCTCTTCATAGTCTATACCCTCCCTTTGGATATAACCCTTCGCCACTAACCGTGCTTTGCATTTGTCAATTAATCCCTCATCCTCATGCTTGATTTTGAAAACCCATTTATTTTTAATTGCTTTGTGTCCAGGCGAGAGATCCACTAACTCTCAGATTCTATTTTGTGCCATCGAATCCAACTCATCTTACATAGTAGCTTCCCAACCTAGACAATAATGCAAAAGCCTCTCGGACAGACCTAGGCTGTTCATCGTCCTTGTTTTCATAAACAAGTGTCTCATTTTCAATTTGAAAATATCAACGTGTCATTTGTCTACATTTGTTGCGATATATGGCGTCTTGACTGTCTAGTTCCATGGGTGCACTCCTACTAGGGTAATTATACGTACTATTTCTGGTGGATATGTGATTAGGAACAAATGTTCTCCCTTTGTCAAAAGATGGTAGGGTGTTAGCCTACTTATCCAACTCATGAAGATCAGGGTTTCTACAACCATCGCCAAGACTAGAAAATTTCTTCTCAAGGAAAACGACGTCTCGGACCTCTTTTTCCATCATCCCTCCCTTAAGATGTTATTTGTACATCACATAACCCGTCGAGCTCTCAAGATATCTTATAAAGATAAGATTTCGAGCTTTAGGGCCAAGTTTCCCAAACTTTTTAGACATGTCATAGACATATCCCATCAAACCCCAAGGATGCGATTGTCAAGATTGGGCTTGTTACCATGCCATAGCTCGTATGGGATAGAAAGAACAGACTGTCAAAGCACACATAAGAATATATGTTGCAGTTAAGAGAGCATCCCCTTAGAAGGATATTGGGAGGTTGGCATGCGTCATCATCGACCTAACTATATCTAGCAACGTCCTATTCCATCTCTTAAAAACACCATTTTGTTGTGGAGTGTATAGAATAGTAAGTTGTTGGTGTATACCCTTTTCCTCAGATAGGACTCAAAACTGATCCGACAGATATTCACGTCTACGGTCTGCTCGAAGAGCCTTAACCCTTCTTTTCATTTGATTCTCATCCTCTTCTAGGAAGCGGTCTAAACAATCAAGTGCCTCATAGCGGTGAATGATCAAATAAACATAACCGTATCGTAAATAATCATCTATGAATGTAAGAAAATAAGAGTAACATTATCGAGTCTTAATGCTCATGGGTCCGCAGATATTGGAATGGATTAGTTGCAATGGTTTCGATGCCCCTTTGGCCTTCCTAAAAGCTTTTGGCACACTCTACCAGTCAGACACAGTTTACATGTGGGCAGATCAACTTTAGTGAGTGAGCCTAAGAGGCCCTCTCGAGCTAATTTGGCTATCCTGTCCTACCCTATGTGACCTAGGTGAACACGCCATGTAGTAGAATCTAAGTCTTTATCATTCAACACATATGTTGCATTAAAATAAGAATGAGAGATGTTATCATTATCAAGATCCAACCTAAAGCAACCATTATTTATCGTTCTATATCTATAGTTAACATTACCTATAAAACAATGTCCACACAATTGCCATCAAAGTTCAAGCGAAAATCAAGATCTAATAAACTCGATACAGAAACTAGATTATACTGGACCCTGAGCGATAGAGTACATTGTGTAGAATCAGCATTCGTCCATCCCGTAGGGGGAATTGGTACACTGACTCCGAGGAATTCCTCATTAGTTACATTTCTCATAAAGACTCTTTGCGCACCTGTCGGGATCTAACGATAATCTACGAATCCTACTCGATCCCTTGTAATGTGTCTCATTGCTCCTAAATCCACAATCCACTCGAGATAAGGATGAGCAATCAGCGTATATGAACAAACACATGTGTTGGGTTCTGTGCGCTCCCCCTCTTTATCTTTGATAATGGTTTTGATGATAACAATATATTATGTGTGTGAGTATTATGGAAAATACTCATTGATCATTTTGGTAATATGGAGCTTACTGTTGATATATTGTTTTACAGGTTTGGATGCTCTTGGGTTGAAGTGGACTGCCCTTAGATAGACTCTTCTGTCTCTTGTCTTGGTTTGACTAGATGGTAATAAGTCTTGGCTCCATCATGCTAAAATCAGATTTTGTTTGAATATGAAACTGACCTTTATGCCGAGTTAATGATTAACTTAAGTCATGGTAATTCATGTCTCTAGGTCGCCTTGAATGAGCTTTAATGATCACAAATTGGCTAGTTTTGTGTTGGTTTCAGCTGCCTTAGTTTTTGGACTAAACTTCCTTATTTTGACCTGAAACGGAATTCTATGTGCAGCTTCGTTAAATCATACTCTGATATGTGAGAGTTGTGTAAAAGAATTGATTTCCTTGGGATGGGTCGCCCCCATGGGTCGACCCCTGGCTCTTTGAGCCTTAGTTCTTACCTTGTTTTGAAGGATGGTCCTACATGTATATATCTCTGATGTCTTTGCACTGACCTTGCTCATATGACCAGCGACCCTATCTTGGGTATTTTACAATCATGTGCTTAAGATTACTTAACTGAACTTAAATGGGGTTCATGTCTTCAGAAGTTGCACTTGATTGAACTATATTGAAACTGAATTTTCCTTGTTTTGGATCTGAATTTAATTGAGCTGAACCCTGAACCTTGTATTCTTGGACATGATGGTTTTGATAATCTTGAATGTGTTTGATGAGTACCACTGGACTGAACTTAATTGTCTTGAACTGAATTTGGAAGTCCTTGGACTGAATTTGATTGTCTTGGTTTGGTCATGGAACCTATTGTGTGGCCTGCTTGAATTTCCTTTTATGCATGTGAGACTATATGTTTTGTCACACCAAATGGCCACTGTTAAATGTCTTTGAACTGAAATTCAAATACACATTCACTTAACTTTGATTAAATCGTAAATGGTTCTATCGTTCTTTAGTTAGAATTGGACTGTTTCAGTCTATTTGATATGAGTGGGCTGTGAAAGTTCAAGTTGCCTTGGACTGACTTAGCAACTCATGGCTGGTTTGATTTAATCATGAGTGATGTAAGCTTATGGAGAAAATGGATTGAAAAGTTTTGCATCACTATATTTCCACTTGTATTTCAGCATTCTCTACCGCATGTTGAGTGACCTATGTGGAGAGATATTTTAATGCTAATTTCCTCATATGTATTGAATTGTGTTTGACATAAAGTTGAGTTCTCTGAAATGCAGGTTCATATTGATGTCATTTAATTGGAACAATAGTAAGCTTCCATTCCAACTCACATTCCTTTGTATCTATGTTAAAACCTTGTGAAGCAAGTTTCATTCATTGTTTTAGATACCCTCTAACCATGCTTAATATATTGGAAAATCATGTTTTGCATGGGGTTAATAGGCCTTGGGGTTCATTGGACTGCTTTATACAGTTTTCTGCATTTACACTGCAAGTGTCGACCCCTAGGGTCGACTCTTGGCAGGTTGGGGTCTATTTTCAATGTAAACAGAACCCCCGGTAAAAAGTGTCGAACCCAAGGGTCGACACTTTACCTTGGGTCCTATTTTTATATAACGGGATAGAAGGTTGTGAGAAAAGTGTCGACCCCAAGGGTCGACACTTTCTCTGGGCGACCCGGATCGGGTTTGCTGGATTGGGTTCGATCTCCTTGGTTTGAGATCCGATTGGGGTGGTGTTTTGCGCCATCACCCTTAGGGTTTCTCCACATGTGTTAGGGTTGCTTTGAGAGGATTTTATGAAGGGTATTGTGGCCTTTAGCTGCTGGTTATTGTAGGGTATATACTAGCTGTGATTTGGTCCGATCAAAGAGAAGAGGGGGCTTATTATTCTATCTGCTCTTGTAGGGAAGAAGAAGAATGAAAATGAGGCGTGCTCACTCAAGGAGGAGGAAGAAGAAGTCACAGGAGATCATCTTCGACGAGCCTGACCTTTGATCGGGAATCCGCGACTGCTGCTGTCCCCGGTCTGCAAGTTTGGGCGTTTCTATCTCAAGCCGGCTACCTTCACTCTGCAACCCATCATTTCCAGCGCACCCTACCTACTGTTTGAAAGGAGTTGTGGGACACTAAAGGGGAATACATATATATATATATATATCTGTTTTCATTTGTTTGTCATGTCCCTTTTAACCAAGATATACTTTCGGTGCATAATGTCTCATCTTTTCTTGATGTGTGCAGGCTTGATTGGAGTTGGGACTTGAACGAACAAACTTGGATCCTCAAGGAGGATGACCGACTTCTCCAACCAGCTGCGGATAAGATCTTCTCCAACCTAGGCTTCAAGAATGATCTTCTTATTTCTATTGGAGAACCAAGGAGACATTTCTACATCCTCTTTATGTTTATTTCTATGAATGTTTCATAGTATATCTTCATCTACATACTGCTGTGGGCGTATATTGTATATCCTTTGATTTTGTTAAACTCAGAATATATGTGTGTGTGTACGGAGCTGTGTCTCCGTGTGTTTGTCGTGTCCTAGGCACGTTCCCCGAACGTGTGTGTGTGTGTGCTGCAGTGGTAGCGTGTTGAGGCAAGGCCTCGTGTGTGTATTGCTGCGGAAGCAGCGTGCGTGTGGTTGGGGTTCATCCCCGTGTTGCTACGAAAGTAGCGTGTAGTGAAGCCTCACCCGGTTGGGTGAGAGGTGGACGTAGGGAGCCCGTTGTGGTCCCGAATCACCTTAAAATCCCCGTGTCTTGTGTGATTGCCTGTGTGATTGTCATTTCTTCTATCTCCGTTCACAGGTACATTATATAGGTTTTTAATTCATTGCACAATCACTCACTACTACCTTCGTAATCTGTGTTGAGCAAAATTTCCCTGTTAGTCGTATTATTATTACGAGTGAGATCGAAAAGTTTGAGAGAACATTTTAAATCTCACTTAAGTTTTGGCTATTAACATTGTTAATCTTAATTCCACTGTGTTTAATTAGGAAAGTTTTTAAAATCCGCCATCTCGGCAAGGGGATAATTCAACCCCCCTTCTTGTCCGCCATCTCTCTGGGCCAAGAATTGGTATCAGAGCCCAGTCTCTGATTTTTTAGCAGACCTTACGGTCTAGGAGTAAAGATCATTTTTATGATGGCTAGCTTGAATTCTATTCCCGTTTTTAATGGTTTTGATTATGCTTCATGGCTAGGAAAATTTTGTGTTTGGATTACTGGCTTTGATATGAAAGTCATGAAAGTAATCTCTCATGGTCCACATGTCTTACCCAAAAATGAATTAAGGTGGACTGATGAACATAAGAAAATGAATTTGGATAATTTGTTTGTTTTGAATGCTCTTAAGGTTGCCTTGGACACTAATCAATTTTCATTTGTTTTGTCTTGTAGGACAGTCAAAGAAATTTGGGACGGGCTGAGCAAAGCCCAAAAAGAAAGCTGCAACGACAGTGACTGCTTAGTTGCAAACAATGAAATTGAGCGTCAAAGCGAGGAGAGTTCGAAGGTAAACTCTAACTCCGACTCTGATGAGGAAGATGAATTGAGTTATGATGAATTGATGGATGCTTACGATGAGTTAGTTGAAAGATATAAAACCATGAAATCTGAAAATCGAAAGTTGAAAAAGAAACTTGATGATTGTTTACATGTTAATGTAGATATTTTTTCTCCTCCCGTCCTTTCCTTCCAAATGTCTTCCCGACGTCTATTCTACCATATCCGATATGAGAAACGAATGAAGACAGAAGGAAAGGGAGGAACAAAAACCTGTGATCGCCACCAAAGCGCCGAACGTGATGAACACGCCGTGCCTTGGAAAAAGGGAGAGACACTCGCCTTACCTGCAGCGCTGGGAAGATGTACGACTCCTGAAGAACCGCCTATAGGATGCACGGTCTCACGATAGACCGCCTAAGGACGCTGCAGAAGATGCGGGATGAAGCGCTCCTGGCAGTTGAACGGCTCTGTCACGACCGCAGGAAGAAGATGGACGGTCCAGTTTGCACCGCACGTCTTCTTGAACGGACTATAGGGAATCGCACACGACCACCAAGCTAGAAGTCGCAAAGGGTCCAACCTCCACCCTCTCCAGCCGGCCAGAGGGGATGGGCCTCGTGCTAGGGATTGCTGACCTGTAAAACGACGTAAAAACACAAAGAGAAAACCTGGATTAGAACTAAATGGTGTAGTAAATGCCAAAATAATAAGAAATGAACGTGACTAAGTGGAAAGGGAGATACCTGGGGGATTTTAAACCCCTAGGGTGTCAAAAAACATGGGTGGATGTGTGCATGGTAATGAATATGAAGAGAAACGTGGGGAGAAAGTATGAAAGGTGATGCATGCAATGAAAAATGGACAAAACTATCAAGCGCAAAAGACTCAAAACTCGACTACTCCCTGAACCGGAGGCTTGTATGGACGTAGAAAGTCTCCTCCTTGGTGCTAGGTCGCTCAAGAATGCGGCAGGGCTTCGCCGTCGACCAAAAAATCTCCCCCCCTTTTCAACCCGGCCTTTAGGATCTATTTATAGAGCCTAGAAAGCCAGCCCCGAAATTAGGGTTTAGAGTCATTTTCAGATCAAGATAATCAAACAAAAGATCAAGATAATTGAATTATCTTTCATCCAGTCGAAACGACACTCAAAATGGTTGATTATCCGTGGAGAAAATGATGAGAGAAGTTGGGGATAAAACCACGGATAAAAGGGATAAAATCTGGTGAAATTCAGCAATCGAACGGATGAACGGTCTTACGATAGACTGCCCAACTGGATGTGCAGTCATGACCTGACCGTCCAACCCCGTCGGTGGAAATTCAAAATAAATCTTAAATAATCCAAATTATCCATCGAACTGACCGAAACCTTCGCCGTTGGACTCTCATAGATGAACGGCTCAGATGAGACCGTCCAAAGTAAGAGCGACCAAAGACAAACCGTTCTAGCCTTGTCGGTGATAAATAGATTAATTGGATAATTATCTGAGAAAGCCATCAAGCGCAGGACTCTGAGAGATGAGCGGTCACTATCAGTCCATCCATCAAGTTGAACGGCTAGAATAGGACCGCATAAATACTTGTCGGTGAAAATTCAGAAAATTAACCAAATACTCCAAAATAGATGGACGGTTCATGGGCAACCGCATAATGATTGAGCGGCCAGGGATGAACCGTACATGTACATGGGTATTAAACTAATAGAAAAAGCCCAATCAACCGAAACCAAGGCCCATTAAGCCCTGAATCAACTTGGACCTAACCAAGGAGGGAGGCAACTCATAAAACTGGCCCAAAGCATACCTGAAAATAGCCCCAACGGGTGATGGATAACTCGGGGCATCAACAAATGGGAGTAAGAGGAACGACTCAACTTATCGGCATAAAACGGGTGTCAATAGTTAACACTCCTTGTGTCAAGTGTTTCACAATTAAAAATTTGTGTGTTGATAACTCCCTTTCTGAAAAATGCACTAAGCTTGAAAAACTAGTTGAGTCTCACGTGTTTGAAGTTGATAGCTACAAAGAAATCATTTCTTGCTTGAGAAAAGAAAATGAAACATTGATGGCTAAAATTTCAGAACTTGAAACTATTGAAAAGGATCTAAGAAGAAAAATGATTTGTTCAAATAGTGATCAATTTTTGTTTGATGAACTCATTCAAAATGAAAAGCTTACTGGAGAAATTGAAAAATTAAAGGATCAAAATAATGAGCTGATTGAAAAACTTAGTTCACTTGAAAAAGGAAAAAGTGTAGTTATTGATGACTTTGAAAACATTCATGTTTTAGAACAGGAAGTTGCAAGCTACAAATCTATCAATTCTATGTTGAATGATAAAGTTGCATTGTGTAAAAAGTAGCTTGCTAATTGTGAACTGCATATCTCATCATTGGAAAATGAGATCAAGAATTTGAATGAGTCATTCTCTACCTGTGATAAAGAAAATCAAAAATTGAAAAATGTCAATGATCAATCGTGTATGCATGAAAAACTCTCAATTGTTAAACATAATCATGCATCAAGAAAAAGAAGGAACGTTTCATGTTATTACTGCGGGAACTTTGGCTATGATATGTATGATTGCTCTTTAATGAAATCTGACGATAATGAGGCAATGGAATCACAAATGAAAATTACTGATGATTCTAAAAATCTTGAAAAATCAAAGAAGAAAAATTTTAATGTTCATTGCTTCTATTGTGGTTTGCATGGCCATGTAATGGAAAGTTATTTCATGAAGAAAAATGATGATGAATGGTTTGTCAACAAAATTTTTTCATGTCATTATTGTGGTGAACGTGGACATGTAATGAATACATGTTCTTTAATGGAAAAAGATGATAATTGGTTCATGAAAAGAAAATCTTCTCATTATTTTTACTGTGGCTTGAATGGACATTCAATGAATGATTGTACCATGATGAGGGCTGATGATGAATGGTATGAGAGGAGAAACAAGAAGCATATAATTGATCATGCTGGAACTAACCCCTCGGGACCCAAGATGGCTTGGGTATCCAAATGTCCAAAATGAGAAATCTATTTTGTAGGGATGCCTTGAGGAGGAAGAATTTGTTGATAAATGAAAATCCTTCAAGACAAAAGAAAAGATGAGCTGATCTGGTAAATATTTTGATATACTGTTTACTTTCGGATTATTCAACTCAGGTGAGAGGTTGAATTCTGAGAAAACTATGGAGCTTTTAATTGCAAATCTTCTATCATATTGACTGTCCATGCTTGTTTGTAACAACTCGAGAATCCGATTACCGGGAAGGCCCGATAACTCGAGACTCGCACCGCCACCCACAAGTCCGAAGACTCGGAAGGGTTAAAAGGATGGTGTGGAGACTACACAAGTATCACAAATAATTGTAGAAATTAAACAGTTATATAATTAAGCAGGAAATGAATTAACATTTTACATGATACATGGTCCACAAGATAATAATAAAATAACAACCGTAGTAGTCCACAACTAGTACATAGACTAGAAAGAAAAATACAGCTACACGGGACATATCCCGGCTCTGACCTCTGGCACTAACGCTGGGCACCCGAACCATGCTGAGCCTTAGACGTGCTCCCCTGAAGCCGCGCCTCACCTGAAACACGGTGAAAATACGCATGGAATGAGTCTCAAAACAAGAGTCAGTAGGGATCCCTCGAACCCTACCTCGCAAACGGAAAATCGCTACACTAGCAGTAAGCGAGAACCTCGAAAGGGAAGCCCTGCCATCTACAAAACACTGATCTCACGGCACGAAAACTGACACACGTGCCACGGTGGAACGACCGGAACACCATGGTCAACATGATAAAAACCCGAAGGTCGAAGTCGCAAAGACTGACAGTCTGTCACTCCCGACTCGACAGGAGTACCTCCCACAAGAAGCACAGTCGGTAGCGTCCCCTAACGACTTACACTGCACCACAGGTGTCCGCCTGCCACGCCCCGGGCAGAGGCAAGGACACTGCACAAGTAACCATAAAGCAAGTGACTAGCTGGGGTCACACTCGTTAGCGTGTGTCCACTGCCCCCAACCACGTGTGCACACACAAACCATGCATCCTAGGTCTGGCCTCTAACTGGTTTTCCCCTGGAGCCGGACTCTGGCTACCGACGAGGGGCCCGACGGAAACCAGTCTAAAAACCATCCTCAGGGTAGCCTCTCCACCACTCCCTAGTGGGTTCACTCGCGTGCAGGCAGGCTACGGCTAGTGGAGGGTCACTGAAGGAGTAGACTCTCAAGTCAACGAAAAACCACGTCCGTATCCGATGACGTACGGGGACCATCCCACGTACCAGCACTGTCGCACGGTGACCACAGTCGGAAGGACAACGGGACTGCAAACCATTCAAAGCAATCCTGAGCCTGGCGGTCTACCCTAGACGCGCCACAGCCTCTGACGGTCTAAGGCTGGACCATCACAGCCATCTGACGGTCCAACACAGGGGCGTCAGACCCTCGGTGCAAAAACGACTATGACGCGCCTACCCTGGTGCGTCACAGGCCCTGACGCGCCCAGCCTGGTGCGTCACAAGGCACGAAGGAACAAACTATGACGCGTGCCACTCGGTGCGTCACAAACTGTAATGGACCAACCCTGCTGCATTACAGGGTGGGAATGCGTCCGCTCTGACGCACCTACACAGGGGCGTCACAAGGCTGTGACGTGCCAGTCCTGGTGCGTCACAGGCCTTGACCCCCAACGGTCAAAACCAACGGTCAAGCCAACAGTTGAATCGTCCCTGACGGTCCAACCCAGGCGCGTCACAGCGCCGTGGCGGTCTATCGTGGGACCGTCACGGCCCAAAGACCCCCAGTTGGCCAAAAACATGGCTGTAACGCACCCACCTGGGCGCGTCACACGGTGTGACGGTCACTGGAAGGACTGTCACACCGACTCGACGGTGAAACGACGTGAAATGCCCAAAAATTCCAACCACGCCCCCATGCCTCCATAGGAGAGGGGGTAAACAAAGGGGAAGACCCCTGGGGACCCCTAGTATGCTTCTAAGCCATCAAAACGTGAAATCATGGCCTAAAATCATAGATCGGGCAAACTCCCCCCAAAACATGATTTTACCCTAACCCGCTCAAAAACACCCCTCTCGGCTCCCATTCGGCCTACAAATCTCGGGGGATGATGGGATGAGCACAGGGATTCGTCCCCCTACCTCAATGGAGCGAAAGCTCCACCGAATCGAGCTCAAACCACGAAGAATACTTTTGGAAACCCCGTTCCCTCACGCTTCCCACGAGCACCGCACGCCCACGAGATCGCCTCGCCGCCGCGCCGTAGCCCCGCCGCCGTCTGCAGCCGGAGAGAGGCCCGCCGCGTCGAAATGGGAGAGAGAGAGGGGAAGAGGGCGCTCACGGTTGGGGGGAAAGAAGGAAGAGGAAGAAGAAGAAGGTGGGGAGAGAAAAAAAGGGAGGGGTATTTATAGAAAATTTGGAAATTCTGGAAAATACTAAAAAATTAAAAATTACATTTCCGCGATCCTCGGAATGCACTGGTCGTAACGGTACCACTCTCGCCTAGGTGAACGACCCGGTTCGCCCGCAACGAAGTTCCGAAGGAATTACCGAAACACACACCGAAAATCAAAAAATACACGCGGAAAAGTCGCGGACCCACTCCGGGCCTCCGAAACAACTCCGGATCGCGCCGATCCAAACATGAAAGATGTCCGAAACGAAATTTCGGACACAACGGAGCTAGACACTGAGAAATCAGATCCGGGACCCAAGAAGAAGGATTCAAAGGGTTCGGGATATTACATTGTTAGTTTGCATGTTTGTAAATAAAGTCAAATCTGAGTTTCATCTGAATTTTACATCACCCTTTGTTGACCTTGGTAGTTAGAAAGAAAATGGTTTGATCTTGAGAACTAACGCTGCTTAGGTTTATTATGAAAAATCTGAAAAGGTAAAAATTATGTTTGGAGGAAAATGTTCGCAATGGTGACTCACTGATTTCAGCATCTTTTGAAATGTTGAGATCTTTTGAGTTTGATGAGTACATGTCTTGAATGCTTCTCTTTTCACATCATGTGAATAAATTTAAGTCTTTGAATGCTTATCAGTGCACATATGTAATTTTTTATACACACCTTCTCTTTCGCTTCGTAAATAAAAATTTGGTTTTGAATGCTTTACACTGTGCATAGAGTCCTTCATACTCTTACTTACTTTTTACAAATAACAATTCACTTGTGGATACATAGAACACATACTTAGCTGCATGATACTCATTGCACATATCATGCATATCTTTGCATACATATAAATAGGAATATTTTTTCAATCGTCTTTTCAAGTTCATGCATATACTTGCATATATATACTTGACATACTTGTGTGCTTAAATGTCATGATTAGCCGGTATATAAAATGACGTCAGTGGAAAGGTGGATTACACCCACCTGGAAGCTTTCCTTATGCGTGAGTAGGGTCTTTGGACCCCCCCACCTCCGCCACGTACCGGTAATCAACCTGTGTGAAAAATTCATCTCAAAGCATGCTTGATTGTATATAAAATATCACCCACCTTTTTGACTCCTTCTATGACTCATCCCATGCTAAATGAAATTACATTGATTTAGACATGTTTGTTACATGGCATATATTAAGGGGGATTTTTTATAACCGTGCATAAATTTAGGGGGGAGACATTACTGTGATAAGACTAATTCATCTTTTACATTCAATACAACCACACACACAAAATGCACCTTTTTGAGATAATGATTCAATCTAATAAGGATTACTATTTTCTACTCTACACTTTTGAGGACTATAGATTCTCTACATGGAAATCACATGTCTCGTGAGGAAAGAGCTGTTCACCCCATCAAAAGTCGTATAAATGGAACGTGGATCCGAGTAGTCAGGAATCTCCCCTGAAATAAAGGAGGAAACTCATGTCGAAAGGAGAAACTAATCCATATTAAAAAAAAGTGTGATTTGTCACCGAGTAGCCGGGAAGTGCCCTTGAGACAAAGGGTACAACTCGCGTCGAAAAGTGTCTCATCTACATCATAAAAAGTGACAAAACTGAGTAATCAGGAATTACCCCTGAAACAAAGGGCATGACTCGTGTCAAAAGGTTAGTCACACCATTTTCAGTAATTTAAAAAAATATTGGGGTCATACGTAGCTATCAATATTCGAGCATTGTGTATAGAAGTGTATGGATGATATGTTCCGTTTAGTGTTCTTTAGAAAGCGTGCTTATCCATATTATTTTGAACTTCATTACTCAATCTTCACAAATGCACTTTGGGTTTGATTGTTTAAATGTCCTTTATGAATCAGTCATTTTTCATGATTAATGCAGTACTTTATTTATGTAAGCACGACCCACTTAGTATTGTACATGCACATCATGTTCTATAATCGATTGCATTATCCTTACACCCATCCCGAAGGGACTTGCATTAGTCTATATCTTGTTATGCATGCTTGAGTGCTTGATTGCTTGACCTGCATTGATCACATCATATTCCATTCCATAGTTTGCATCTATATGTTATACTTGTAAATAACAGGTTAAATAACCCATTGTTGGTTGGTTTTTGTACTTGACAATTGAGGGAAAAAGTTTTGGTGCGAATAACGTGCTTTTTAGCACAATACATTTTGTGCATAGCTAGGTGTGCCATTTTGCATATAGATTAGTTAGATTAGACACTTGTGTATAATTCAATCATACTCTCTGCTTACGGTTCAAAATCTGCTCATTTGAACATAATTCCATCATCTTGCAAAATGCACATAGAGTCTCGTTTTCTTGCTTGTTCTTGATTTATACACCTTCCCTTCGTGAGAGGTTGATTGCTGGTTTGTGCACTCGTGTCTCACTTGCTTTCTTTTGAAAACTTCACAGTTACTCCTTAGTCCCCCATTTCTTTTTTGATAATGCCAAAGGGGGAGAGAAATTTGAATAGCCACAATCACAATATATTGTCATCATCAAAAAGGGGGACATTGTTAGGTTCTGTGCACTCCCCCTCTTTATCTTTGATAATGGTTTTGATGATAACAATATAATGTGTGTGTGAGTATTGTGGAAAATACTCATTGATCATTTTGTCAATATGGAGCTTACTATTGATATATTATTTTGTAGGTTTGGATGCTCTTGGGTTGAAGTGGACTGCCCTTAGGTAGACTCTTCTGTCTGTTGTCTTGGTTTGACTAGATGGTAATAAGTCTTGGCTCCTTCATGCTAAAATCTGATTTGGTTTGAATATGAAACTGACCTTTATGTTGAGTTAAATGATTAACTTAAGTCACGGTAATTCATGTCTCTAGGTCACCTTGAATGAGCTTTAATGATCACAAGTTGGCTAGTTTTGTGTTGGTTTCAACTGCCTTAGTTTTTGGACTAAACTTACCTATTTTGACCTGAAACGGAATTCTATGTGCAGCTTCGTTAAATCATACTCTGATATGTGAGAGTTGTGTAAAAGAATTGGTTTCCTTAGGATGGGTCGACCCCTGGCTCTTTGAGCCTTAGTTCTTACCTTGTTTTGAAGGATGGTCCTACATATATATATCTCTGATGTCTTTGCACTGACCTTGCTCATATGACCACCGACCCTGTCTTGGGTATTTTACAATCATGTGCTTAAGATTACTTAACTGAACTTGAATGGGGTTCATGTCTTCAGAAGTTGCACTTGATTGAACTATATTGAAACTGAATTTTCCTTGTTTTGGATCTGAATTTAATTGAGCTGAACCCTAAACCTTGTGTTCTTGGACATGATGGTTTTGATAATCTTGAATGTGTTTGATGAGTACCACTGGACTAAACTTAATTGTCTTGAACTGAATTTGGAAGTCCTTGGACTGAATTTGATTGTCTTGGTTTGGTCATGGAACCTATTGTGTGGCCTGCTTGAATTTCCTTTTATGCATGTGAGACTATATGTTTTGTCACACCAAATGGCCACCGTTAAATGTCTTTGAACTGAAATTCAAATACACATTCACTTAACTTTGATTAAATCATAAATGGTTTTGTCATTCTTTAGTTAGAATTGGACTGTTTCAGTCTATTTGATATGAGTGGGCTGTAAAAGTTCAAGTTGCCTTGGACTGACTTAGCAACTCATGGCTGGTTTGATTTAATCATGAGTGATGTAAGCTTATAGAGAAAATGGATTGAAAAGCTTTGCATCACTATATTTCTACTTGTATTTCAGCATTCTCTACCGTAGGTTGAGTGACCTATGTGGAGAGATATTTTAATGCTAATTTCCTCATATGTATTGAATTGTGTTTGACATAAAGTTGAGTTCTCTGAAATGCAGGTTCATATTGATGTCATTTAATTGGAACAATGGTAAGCTTCCATTACAACACACATTCCTTTGTATCTATGTTAAAACCTTGTGAAGCAAGTTTCATTCATTGTTTTAGATACCCTCTAACCATGCTATCTATATTGGAAAATCATGTTTTGCATGGGGTTAATAGGGTGTCAATGGCCTTGGGGTTCATTGGACTGCTTTATGCAGTTTTCTGTATTTACACTGCAAGTGTCGACCCCCAGGGTTGACTCTTGGCAGGCTGGGGTCTGTTTTCAATGTAAACAGAACCCCCGGTAAAAAGTGTCGACCCTTACCTTGAGTCCTATTTTTATATAACGGGAGAGAAGGTTGTGAGAAAAGTGTCGACCCCAAGGGTAGACACTTTCTCTGGGCGACCCGGATCAAGTTTGCCGGATTGGGTTTGATCTTCTTGGTTTGAGATCCGATTGGGGTGGTGTTTTATGCCATCACCCTTAGGGTTTCTCCACATGTGTTAGGGTTGCTTTGAGAGGGTTTTATGAAGGGTATTGTGGCCTTTAGCTGCTGGTTCTTGTAGGGTATATACAAGCTACGATTTGGTCCGATCAAAGAGAAGAGGGGGCTTATTGTTCTATCTGCTCTTGTAGGGAAGAAGAAGAACGAAAAGGAGGCATGCTCACTCAAGGAGGAGGAAGAAGAAGCCACATGAGATCATCTTCGACGAGCCTGACCTTTGATCGGGAAGCCGCAGCTGCTGCTGTCCCCGGTCTGCGAGTTTGGGCGTTTCTATCTCAAGCCGGCTGCCTTCACTCTGCAATCCATCATTTCCAGCGCACCCTACCTACTGTTTGAAAGGAGTTGTGAGACACTAAAGGGGAATATATATATATATATATATATATATATATATATATATATATATATATATATATATATATATATATATATCGGTTTTCATTTGTTTGTCATGTCCCTTTTAACCAAGATATACTTTCGGAGCATAATGTCTCATCTTTTCTTGATGCGTGCTGGCTCGATTGGAGCTGGGAATTGAACGAACAAACTTGGATCCTCAAGGAGGACGACCGACTGCTCCAACCAGCTGCGGATAAGATCTTCTCCAACCTAGGATTCAAGAATGATCTTCTTATTTCTATTGGAGAACCAAGGAGATATTTCTACATCCTCTTTATGTTTATTTCTATGAATGTTTCATAGTCTATCTTCATCTACATACTGTTGTGGGCGTATATTATATATCCTTTGATTTTTTAAACTCAGAATATCTCTGTGTGTGTATGGAGCTGTGTCTCCGTGTGTTTGTCGTGTCACGGGCACGTTCCCCGAACGTGTGTGTGTGTGTGTGTGCTGTAGTGGCAGCGTGTTGAGGCAAGGCCTTGTATGTGTATTGCTGCGGAAGCAGCGTGTGTGGGGTTGGGGTTCGTCCCCGTGTTACTACGAAAGTAGCGTGTAGTGAAGCCTCACCCGGTTAGGTGAGGGGTGGACGTAGGGATTATTAGATTTTTAATTCACTGCACAATCACTCACTGCTACCTCCGTAATCTGTGTTGCGCAAAATTTCCCTGTTAGTCGCATTGTTATTACGAGTGAGATCGGAAAGCTTGAGAGAACGTTTTAAATCTCAATTAAGTTTTGGCTATTAACATTGTTAATTTTAGTTCTACTGTGTTTAGTTAAGAAAGTTTTTAAAATACGTCATCTCGACAAGGGGACAATTCAACCCCCCTTCTCGTCCGCCATGTCTCTGGGCCAAGAACATGCACTCGGAAAGCAAAGGACAAGAGGTACCTTCTTCGGCTCAGTGCAATCACGAGTGAAATGTCCTCTTTTCATGCAATTAACACATTTCATGTTGGCATCATCTTTATCTCTACCTCGCTTGCCTTGACGACACTTGAATGTTTGGCCAGTCTTGGCGCTAGGTGTCTTGCCATGCCCTTTGTTCTTCCTCTATGGACCTTTCTTGTCATACTGTCGACCACCTCAGGTGGCATTGGCATTGGCACGTTAGACTTCTTTGTGCTCAGCTTCTAATGCCACATGTCGAGAGATATCAGAGAAACTCTTGATACCCTCGTTATGGGTTAGAATTTGTTTCATGTTGATCCACGAGTCGGATAAAGATCTTATATATCATGGCTTGCACTTGATGCTCATCAGTGAGATCATGATCAACGCCCTTCAATTCACAAATCATTCCGGACAACACCCTAAGGTGTTCAGAATTCTTGTGGTGCAGGTCCTTCCAGTATGTCTCAAATCTCAGAATGAGTGCCCTTAGTCGGGTGACAGAAGTTTCTCCAAAGGATGACTTCAACTGATTCCACATATCTTTCATAGTGACACACTTCTCAAACTCGCCGATCAGATCATCTTGCATTCTGCTCAACATAGTGAAGCACATGCCATGATCTTTATTACACCATAAGTGATAGGCCTCCTGGTCTCGGCGATGTTGCACAGTCACGCCTTCCTCAGGCGATGAGATGACTGTTTCCATGTGGTCAAGCAACTCTTGCTCATTTAAGAGGTACTAGATCTTATGGTGCCAAATGCCATAATTGATCCCGTTTAACTTTTCACCCTTGGTGATGTCAGCTATCACATTCTCGGAGGCCATTGCAATTAATCACTACATCATTACATAGAGAATATAAAGACATCGCTTACACATCGTTCAAATTTACTACCATAAATCTGAACTAAACATATCAAACTCTCTTACACAGTGAGATCAAAAGTAGACCCAGGGAACTACAATCATCTCCCACTTTTGTAAGTTCATCAAATATGGTTAGAGCAACTCCGAGCAAATTATCTCACATGAGACGAACAATACATCTTTGATCGGTAATACGCACTAGTGCGACATACGACCACTAAGTACTTAATTATTTATCCTATCACATGTTCATCTATTTATTTGCTCAAATATGCACTAAACAAAAATTACATGATGATAAATAAATGAATAACTATATCATGACATGATAGAATAAACAACTAACATGAAAATATCCAATATTTTCATAGAATCAATTAATCATGCTTTACTACATGCCCACTAGGGCATAAATGCAATAAGTAAAAATAATCCTTAAACATGACCAGTCTAGCATCATGATCAAAACAAGCATAGGTAAACCTGAACCGCCACCTCATGCCCCTCGAGTGTTATCATTGTAAGGCATGAAGGGTGTGCAAATTGATATTCGAAGTGCCAACATGGAATCCAACTAAGGTGCATAGGCCGCCAGGGTCTCGGGGCACAATAGTGACTAAGATGTGGAGGCACCCAAGGTCTCGGCCTATGCGTAAAGCGTCGTCGTGTTGTTGGTCTACATGGCACATGGTAACTATGTCTAGCAGGCCGATCCATGGCTCGGATCAATCCTCCATCGGCCAGCCGGGTCAGTCCAGTGTCTCCATCCTCTATCGTCGGTCCAGGGGGTGTCTAGCAGGCTGTGGTCTCCACCACATCACTAGGCACCACAGGAGGAGGTGGACTGTTTGCCACAACTACTTTTAGGCCTCCCTTCCCACCAGTAGACTCACTCGAAGTCGAAGTGTCACTCCTTGGGTTGGACGCGGTCCAAGGGCTCCTTGTCGGAACCCTAGCCGTGCTAGGTGCCTACTAGTCAGGCTGGTCCTCAGGGGCAGTTGAGAGGTACTAAGGGCTGCAACATCTCCTGAGAGTGCGTCAGTGCCCTTGTGTATGCCATCGGCTACTAAGTCACCATGTACGTCATTGGCCACTACTGCGACTGGAGTAAGTCCGAGTGTTACAGAAAGCTCAGCCGTGGCGCTTGGTGTCCAGCCATCATGAGAAGTGGCGCTTCCCTCGCTAACCACATGAGTCACTGCGATCTCTGTCTATCCGACCCACATCGTCATTGTCCTAAAGAGTGGCATGTACCCACGAGCCATCAAAATGTCATGAGGATGTAGCACTAACAGAGATGCCCACTAATGATCTACTACTTAATATCTCTCCATCAGAACCTCATGGCCACGCATGACCCGTGCATCGTGTGTCGGAGTCGCTGCCCCCAGACAAAGAGCAGGGCACGCCGATGATGGACATGTCCGAGTCCGATTCTGAGGACGACTCCTCAGAGTGGTCAGTGAGGGAGTGGGTGTACGAAGGAAGATGAATATAATCTACCATGATCTAAGTAATAAATAAACAATAACAATAAGGAAAATATGTAAAATATGACAACATGGCTATGATACTAGTGTTCATAAAACTTGAGTAATCCATGTAATCTAATATGGGCCGAGTCTGGGACGTACCTATGCACAGTGGAAGCGGTAGGCCCATGTAGCGCTGTAGAGGCAGAGAGTGCTAGGCTACTAGAGTCTACCCTTTAAAATCCAAGCTCCAAGACCCAAGGATGAGGGTGATGTCCTTTCCTAGAAGATTAAGTTGAGATGCTCATAGGATATTTACTCACCCACAAAGATAGTGTGCATCGGCCTTCTTTCTATCAGGTGCGGTGACCTTCTCCTCTTATTCCTCTTTGTAGTAGTGAGTAGATGGGAGGAAGGTAGAGAAGAGAGGAAGGGAGACAATGAGGGCCAATATAGTAGGGAGCCGCAACCTACCGATCGTGCCCCTCTCTCTCACAAGCAGAGTAGGGCGAGTGGCCTTATCTCTCTTCCTCACACACACACACACACACACACACACACACACACACACACACACACACACACACACACACACACACACACACACACACACACACACAGCACGCATGCACACACACACACACACACACACACACACACACACACACACACACACACACACACACACACACACACACACACACACACACACACACACACACACACACACACACACACATAGTAGTAGCGGCAGTCGTGGCTACGCCGACGTGGTGGGGTGAGTAGTTGTGCCATGGGCGACGACTGCAGCAGGCTAAGGAGTAGCCATGGTGGCGTGCAGGGCCACCGGCAATCAAAGCAACAGTCGTAGCAGCGAGTAGTGGTGGTGGCACAGGACAACGACCATGGTAGGGAGTAGGGCAGCAGCCGCAGCGGTGAGCGACAAAAGCCAAGGAGGGAGCAGCCGTGACGACGAGGCAGCGGCGAGGCGATGGTGACGGCGAGGGGGAGAGCTGCAACGATGACAGTGAGCACTGGCCACGGCTAGCTGGTCAAGACGATGACGACAGTGTGCTACTCGCAAGGGAGGTCGCTGCTCTCTCTCTCTCTCTCCAAGGGTGTAGGGAACTATATGGACTTCTCTCTCTTACTCCCCCCTGCCCTCTTATTTATAGAGGTGTGGGAGATAGTAGTCCAACCAGGAAGCAAAGTCCATGGAGGAATTTCCTTTCCTATTAGGATGTTAGAGTCTAGACCTGACTAGGAGAGAGAGTGGCCCGCTCAAGGTGAAGTACAAACTTGACTTGGACATTAAAGGGAGGAAGCCCCTTCCTTCCTTAATCCACCACAATCCCACTTCAAGTGGGTTCTTAGTGTGGACCGGCAACGGGGCATCCAAGTCCAAGCAGGACTTGGTCTGCGCCCTAATAGGTTGCCCTTAATGGGCACCCGATTAATGGGCTTTAGGCCCAATGCTAATATGGACAAATAAACATACAAGATGAGGAAAAAAATGTGAGGAAGACCAATATAAAAGAAGAAAACCAATGAGAAGGCAAAATTTCAAGGGGGAGAAGTCCTTCCATGTAGGAGAAGCCCAAGAAAAGATGAATCCTATCAGAACGGTCAATCTTGAGAGAACTCGGAAGCTCGGCAGCCCCGTTCGCAATCCACACAAGTACATAATGAAACAATAGTTGTTAGGGTTTTTTACATGAAAACCATTATTAGATGTGAATTTACAAACAACCACTCCTGGAAATGCATCAGTAGGCATCACTCTATAAACTCTAATTGTGCAAAAATGTCATCCTCGTTAACTTCTGTCGATGAAAAGATTAATACTCTATATAGATTCTGTTATTCTCGTCAATTAGGTGTAAAATGACAATAAAAATACCCTGAGAGAGAGAGAGAGAGAGAGACTGGAGGGGAGGTTATGGGACAGGGGGTGGTTCATGGGTAGTTTCGACAGGGGGCACCCTCGCAAGCTGGTGTAGGTGGCTGCGACGGGTTGGAGGCGAGGTGGTGAGGAGGAAAATGCTAGCCGGTAGCGGGCCTGCATGTGGTAGATCTGGTAGTGCTTTGGTGGCAGTGATGGGTTGGAGGTGCTCGCAGGGACACCGTCGCAGGTGGTCGGTGGCGACTATGAGGGGGCTTCCTGTGGCCGTAGTTGTGACGGAGGGGGAAGAGAAGAGGCGACGGTAGGGGGAGGAAGGGGGAGGAGGTTTTGGCAGTGCAACGCAAGGGGAGGAGGGGGCTGCAGGGTGGGGGGGTTTTACTCCGACGGGGAGGGGCTCACAATGTGGGGGTGGGGGGCCTTACTCGGGCAGGGAGGGGGCTCACAATGTGGGGGTGGGGGGGCTTACTCCGATGGGGTGGGGGACAGGGTGGGTGGGTTTTACTTCGGTGGGGAGGGGGTCTCACAGTGTGGGGGTGGGGGGGCTTACTCCGGTGGGGAGGGGGGCAGGGTGGGGGGGTTTTACTCTGACTGGGAGGGGGGCTCATAGTGTGGGGGGTGGGGGGGGCTTACTCCGGTGGGGAGGGTGGCAGGGTGGGGGGGTTTACTCCGGTGGGGAGGGGTCTCACAGTGTGGGGGTGGGGGGATTACTCCGGTGAGGAGGGGGCAGGGTGGGAGGGAGCTACTCTAGCAGGCAGGGGGCGCGCAGGGTGGGTGGGGGATTACTCCGACCGGGAGAGGGGGCATAGGGTGGGGTGGGGTTAGGATGAGGCTTACTTCGGTGGAGAGGGGGGCGCGCAGGTTGGGGGGGGGGGTTTAATCCGGCTCCGGCGGGGAGGGGGGTCTCACAGTGTGGGGGGTGGGAGGGGCTTACTCCTACTGGGAGGGGGGTAGGGTGGGGGGCTCATATAGTGTGGGGGGGTTGGGGGCTTACTTCTACGTGGAGGGGGGCAGGGTGGGGGGCTTACTCAGATCGAGAGGGGGGCATAGAGTGGGGTGGGTGGCGGGGGGGGGGGGGGGGTTACTTCGGCGGAGAGGGGGGGTTGCAATGGTAGGGTAGGGTGGGGGAGGGGGGTTTACTCCGGCGGGGAGTGGGGGCACACAATGGGGTGGGAAGGTGGGGAACATACTCTGGTAAGGAGGGGGGTTTCCGACGGGAGGGAGGGAAGGGGACATATATTATTATTTTATTTTATTTTAAGTAAGGATATGTTGAAATTTTCTCATGTCTTGTTAAGATTAACCATGGTTAAATTCTTACGCAATAACGGATAGTTACGGTGATGATATTTTTACACAATTAGAGTTTACATAGTGATGTGTCTACTAATATATTTTCATGAGTGATTTTTTTTACAAATTCACGATTGACAATGATTTTCATTGAAAAAATGCTAGTTATTATTGCTCGGTGAAGTACACAGCTCTATTGTGAAAAATGGATTAATGCCTATTTAAATATAAATTTAGAGTTCCCAATTTAAATTCATATTCTTATGATGTGGGTTTAAGCTGCCAAACATAAAGCGAGAAATGCAACAATAACAATAAGAGGAAGAAAAGAAGAAAGCCTTATTTTTTTTGCTACTGCTCCTCCCACTTCACAGTTTTGTATTCGATCAAATTAGTAAGTGTTTAGTAAATCATTTTCATGATGAGCAATTTGGCGGAGGATGGCTATTAATGAGACATAAAATAGAGAAAGCAAAATCCAGCTTTTATGCGTGGTAAGCACATCGATGGGGTTTTGAGTAATGGTATGCTTAGTCGTTAGGATGCATGTCTTAGTGACTGTAATTACACGCCTGAGTTGCTTCAGCAACTTCACCTTCCTGGATAATAATTTAGATCTAAAATAGAACATTCTGACTCATTTTGATGGATGGATGGATTCCTTTTAACACAGAGCCAAGTAATCATGTGGGCTGCATATCGAGTAAGTTTTTTTTGTTCTTTTTTTTGGTATATACTTCGAATAATGAAAAAAAAACATTCTACTTGACTATGTCCTCCTTGCAAATGACCAGCAGCCCCTCGGCGGTGGCGTTGTGGCATTAAGTGATGGAGAAGCCAGCTTTCGTGGTCTGTACAGCGAGCCAATCTGCGGCCAAGCTGCCGTATCTATGTGACTGCGAGTGAGTTTGACTTCCTTGTATTGTCTGCTAAAAGAGTTAAGAGTCGGTACGAATTGCAACGAGTGGTTATGAACTGTGTGAATAATAATATTACATTTAATAATAATTTTAAATTATAAAATCATAACAATGACATAATAGTAATCATAAATATTATATTTTATTGATAAAAATTATGTTTATTATTTCAATTTATTTTAAATATACGACTTGGCCGAGCGAATCCGAGTCGACTCCGAGTCAGGCCGACTCATCTGTGATGGGGGGAATTCGATCTGATACTCTCACGTAATGACCGAGCTGCCCTACACCCATGGTACCGATGTGCCATGCAGGGGACACCTCTACTCATCTGTACTACTTTTCATGGGTCTGCATATCTTCGCTCGGACACTCCATCCACTCTCTCTCTCTCTCTCTCTCTCTCTCTCTCTCTCTCTCAAGCGCGCGAGCACTCCTCGAATCTGCGAAACTGGCCTTCCCACAGGCAGACATTCTCCCTCCGGTCTTGCATGCATGGTGCCCCTTTAAACGCTCTTAACATCTCCGGTTTTAAGGTGTTCTCTCTGATATATCACACATAGATTATGATGGAAACTCATTATTAATTAATTAACCTGGGAGACCGTCTGCCAGAACAATTTAGTAGTGAGTAACCAAACCTGAAATTGGAGAAACATGTCATATATATATCTATATATAGTCGCCAACAGTTTATTCATCTGCAGAGGTACGTAGTGCCCTACACTACATATCCAGATTACTTCATCAACGAAACCCTTCGCTTACTTATTTAATAACACGGAGGACTAGAAGCTTTCAGGCGCCGTTTAAAGTTTTAATTTTGTCAGGGCATGCAACATCACACTGCACGCACGGAAGCTTGTCTACCAGTCGAGACCGCCATGCACCTTTTAGAACCGGGTACCGTCCATTACACCATCTCCCTTGCTGTGTCCTCCTCCTCCTCCGCCGCCGGGTTGGTTTGCCGGATTATTCGCGAAGTCGTTGTAATCTTTCCTGGGTATGGCGTGGTGGTTGGTGATGGAGCTCGCGGTGCCGTCTTCTCCAGCCGCTGCTGTCGCTGCATCATCTGTGCTCGCCAGCGCCGCTTTCTCTTCCAACAGTTTCCTGTGAGTGGCCAAACACGAGCCCACAGCCATCACCACCAGCACAAGGACGACCACCTGCTTCATCTTCCCCTTCTGATCTCACCTGCAAATTAAGCACACAAGGAAATTGACTTAATTAATTTGTTGATACCCATTACAGATTTAGAACATGCAAGACTCGAGAGGAAGGCCAAGTTACTGGGATACACTGGAAACTCTAATTAAATTAGTCTCACCTCGATCGACTTCTTCAAAGGAAATGGGGGCTTAAGAGAGGTAACTGAGGGTACGCTTGGCATCGATCATGAGGGGAAGACATGCCATTTATAGACGGAAAATGGTAGAGCAGTGGGAGCTGGAGTTAATGGCCGCAAGGGAATCTTAATTTGCAGTGGGTTCTCCACCACAATGAGACGACGTTTGGTGGGGGTGAAGACAGCCTCTGGAATTATGACCTGATCTGAATGTGGATGTTGCATGTGGGTCGTCTTGTTTGATGTGAAGGAGCATTACCGTCTTAACGATTGGGAAGACAAGGCAAGTCAATTTGATTCCCATCTAATCGCACTCTGGCAACCATGTAGTATGACATTTGCCTCGATCACTACATTAATATCGCCCACTTAGAGGGACTTTGATAACTAAATAAGAGTGAAATTAGGTGAATTATTTATTTAGCTTACTCATTTTTAATCTAATTTGATAATAAGGTTAAGTTACTAGAGATTGATTAAAGTTCAAATTTTTATTACTGTTGGAGCAGCAGAAGTGAGATGGGCACAAAAGGTGAAGAAAGTAATAATGTTATTGAAGAAATAGTACAAGTACAAAAGATCCTGTACAATGTAGAAGGGGAGATGGAAGATGGAAATACTTGGTAAAGGCTTGGAAGGTTGATGGAATAGAGTGAGGCTCTTTGGCTCACTTCTACTTCTACTTGGATCTCTTCGATCTCTCTTGGATACCCACAAGGGTGCCTAGGTGGTGATATTTATAGACTCCATAAGAGGTATGAAGCTCTTTCTAGATACTTCTTATGCACCGCCATTCTAGAGAATTCTTCTCTCATCTTCTCTCTAGATAAGTGTTTCTAGAGTTCTCTCTTTTTAATGGCATTCTAGAACTTTCTATGCCTCCATCTTTCTTCCATAATATTTTGGAATTTTCTTCATGCTTCTAGAGAAGTCCAACACATTCAAACTATTATTTTAACACCCCCTCTTAATTTGTAATGTGCATACTCCTTCTAAAGTGTATAAACTTGTCGGTGGCCAAGGGCTTCGTGAAGATGTCGGCGACTTGCTCTTCTGTCTTTATAAACTTCAGAATGATTTCTTCTTTCTCGACCAAATCTCGGATATAGTGATGACACAGCTCGATATACTTCGTCCGTGCATGAAAGACTGGATTCTTTGTCATAGCGATGGCTGACATATTATCACAAAGTATAGTAGTTGGTTCTTCTTGATTTTGTTGAAGCTGTGATAATATTCTCTTTAACCAGACAACTTCGCATGCGGCACTTGTAGCAGATATATATTCGGCTTCTGCTGATGATAGAGCGATTGTTTGTTGCTTCTTAGATGACCATGAAATAGGCTTTATTCCAAGACAAAATTAATATCCAGAAGTACTCTTTCGGTCATCTGTCGAGCCTGCCCAATCACTGTCTGTGTAGCCAATAAGATGATTATTTTCTTCAGAGACATACTTGATGTCATAATTTGTAGTTCCTCGGAGATATCTCAAAATATGCTTGGCCGCTGCAAAGTATAGTTTGTTCGGATCATTCATAAAACGTGATACCAAACTTACTGAATAAAGAATATCCGGCCTTGTATTTGTGAGATATAAAAGAGAACCAACTAAACTTCTATAGACTGAAGTATTAATCTTCTCTGCATCATCATGTATAGAGAGCTTTGTGTTTGCTGCCATAGGTGTAGCCACGGTCTTGCAGTTGGCCATATTGAATTTTTTCAACAAATTTTTACAATACTTTTCTTGGCTGAGAAATATTTCTCCTTTGATTTGCTTTACTTGAATGTCAAGAAAATAACTCAACATGCCGAGATCGGTCATTTCAAATTCTTTCATCATTTTCTTCTTGAAATCGTCTAGCATATCATGGCTAGTACCAAAATAGATTAGATCATCAACATATAGACAAAGGACTAGGAAGTCTATACCTTTCTTCTTTATATATAATGAGGGCTCGCTCGGACATCTTAGAAAGCCATCTTGTTGAAAATATTGATCGATCTTATTGTTCCATGCTCGAGGGGCTTGTTTTAACCCATATAATGCCTTATGTAGGCGATAAACTTTGTCTTCTTGTCCTTTGATTTGATAGCATTGTGGTTGCTCCACATATATTTCTTCTTCAAGATTGCTATTCAGAAATGCAGATTTGACATCAAGCTGAAATATTGAGAATTTCAATTGTGCTGCCAATGCTAAGACAGCCCGTATAGTTTCCACCCTTGCAACTCGTGCGAATGTCTCATTGAAGTCAATACCAGGTTGTTGAGAATACCCATTTACTACGAGCCTTGCTTTCTATTTATGAATGGAACCATCCTCATTATACTTAATCTTGTATATCCATTTTAAACCAATATCTTCTTTATCTTTCGGCTGCTCAACTAGCTCCCATGTGTGATTTTTCTCAATCATATTCATTTCTTTATCCATGGTCCTTATCCATTTCTCATCTTTAACTGCCTCCTCATATCTTTGTGGTTCATAGCAGAAATAAGCAACATTACTTTTTTCATATATTTCTTTGAGAGAGCGTTCCTTTCGTCGTGGTGTGTTTGAGTCATTACTTGACTCGCCTTGCTCTCTTGGACTTTGTGGAGGAGAATGAGCTACTAATTCTTTTTCTTCTATAATTTTTGGTACTTATTTTTCTTCTTCTTCTTCCCATTTTCATGATGATGTTTCATCAAATATCACATCTCTAGAAATAATCAATTTATTTGTCTTAGGCTCAAGCAATCTATATGCCTTTGATTCATCACTATATCCAATGAATATATATTTTTCTCCTTTCTCATTAAGTTTTTCTTCTCTAACTTGTGAAGGAATATGGCCATATACAATGCATCCAAAGATTCTAAAATGACTTACCTTGGCATTTCTCTTAAACCCGATCTCATATGGTGTTTTGTTTGGAACTGCTTTTGTTGGAGACCTGTTTAAAATGTAAACTGCAGTATGTACAGCCTCAGCCCAAAAATTATTAGGAAGATTCATACCTTTTAGCATGCTCCGATCCATCTCTACTATTGTTCTGTTCTTTCGCTCGGCTACTCCATTTTGTTGAGGTGTATATCTTGCTGTTAGCTCCTTCTTTATTCCTTCATTCCGGTAATATTCTTGAAATTCTTTAGAAGTAAACTCTCCTCCACGATCTGTAACGACCCGAGAATTCGATTACCGGGAAGGCCCGATAACCCGAGACTCGCACCGCCACCCACGAACCCGAAGGCTCGGAAGGGTTAAAAGGATGGTGTGGAGACTACACAAGTATCACAAATAATTACAGAAATTAAACAGTTATAATATTAAGCAGGAAATAAATTAACATTTTACATGGTCCACAATATAAAATAACAATAACAACAGTCCACGACTAGTACAGTGACAAGGAAGAAAAGTACAGCTACACGGGGCATCCCCCGGCTCTGACCTCTAGCACTACCTCTGGGCACCCGCACCACGCTGCGCTCCAGACGCGCTCCCCGAAGGTGGCGCCTCACCTGAAACGCCGTGAAAACACGCAGGGAATGAGTCTCGGAACAAGACTCAGTAGGGATCATTCGAACCCTACCTCGTAAAACGAGAAACCACTACTCTAGCGGTAGGAAGGTACCTCGGAAAGGAAAGCCATGCACTCTACAGAACTAGACCCTACGGCACGCAAACCGACACACGTGCCACGGTACGAGAAGACCGAAACTCAACGGTCGAACCGCCAAAACCCGAAGGTCGGAAACACTCGACTGACAGTCTGACACTCCGTACTCGACAGGAGTACCACCCACTAGAAGCACAGCCGGTAGCGTCCCCTGACGTCTGACACCGCACCGCAGGTGAACCGCCTGACGTGGTAGGTCCTACCCGAGGCGCAAACACCGAACAAGTAACCACGAACAAGTGACTAGCTGGGGTCACGCCCGTCGACGTGGGTCCAACCGCCCCCAACCACGTGTGCACACACAGACCGCGCGTCCCTGGTCTGACCCTCTGACCGGTTTTCCCCTGCAGCCGGACTCTGGCTACGACGAGGGGCCCGACGGAAACCAGTCTAACCGTCCTCAGGGTAAGCCCGTACACCACTCCCTGGTGCGACCAGCACACGCGTACTGGTAGGCTACGACTAGTGGAGGGTCACTGAAGGAGTAGACTCTCGAGTCACGGAAAATGACGCCCGCAGCCGACGACGCATGGGGACCACCCCACTCACCGGCCCCGTCGCATGGTGACAAAAGCCGACAACGACATCTCCCGGTACACTCTGTACGACGAGAGACACGCCGACGCAACCTGTCCCCTTGAACGGTCCACACTGGGCCGCTCAGGGATGTGCGGTCACACAGGGACCGCACAAGGGTTTGAACGGTCAGATCAGGACCGTTCCACCCAGGGTCCAAACGGCAGATGAACGGCCAACACAGGACCGTTCAAACAGATGTGCGGTCAACTCTTGACCGCACGTGGGTGAGGAACGGTCAGCTCCTGGCCGCTCGTCTCCCAACGATAAAAATCCTGGACGGTTAGTCCTTAGCCGCACTTGGAGAAGAGCGGCTACGGCTTAGCCGTTCAGGGGTTGTGCGGTCAAGACCAGACTGCACATCCAACCGTAGCACTAGGGAATGTACGGCCAGCACCTGGCCGTACAAAGGGTTATGCGGCCAGCTCCTGGCCGCACATCCCAGTGCAATGCACAACGGTCACAACCAACGGTCAAAAATCCTAGGGTTGGGTGGTCGCTGTGGGGCCGCACATTAGGATATGCGGTCCCACGATAGACCGTCCAAGCCCACTGCGCGCCAAGCCCCAGCCAAAGCGCGCCGAGCCGATGAACGGTCTGAACAGGATCGCATAAGGGTTATGCGGTCACTGGTTCGACCGCACATCGCTCACCGGCGCAAAAACGGCGAACCCCGCCGGAATCGCCCAATCGGCCTCAAAACAAGCCCCATGGAGGGGGAAATGGCGAGAGAAGAACCCCCAAGCCCCCTAGCATGCTCCTACGCCCTTAAACCGCGAAATCGGGGCTCAAAACGATGGATCGGACGAACTCACCCCGCGGCATGATCAACCCTTCCCCGCTCAAAATAAACCCCTCTCGACCTCGTCTCGAGCCGAAACTCACGGGGAAGGAAGACAAGAGGCTAAGGAACGTCACCCTACCTCCGGTCCGCGACAAAACGCTCCGATCCGAGCTCGAAGCCGCGAAGAACGCTGTTAGAATCTCGCCTCCCCACGCTCGCCGTATGCCCGCACGATCGCCACTACGTCACCCACGTCCTCGCGCCGTCGCACCGCCGCCGTCTGCAGCCGGAACGGAGGTCACCGCGCTCGAACGGGAGAGAGAGAGAGTGAGAGGGCGGCCACGGTCGGGGAAGGAAGGAGGAAGAAGAAGAAGAAAGAGAAAGAAGAAAAGAAGAAGAAAAGAAAATGGGATTATATAGAAAATCTGAATTTTCGAAAAAATAGAAAAATACATTTCCGGAATCCTCGGAACGCACCGATCGCAACAGTACCACTCGTGCCCGGGTGAACCGCCTGGTTCGCCCGCAGCGAGCTTCCGAAGAAAAAGCTGAAACACACACCGGGAATCGGAAAACACACGCGGAAAAGTCGCGGAACGCCTCCGGGCCTCCGAAACGACTCCGGATCGCGCCGATCCGAACACGAAAGATGTCCAAAACGAAACTTCAGACACAACAGAGCCGGACGCTCCGAAAACTAGATCCGGGACCCACGAAGAAGGATCCGAAAGGTCCGGGATATTACAGCCCTCCCCCCTTAAGGAATTTCATCCTCGAAATTGAGGACAACCAAAGGGGAAAGAAGAGGAAGACTCACTCAAACAGATACGGGAACTGCTGACGCATCTCGTCCTCACGTTCCCAAGAAGCCTCCCCACCAGAGTGTCGCTGCCACACGACCTTTACCAAGGGAATGACCTTGTTCCGCAGGCGCTGCTCTCGCCTATCCTCCACGCGGATCGGAAACTCTGGGAGAGAAAGATCTGGAGTCACCTCAGGCCAAACGGAAAACTCGAGCACATGAGAGTCATCGGGCATATACTTCCGCAACATCGAGACGTGGAACACGTCATGCACCGACGCCAACTCAGGAGGTAACTGCAACCGGTAAGCAACCTCACCGATGCGCTCCACAATCGCGAAAGGACCAATGTAGCGGGGACTCAGCTTCCCACGCCGTCCAAAACGCATCACCCCCTTCATCGGAGAAACTCTCAAGAACACATGATCGCCCACGGCGAACTCGAGGGGCTGCCTCCTACGATCAGCATAGCTCTTCTGCCGACTCTGGGCCGCCAACATGTTCTGACGAACCAGGTGCGCAACATCCACACATTACTGCACCAATTTCGGTCCCGTCAAAACACGCTCACCCACCTCAAACCAATCAAGTGGAGTCCGACAAGGACGCCCATATAATGTCTCATAAGGAGCCATGCCAATGCTCGAATGATAGCTATTGTTATAGGCAAACTCCACCAACGGTAGGTGATGAATCCAACTCCCCTGCCACTCCAGGCAGCAGGATCTCAGCATGTCCTCCAAAGTCTGAATGGTCCTCTCAAACTGACCATCTGACTGAGGATGATACGCCGAGCTAAATGCCAACTCCGTGCCAAGAGCTCGCTGGAAACTCCTCCAGAATCTAGAAGTGAAGCGCGGATCCCGATCCGACACGATCGAAATGGGAATCCCATGCAACGGAACGATCCGCTCCACATACAAACGAGCCAACTTAGACACGCTCCAGCTGACCTTGACCGGTAACAACCGAGTCACCTTCGTCAGCCGATCCACCAGCAACCAAATATTGTCCTGCCCACTCGGGGTCCTCGACAATCCCACCACGAAATCCGTGGTCACATGGTCCCACTTCCAAGCAGGAACATCCAAGGGCTGGAGAGTACCTCCTGGTCGCTGATGCTCCGCCTTCACCTGCTGACAAATCAGGCACCTGGCCACAAACTCTGCGACATCTCTCTTCATGCCAGGCCACCAGAACTGCCTCCGCAAGTTCCGATACATCTTCGTCACACCCGGGTGCACAGTGTACCTGCTCCCATGAGCCTCGCGCAACACCGTACGACGAACCTGCTCCTCCGCTGGGACACACAGCCTGCCACGAAACCTCGCAGCACCGTCCTCGCCGAGCTCCACGTCAGCCATCGCAAGAATCCATGGTAACTCAGGGTCCGCGTGTTGAGCCTTTGTCACCTGACGACGGATAGCAGGAGTGACAGTCAGACTCGCAAGCACTGCCAACCCTGGCTCCTGGGGAATCTTGAGCCTGAAAGATACCTCGGGCACTTGTTCCCAGAGCCTCCACCTTCTCAACATCAAGGCACTGACCGCAACCTTCCGACTCAAGGCATCGGCGATGACATTCATCCTGCCCGGCTGATAAGACATGGTGAAGTCATAGTCCTTCATGAACTCCATCCAACGCCTTTGCCTGAGGTTCAGGTCCCTCTGCGAGAACACGTACCTCAAACTCTGATGGTCAGTGAATACCTCGAACTTCTCACCGTACAGATAATGCCTCCAAATCTTCAGCGCGAAGATCACCGCCGCCAACTCAAGGTCATGGGTAGGGTAGTTCTCCTCATGGGGCTTTAGCTGCCGAGACGCATAAGCCACCACTCTACCATGCTGCATCAAAACAGTACCCAATCCGACGCCGGAAGCATCTGTACACACCACAAAACCTCCCGATCCAGAAGGTAAAACCAACACCGGAGCCGAGGTGAGCAATCTCTTCAGTTCGCTGAAGCTCTGCTCACACTCCTCGGACCAAACGAAAGGCACATCCTTCCGCGTGAGCCTAGTCATCGGGGTCGCAATGCGGGAAAAATCCTGGATAAACCGGCGATAATATCCCGCAAGCCCCAAGAAACTCCGGATCTCCGTCACCGACCTCGGCCTCGGCCACTGCATCACTGCCTCGACCTTGGCGGGATCCACGGAAATGCCATCACCAGAAATCACGTGCCCCAGAAAGTGCACCTCGCTGAGCCAAAACTCGCACTTGCTGAGCTTCGCATACAACTGGTGATCTCGCAACGTCTGCAGCACCACACCCAAATGGTACGCGTGCTCCTCGACAGACTGCGAATAAACAAGGATGTCATCTACGAAAATGACCACAAACTGGTCCAAATACGGATGAAACACCCTCTGCATCAAGTCCATGAAGGCTGCTGGGCCATTGGTGAGCCCAAACGGCATCACCAAAAACTCATAATGCCCGTACCTCGTACTGAATGCAGTCTTCTCCACGTCGGACTCGCGAATCCTCAGCTGATAGTAACCAGATCGTAAATCAATCCGCGAGAACACTCGCGCAGACTGAAGTTGGTCAAACAAATCATCGATCCGTGGCAACGGATACTTGTTCTTAATGGTCACATCATTCAGCTGCCGATAGTCAATGCATAGCCGCAGACTACCGTCCTTCTTCTTCACAAACAACACGGGCACACCCCAAGGGGAAAAACTCAGACGAATGTACCCCTTGGCCAACAGTTCCTGCAACTGCGCCCTCAACTCTCTCAACTCAGCGGGGGCCATACGGTAGGGAGCCTTAGCCAAAGGTCCCGTACCAGGCACTACCTCGATCACGAAATCGATCTCTCGCTGGGGAGGTAATCCAGGTAACTCCTCGGGAAAAACGTCGGGAAACTCGCACACCACCGCAATGTCCTCGACATACGGCTCCATCCGGTCAGACACAACCACTGACGCGAGAAAACCCTGACAACCGGAATCAAGCAATCGACGGGCTCGAATAGCAGAGATAAGGAATCGAGAAGAGGTGGAACAGATACCTTGGAAATAGAAGGTTCGCTTGCTCGGATGCTGGAAGTAGACCCTCTTCATCCCACAATCCACCACCGCTCCATGAGTCTCGAGCCAATCCATGCCTAGAATCACGTCGTAATAATGAAGCTGCAACGCATAAAACCTGCCTGGCATACTCCGCCCATCGATCCACACCGGAACCTGGTCGAAGCAATACGGAGTGACCATAAAGTCACCCGAAGGCAACTCCACTGTCAAATCACAGGACAACTGGGTCACCGGCTCCTCGACACTCGACGCGAAATCCTCCGAAATGAACGAATGAGACGCGCCAGAATCGAACAAAACCCGAGCCGCACAACCTAAAATCTGAACGGTACCTTCCACGAGCTGCGACGCCACTGCCTCTGCCCTGGTCAAGTGCGTGATCTGGCCTCGAGCCCTCTGCCTGCCTCCCACGCTGGCTGACCTGGGTAGCGGCGGATACTGTCCCTGCTGCTGCTGCTGCCTCTGCTGCTGGGGAACCTGCTGCTGTGGCGGCCTCTGAGGACAGTCACGCGCCATGTGCCCTGGCTGGTCACACCGAAAACAGACGATCGACGCCGTGCACTGCCTGCCTGGGTGGGTACCACCACATCGTGGATAAGATCCTCGCGATCCACCCCCTGATCCATGACGCTGCAAAGGAATCGGCTATTGTACACTGCCCGATGAAGCCTTCCCCTGATCCTTGTGCTTCTTACGGAAACTCTTCTTCAAGAACTTCTTGACCTTCGAGCCGAAGGACGCAGATCCTGTCACCGAAGTTGCCGACGCCGGTACTCCTGAACCACCCGACGCATGCTGGAAGGAACCCTGCTGCTGGGTAGCCGACTGCTGGCTGCGACCTGACAAGGACTGCCCCTGGCTGATCGGTCCTCGAGTCCTCTGCATATCCATCTCCAAAGAAATCGCAACACGAGACGCTGTCTCTAGATCAGTGGCCCCGTTCGCGATCAAATGGTGCCTCAGCTCCAGTCTCAAGCCCTGCACAAACTGCGCGGTCCTCACCCTCTCATGCTCCATGATGTGAGGTGCATACCGACCCAGCTCGACAAATCGGGCCCTGTACTGCAACACGGACATGTCGCCCTGCACCAGCTCCAGAAACTCCCGCATCCGCTGGGTAGCAACGACGTCTGGACAGTACGTACGCTCAAAAGTACTGACGAAGTCATCCCACTCGATCTGCTCAAGTGGACGAAGCTGAAAAGACGTCTTCCACTCGGAAGACCACCACCTCCGAGCCGTACCCTGCAACTGGTTGTAGGCCAACACCACTCTGTCCTCGGCAGCACTCTTCGCAGAACTGAACACCCGCTCCATCTCATCGAGCCAATCACGAGCCGCAGGGTCTGCCTGGCCGCTAAAGTAAGGTGGATGGAACTGCATGAAGTCCCTCACCGCTCGGCCTGGCCCACCCCTGGCTGACGAGCCCTCACCAGCCTCTCCGCCGAACTGCTGAGACATAAGCTGATACATGCCACGGAAGAAATCCTCGGCCCCCGGAGCTCTCGCAGTATCCGCGGCCTCGGTAGCCCCCGGTGGCGCTCTGCTATGCTCCTCCTGGTCCCTCTGGACCCCCTGCTGGATCTCCTGACCTCCAGCCGATTGCCCCTGCTGAGAGCGAGAACTCCTCCTCGGCGCCATACTCGCTCCTGAAGCAAAAGACAGAAAACACGAAAACGGCAAGGTCAATAAAAACGCACGATGCCCAATGCCAGCGTCACCTGTACATCATCGCTGTGGACTAGTGGACCACTACAATTACCTATGATTCTCATGTAATTCCACAACCGCGCTCTGATACCAGCTGTAACGACCCGAGAATCCGATTACCGGGAAGGCCCGATAACCCGAGACTCGCACCGCCACACACGAACCCGAAGGCTCGGAAGGGTTAAAAGGATGGTGTGGAGACTACACAAGTATCACAAATAATTACAGAAATTAAACAGTTATAATATTAAGCAGGAAATAAATTAACATTTTACATGGTCCACAATATAAAATAACAATAACAACAGTCCACGACTAGTACAGTGACAAGGAAGAAAAGTACAGCTACACGGGGCATCCCCCGGCTCTGACCTCTGGCACTACCTCTGGGCACCCGCACCACGCTGCGCTCCAGACGCGCTCCCCGAAGGTGGCGCCTCACCTGAAACGCGGTGAAAACACGCAGGGAATGAGTCTCGGAACAAGACTCAGTAGGGATCATTCGAACCCTACCTCGTAAAACGAGAAACCACTACTCTAGCGGTGGGAAGGTACCTCGGAAAGGAAAGCCCTGCACTCTACAGAACTAGACCCTACGGCACGCAAACCGACACACGTGCCGCGGTACGAGAAGACCGAAACTCAACGGTCGAACCGCCAAAACCCGAAGGTCAGAAACACTCGACTGACAGTCTGACACTCCGTACTCGACAGGAGTACCACCCACTAGAAGCATAGCCGGTAGCGTCCCCTGACGTCTGACAGCGCACCGCAGGTGAACCGCCTGACGTGGTAGGTCCTACCCGAGGCGCAAACACCGAACAAGTAACCACGAACAAGTGACTAGCTGGGGTCACGCCCGTCGACGTGGGTCCAACCGCCCCCAACCACGTGTGCACACACAGACCGCGCGTCCCTGGTCTGGCCCTCTGACCGGTTTTCCCCCGCAGCCGGACTCTGGCTACGACGAGGGGCCCGACGGAAACCAGTCTAACCATCCTCAGGGTAAGCCCGTACACCACTCCCTGGTGCGACCAGCACACGCGTACTGGTAGGCTACGACTAGTGGAGGGTCACTGAAGGAGTAGACTCTCGAGCCACGGAAAACGACGCCCGTAACCGACGACGCATGGGGACCACCCCACTCACCGGCCCCGTCGCATGGTGACAAAAGCCGACAACGACATCTCCCAGTACACTCTGTACGACGAGAGACACGCCGACGCAACCTGTCCCCTTGAACGGTCCACACTGGGCCGCTCAGGGATGTGCGGTCACACAGGGACCGCACAAGGGTTTGAACGGTCAGATCAGGACCGTTCCACCCAGGGTCCAAACGGCAGATGAACGGCCAACACAGGACCGTTCAAACAGATGTGCGGTCAACTCTTGACCGTCCAAGCCCACTACGCGCCAAGCCCCAGCCAAAGCGCGCCGAGCCGATGAACGGTCCGAACAGGACCGCATAAGGGTTATGCCGTCAGTGGTTCGACCGCACATCGCTCACCGGCGCGAAAACGGCGAACCCCGCCGGAATCGCCCAATCGGCCTCAAAATAAGCCCCATGGAGGGGAAAATGGCGAGAGAAGAACCCCCAAGCCCCCTAGCATGCTCCTACGCCCTTAAACCGCGAAATCGGGGCTCAAAATGATGGATCGGACGAACTCACCCCGCGACATGATCAACCCTTCCCGGCTCAAAATAAACCCCTCTCGACCTCGTCTCGAGCCGAAACTCACGGGGAAGGAAGACAAGAGGCTAAGGAACGTCACCCTACCTCCGGTCCGCGACGAAACGCTCCGATCCGAGCTCGAAGCCGCGAAGAACGCCGTTAGAATCTCGCCTCCCCACGCTTCCCACGCTCGCCGTATGCCCGCACGATCGCCACTACGTCACCCACGTCCTCGCGCCGTCGCACCGCCGCCGTCTGCAGCCGGAACGGAGGTCACCGCGCTCGAACGGGAGAGAGAGAGAGTGAGAGGGCGGCCACGGTCGGGGAAGGAAGGAGGAAGAAGAAGAAGAAAGAGAAAGAGGAAAAGAAAAAGAAAAGAAAATGGGATTATATAGAAAATCTGAATTTTTGGAAAAATATCAAAAAATAGAAAAATATATTTCCGGAATCCTCGGAACGCACCGATCGCAACGGTACCACTCGTGCCCGGGTGAACCGCCCGGTTCGCCCACAGCGAGCTTCCGAAGAAAAAGCCGAAACACACACCGGGAATCGAAAAACACACGCGGAAAAGTCGCGGAACGCCTCCGGGCCTCCGAAACGACTCCGGATCGCGCCGATCCGAACACGAAAGATGTCCGAAACGAAACTTCGGACACAACAGAGCCGGACGCTCCGAAAACCAGATCCGGGACCCACGAAGAAAGATCTGAAAGGTCCGGGATATTACACGATCAGTCCTTAAAACCTTGAGCTTTTTGCCACTTTGTTTCTCGGCAAATACTTTAAATCATAAGAACATTGTAAATGCCTCTGATTTTTCCTTCAGAAAGTATATCCAAAGCATTCGGCTATAATCATCTACAAATAGTAGAAAATATCGTGAACCATTAAGTGAGGTAGTTTTTGTTGGACCACAAATGTCAGTATGTACCAATTGTAATGGCTCTTTAGCTCTCCATGATGTTTTAGTGAATGGTGATCTGTGCATCTTTCCATAGATGCATCCTTCACAAATTTTATTTTCTTCTTCTTTAAAATATGGCAATCCAATGACCACTCTCTTCTTCTTTAGTAATATGAGACTTCTATAATTCAAATGGTCAAATATCTTATGCCATATGAGAGAGCTGTCTTCTCCTTCAATTTTTAGAGCCATATTTTCTAGTGACATTTTTAGCGGAAAGACTTTGTTGGGAGCCATCTTGATTTTTGCCACTAACTTTTCACTTCTGTCTTCTATAATGATGCATTCATCTTTTCTGAAATTGGCTGAATAACCATTTTGCATCAACTGTCCAACACTTAATAAATTTTGAGCTAGGTCAGGAACATAAAGAACATCTGTGATAAACTTCGTCTTACCTCCCTTTGTATGCACCGCTATCACTCCCTTGCCTTTTACTTCATGTAGCTTGCCATCTCCAAGCTTCACTTGAGAATGTATCTCTTCATCCAATTTGACAAAGCTACTTTTATTTCCTGTCATATGATTGTTACAGCCACTATCCAAATACCATATATCGCTAGAATTTGAATGACTGGTAAAGTAAGAGTAAAATAGTTGATCCATCTCTGAATAATTAGCTTCATTTTTCTGCTGATAATAACAGTCTCTTTGGGAGTGATTAGCGTTTTTACATTTGGTGTATTTAAATCTGCAATCTTCCATAACTTGTCCAAACTTTTTACAAATTCGGTATTGGGAGGTAGACGTACCTTTTGGATAATTTTTCTCATATCTTCTTCCTCTGTCCTGACCTTGTTTCATGAACTTCTTCTGCCTTGAATTGCCTTTCCTGAACTGATGTTGTGAAGAATAGCCTTCCATGTTCTCCTTCTTTGACTCCTCTCTTTTATCAGATAATGATACCTTTGATTGAAATACTTGCTCCATATTCTGATGAGAAAATCTATTCATTCTTTGCTCATGCGCCTCCAGAGAACCCATTAGTTCGTGCATATAAAACTTTGATAGATATTTGGATTCTTCAATAGCAGCAACAATATGATCAAACTTGAATGGAAGACTTCTCAATACTTTCTCAACTATTTTCTTCTCTTCTATTTTATCCCGATAGCTTCTAATTTGATTTATGATGCCGGCAACTCGAGTAAAAAATACTTGAACAGTTTCAGTATCTTTCATCATAATATTATCAAACTCTCTCCATAATGATTGCAACTTAATGGAGATTACCTTTGATGACCCTTGGAATTCTTGCTTTAGAAGATCCCAAGCATCCTTCGAAGTTGCGGACGTCATAATACGGGGAAAGATAGATTTGCTTACCCCTTATTGGATGAATAATAATGCCTTCGCATCTTTCTTCTTGTTTTCTTTGTACTCCTTTTGCTTTGTCGACGTCCACGATGCGAGAGTTGCCCCGTCCTCTGGTACCTCGTATCCGCCTTCAACAAGCTCCCATAGATCTTGAGAGATGAAAAGAGTCTTCATTTAGAGACTCCAAAAATCATAATTTTCTCCATCAAAAATGGGGATAAGATTTTGAGAATAGTTGAAAAGAGTTGTGCTAGGTGCTACCATGATTGGAACTTGAGGGAATGGAGGCTACGACTGTGATACCAAATTTGTTCGAGCAGCGGAAGTGAGATGAGCACAAAAGGTGAAGAAAGTAATAATTTTATTGAAGAAATAGTACAAGTACAAAAGATCTTGTACAATGTAGAAGGGGAGATGGAAGATGGAAAGGCTTGGTAAAGGCTTGGAAGGTTGATGGAATGGAGTGAGGCTCTTTGGCTCACTTCTACTTTTACTTGGATCTCTTCGATCTCTCTTGGATACCCACAAGGGTGCCTAGGTGGTGGTATTTATAGACTCCATAAGAGGTATGAAGCTCTTTCTAGATACTTCTTATGCACTGCCATTATAGAGAATTCTTCTCTCATCTTCTCTCTAGATAAGTGTTTATAGAGTTCTCTCTTTTTAATGGCATTCTAGAACTTTCTATGCCTCCATCTTTCTTCCACAATATTTTGGAGTTTTCTTCGTGCTTCTAGAGAAGTCTAGCATATTCAAATTATTATTTTAACAATTACGAAATTAATTCAACTCTTTCACATGAAATGAGTTAATTCCAGAATAACAGTAAATTATCAAATTCAAAAAAAAATTAAGAAATAATTCATCCGAGTTTGCCTTGGATAACATATTTCAACTTGTTATCAAAATTACCCTTAAAACTACTTTAGTGCTGTGATTCGTACGCTTGTGTAGGATGCTGTTAAGTTTTAGATTCGGAAAGGGTTTTATTACGATATATTAATGTGGAAAGTGAATTTGTGTGAAAATTCATCCTATATTTATATTTACATATATACTTACGTGAATTGAATATCTCCTTAATTCTTCATCACTTCTTAACAAAATTTAAGGGGCTGTTAATAGACTAGTGATAATAAGGGCAAACTGATATTTAATTCACGTAAAGATGCATGGTATACATGCAAATGTAAATATAGGAAAAAAATTTACGCAAATTCACTTTTATAGATCAAGTGTATATATGCAAAAGGAAAAATCATCCCGAAAACGGTAGTTTTGAAACCAGAGAGAAGAAAGTTCCCATCCCAAGTCAATTTTTTATAAACAAATGTAACTTTTTTTGTTAAACAACTAACGTTGATTTTTAATTTCTGACGGGGTTAGAATCTCAGTGGCTTGGCAGAAGCCACTTTGATCGGGTCGACGAGGACCTGGAGGGAGCTCAGTCCGTGGGTTGGAACTCAAAGCAAGTATGCATCCGGACCTTGCCGTTCATGAGTGCTCTGAAGAATTGCCCAATTCTCATAGGAGTATATGAGATTGTCGTACTTAAGTTCTGGATGGCATGTTGACAGTTGAAAATGATAGCTTCAGCTTTCCAAGGGGGTAGTGTCTCCAAGTCGATGGCTTACACTATATTAAGTACATCTCTTGTTGTCACTCAGCTCCTCGCACCACTTCGCTAGGTTCCCGTTATAAAAAAGAAAAAAGTACATCTCTTGTTGGGCTAAAGAGATATCTTCAAAAAATCCTAATGCTTCTACAACTGTTGGGTGGGAATTCTGGAAAATCCTGACAGTGCAAGTAAAGCTACGCTAGATAAATACCTCGATATGGCACTTGTAACCCCAATATCATTACTAGTTGCACTGTCAACATTAATCTTGAGTTGAGAGTTATCGGGTTGATACCACTTGAGGTCAAGGTTCATCGCGCCCGAGGATTGAGTCCAAGGTCAAGTACTGGCACGGTATAGTATGATACCGTGCCAACACTTATGGGCTTTTTTTTGGGGCCTTCCCCTCCTCCTATCATGACCTCCCTCTCCTCTAGGCCTTTTGCAAGCATCGAGGACCCCTCCTCCCTCCTTTACCACCCTCTCCTCCGGTCTCCCCCTCCTGTGCTGACCTCCACCACCTTCATCGTGGTTGCCGCCTCCTCTCGCCCCGACCTCCATTGCCAATTGACATGTCTTCGTGAGCTTGTTGTGCCGAAAATGCCACTCCGTTGCCCCTACACCACTCAATCATTGCCGATGGAAACTACTCCACCATCCGTGCACCACCACCACCATTGTTGCACCATCACGAGCACTGTCGTCCAATTCCTCAAGAGTCACCGTCCACTCCTTTATTCGATGCCCACACCCTTTCTTGCGCTGCCGTTGACTCCGACTCCCGTCAACAAACAGCCGTCACTGCCGCACATTACCTGCCATCACCATGCTACTCCGACCAATCCCTCCACCCCCTCCTCTGCCGGCCTCCCCCTCTCCTCCTCCGCCACCTCCACCGAGGCCTCCCCCTCCTCCCTCCATCGCTGCCACTACTGCCTCTATCGAGACCCATACCATACCGGCGACAAGCCGACACAAATTTCCCTAGGTAGAGTACAAGTCAACCGACTCGCATTGGTACGGTATGAATCAACGAATCATGCTGGAGATACGGAATGAAACTCTGTAGGACTGTTGCATGATTGTGTGAACCAGAATAGAAATTGTTCAATAGCTTTACTAACTATTCCTTGAGGATTGGGCTCCTTGCCTTCAAAGATGAAGACACCTTGCCTTCCAAAGCTGCCACATTATGGCAAAACATAGGGCCGCATGGTTCCATTTGCTATCTGTGACTGCGAAAGGGGGGAGATCCAGTCAATAATTCTATCTTCCACACTTCTTTGGCCTTGATCGGTGTGCTAGTTCAATAGGGTGCTGATGCAGGTGGCTCTGGCAATTTGGCATTCAAAAAGGAAAGTGCTGGATTCTCTTCGGCTCCAGCGCGATGAGGGGATTTGTAATCAACTTGAGTACAAATCCTAGCAAACTTGGCTCCTGTGTGTAGAGCCTGGAACAAGGATTTCCAGTTAAATAGGACTCTGGGTGAGACAGCTCCCTTTGCTCCAGCTTCCAGATGGTTCTCCAAATCTAGTTCCCCACCGAAGTGTAGGGGAGGCTTTGATCCGTTGGGAGTTAGTGTGCTAATTTCTGAGAGGAAATACCATCGTTTCTTAATCGCCTTATCATTTTGCCTCCCTGGGTTCTATTAGATAGCAGGCGTACCAATTCAAAATTGACCGTATGAATGCAAACCATGTCGGCTCATAAAGTCATGGTGCTGTAGGTAAGTCATAACGCAAGAAAAGTATTTATGAACAGAAGTTTTCCCATGTAGGCTATTATAGTCCTATATATAGGGGCAATATGTTGGTGGAGAGTCCAGAGAATTATAGTGCTCCACTTCCCATAAGACAACCTCCTAGAAAAGGATTACACGAGGGGGAATTTCCCCTCTATCATAAATGTTCTTCTGCAAGAAGTCTCGTACGGATGAAAGAACATATTCCCCACTCATAACACAGTGACGAGGATAATGGCATGCCTGTTTCACTCCATACTATTGTCATTTGCGTCCTGTATAATCCCGTACCCATAGACATTTACCTATGATGTATTAACTTCCGTTGTGAGAACGGGAAACAAGAGCATGCAAATAAGGTTGTCACATCACACGACTATTTACCTGTTATACACCATTCACTCCAAACATTTCATCCGGTATATTATAAATGGAGTTTGTGATATATACTCATATATCTATCACATTTGCACGTACATCTATTTCTAAATATTTCGAAATCATAGCAATTCTGGTTCTTACGTGGTCAACTTTGAAAAAATGTTCTTAAAAGATGTTATGGTAGGCCTTAATAAATTGACCCATTATTTAAAAATCCAAATATACTTTTAAGACTCATGTGATCCCATGTCACTGTGCTCCAGAACATGAACAAGAAGCTTCATGGAAGAGAAGGTATTTCACTATGGCTGGTCGGAGATTTCCTTGGAGCTGTCCCCCACCACTGCGTGGAAACAGCCTGTCCCTCGTCATAAGCTATGGGAGGATGAACAGACTCGCTCCATCTATATAGAGTCCCTCTAGGAAAAAGCAGCATTGCAGAAGAGACATGCATTCGAAACACTGGAAAACCCTCGGCAGGCGTACCTTCATAGGTGAGTTGGGCATCAAGAATCTGAAAGAAATGGACGTCACACTAACAACGTTGATCCGTAAGCTGGGGTTCACAGGGATTTTCTCTACGTGCGGCTAATTTTAAGGCCAAATACCTGGATAACAACAACCTCGACGAACCTATCACCACATGGAAGACAACGGCGTGGTGATTGGAAACGGGCATGAAATTTTTCTCTTTTTTGTGGGGCCGTATTGGAGATGGATAGTCAGGGGACATGAAGACCTTTGGATGGAGCAAGGCAGAATCAGCAGCCAGATATGCCTGATCAACATATAAAAGCGGTTAAGCTTAGAGACCTAGATATATGTCAATGGCTGAATTCAAATAACACCTCGAACAGGGAGAAACTTAGCAGCTGCCTCTCTACAAAGGTTCCAACAGGTTACGGACGATGTCAACCCGGAGTACATAGTCCTACAGACAAAGCTATACGACGATGCAACAAACAAGTGATAATTTGAATTATATCAATGCACCTTAAAAGAGTAAAAGCAACATTACTTGATTGTTTGCGAGAAACATACAATGCTAACTGAAAACATGACCCGACAGGGCGGGCTACCATATAGGCGGCTTGTAATGCTTACTATTGGCACCGATAGAGCTCGTATACAGATCAAATTATAGGATGCAACATGAAAATGGCCTATAGTTGCTGGTGTACAACTCGTACTCTCAAAGATCTGGAGTATTTGCCTGGCAGTGGGTGCAGAATTGAGGAAAATCGGGGTAATCAACAGAGATGTGCACGACTTTAGAGAAGTAAACTTCAGCATTCAGTAAAAAAAATGGGGCAATTGACTAAGATCTGTGCGGACTCTGAGGAAGTAAACTTGAAACAGTTACCCCGTATTGTCTTTGACTGCAGCGCAACATGTGGAAGCTGGTTGGTTTGGAAGCAAGTCCCTAGACTTCAACTCCCTGTGGGGGTTAGCAGCCGACGAGGCTATGAGAAATAATGCAACTAATATCTACTAGCGTTACAGATTTAATGCTGTAGGTCATCTGGAAGTAGAGAAACTACAGTATTTTCAAGCAGAGTTGAGGGACCTAGATGTTGTGGTGAGGTGGGCTAGGAGAAACATTCAGGAATCCATTGCAAACAACCATATAGATGTGAAAGAGAGGGACAAACCCCCTGCAAAGGGAACAGCACAAGCTCAAATGCAAGCTGATGGGAACCGAGGTCCAGGGTGTGGCAAGTAAGGGTGCCAATGGACCCATGGATGACAGTATCGGTCGAAACCGATACGTTTCGGCCGAAACCGATACGTTTCGGCCGATGACAGTATCGGTCGAAACCGATACGTTTCGGCCGAAACCGATACGTTTCGGCCGAAACGTATCGGTTTCGGCCTATACCGAAACCGAAACGGATCTTGTTACTGTAGCAAGTCCGATACTAAAGAAAATGATTTTTTTAATAGTTTCGGACCGAAACCGACCGAAACCGTCCGGTTTCGGCCGAAACCGGACCTGCTCAATATATTTTTTGCCTTTTCTGACTATTTTGAACCAGTTTCGACCGAAACTGAAACCGATACGTTTTGGTTTCGGTCCTGACCGAAACCGAGACCGAAACCGATATTACCATCCTTGAATGGCCCAGGCGAATTTTAAAGCTCGACAGGCCCATGCAACTCTTCGGCAAGGATTAGGTCCCAAAGGGGGGGGGGCCAAGATAGGAACCCGTATATCGCCTAAACCAGCCCAACATGGCACGTCTATGGCCAGGTCTGGGCATCAAATAAACCGGGTACCAAAAGCCCGTTTAGCCATTCGGATCAATATTAAATGGGAGAGCCCTTTCCCCAAGCCCTTCTAATCCTCATGCCACTCTCCTGAAACCTCTCTCCTAGTCTAAAGGCTCGCAACTACCAAGGCATTTGTTGGGTAGTGAGCTGGTTTTATTGGGTTTAGGGGTATGAATGCAATTCAGAGAGAGGGTACTCTTGTTATAGACATACAAAAACAAACTCCCAATGTAAAGTTCCCGTGGAACTCTGCTCTCCCACGTTCTATAAGGGCAGCTTTGACAACGGTTAGAATTAGCCTGTCAGAATAAGGTCGGGTAAGATATTCCTAGATTTTTGCTTTTCGAGTTTGATAAAAACTTCCTTATTCTAAGGCTTTATCCTAGTCGACCCAAAATAAGTAATTCGACCAAATAGGTCGAATGAGTTATTCAAACTTAACCAGCCTTTAACTTTGTTCGATCCCGAACAATTTACTCGAGCATCCAAAGTCAAATAGGTGAATAAGACTGGAATAACTCATCCTAACCGGACTTATTATATATGGAAGTGATCCTAAAGGAGGAGATGCAGAGAAGGGTGGCTATGAACGGATTGCTCAGATTTCTCACGATTTCCAGTAAACCCTTCCCATTTTCTCCTTATCCAGTTCTCTTGTTTCTGTTGGTTCTTGTTCCTCAATTTCTATGGTGGCCACCTTGCTCAGAGTTCTACTGGAGAGCCAAGAACCGTAACAGCATGTGCCTCCTCCCCTACCACTCCCCCTTCCCTCTGGGGGGAAAAGAGCACCCCCCCCCCCCAAAAAAAAAAACCCAACGAGCTCATTGATACTGCCGCACTCAGATGGTATGCCCCACCCTCTTCCTTCCCTCCACATCCCGGCAGCGGTGAGCTCATCCCCAGTGCTGATCACATCGTCCCACCCTTATAGCACGTCTCTCCCATTCCTCCACCCCTTCCCACCTCCGCAGCAGCATACAGCAGGATTTCTTTCATACAGCAGGGTTTCTTTGTTTCAAGTCCAATTGGTCAATAAAATTAGTGGGGTTTTTTTCCTTTTGAGGTATGAGGTTTAAGCTGTGAAAATATCACTTAAGACAGATCCCTGATTCAGCAATGAATCAAAAGCTATGGGGCCCATTTGTGTTAGTCCAAAAACAGCTGAATAGAAGCAGGATACTACACATCTACAGTTCTTAGAAATTGCAAAACTGCCACAGGAATATGCAAAGCAGCTTTCAGAAGAAAACGCAAAAATCTGCGGTGAGAAAACCAAAAAAACTTGAAAGGAGAACTGGTAACTGGTACCCACTCCAGTTCAGATGCTATCATACCTTTTCATATTTCAGTTATTTTACCCTCACTCCATTGACGAATCACATGACAACACTTGTGGTACAACATCATCATCACTGACATATCAATGATATAATCAACATCGGCATTATCACAATATATATGCCTAACCAACAGAGACCTGAGAATTCTACAGCTAACTACGAATCCAATCCCAACTTCCCAAGGCTAATAAGTGGTAAACCTTGAACCTACGTTACAATTAACAGGGGATGTAGGAGCTGATGTTGTCAATGGATTGAATTAGGATACAGGACGCAGCAACTCTCTACCATTATATGTTAAAGACCTATAACATAAGTATAGTTTTTAAAAAAAAAACTCTGTGCCCGGTATGCTGACATACCAAGTACTCAGGAATCATAATATGGATGTTCACTTTAGGCAGACAGCTTGTCAGCAAACTTTATCAGATTGAAAATCCCTCAACAAGTCAACATATCCAGCCAAGCCCAGACTAACAGGAGACAGGGTTGTTAACATTTAATGGTGATGTCTGATAAATTAAATCCCTCTTTCAACTGGCAGCAGATAGTACTGGCCTGACATTTAGTTGACAAGGATGGTGTGATGAATTTTCTCTACATTTAGACCAGGCCCCTCCTGGATCTATTCTATTAAATAGGTTCCTAAACTGCAATATTTTTATATTTCCTTGCAACCATTAGCTGTGAAAAGTCTATAAATCCAAAATGAATGTCCTCTTTCTAGCTTCTTGTTTGAGCATTCCACCACAATCAGATCTCTTTATTATCTATGGAGCCTCAAATCAAGGAACAAAGGCCACATAATTCTACTTCAGCCTCAAATCAAGAGGCACGTTCTCCACAAGGTCATAATATCTGCCATTTCAACGAGTTGTGTTTCTTAACATAAGGCCACCATTGGCTCCCCAACACTAGGGTACAAGTTGCTCATTACACCTTGCTGGCAACAACTTAAGTTGAATACCTGAACAACCAAAGTCGTCATGACCAAGAAGATGCCGATAAAACCTAGATGCTCTACAAGCATCACTTGTAAACCATGGTAGTAACCATCAGTTAAAGAACCTCACATACTGTTCCATAATACAGAAACGTGAATACATGCAATTTTCCTTGCTGTAAGGAAGGGATGCCTGGTCAATATGGAGCAAACAGAATGCCAAAACTGACTGATCCACATCAGGTGTTCTCTTCATATGCTACTAGTTTTGCAACACTCAACATTAAACATTCCATTAGATGTCTAAATGTTATTCTTCATTTTGCCTTAATATGAACTCTCTATTCATGTTTAAGCTGATGCATTTACTATCTTAGTCTCCCATTTGTCCCCGTCAATCAACATTCCCCACTCTATCCCCTTCCTCCATAGCACTTTGAAATGTTCTCTTCTATTATCTCATTTTAAGTAAACCATCAATCCCTAAAAGAGGAGGAAGAAGAAATATAAAACTCATCAAAATAAGTATAACATAAAAATGTACACCCATACACGGCCAAACATATTGTTTGGAAAACATGACCATGGAGATCATTCAACAGGCAGAAAAAAAAATATTCAAAGTTGATAACAGATGATAACCAAAAAAAGGACATCAAAAATGGGTTAATCAGATTACCTATTCCTTTTCATTAAAAACATAACAATTCGACTTTGCAAGTTTACAAGAATAATGATGAAGATAGACCATTGTTTGTTTATATCATGGTATGCAAAACCACCAGCCAGTGCCAGGAAGGCTTGCCCAATTTCATCCCGGAACTGACTGGTACATAATAAAAAAAAAAGAGAAACCGGCACGGAACTGGTTGAATTGGCTGGTGTCACCCCAGTTCATCCTTTGGGACCAGTGGATAAGACCTTAGGGCATCCTCCTTCATAGGCTGCACCATAGTTGTCAAGCATATAATATCCTCCCCAAAAATTTTTGGGCCGGGTGATTTTGCCCTCCTAGCAAAGTGCGAGCCCAAGTCACAGATAGATCAAGCTCCACACACTCCTCCAACACCTCTCTCTCTCTCTCTCTACACTCCATCTCTCCTCCCTCCATCTGTCTCAATTTTTAATACTAAAAACTATAATTTTTCATGTATCTAATTCTTAATTTATATATTGGGGATATATATATTTTGAGTTTTTAAAGAGTCGCCTAGGCGAGGCCTTATCGCCTAAGAGCTTAGGCTCCCCATGAATGCCTTGGGCTGCCTTGTCACCTTGACAATTATGGGCCGCACTTAAGTTTAAATGCATTAATAGTGAAGAAATGATGTCTTTTACGGTTCTAAACTTTCAAATATGTGTAAAGTTGTTGATTGTGTTCAAGCATGTATAATTTTTCATTCCATGAATTTATTCTATTTTATGCTTTTTTACATTTTTTCAATTTTTAAACTCATATTTAAATGTACAGTGGAGGAACAGGTCCCAAAATCCCTGAGCCAGCCATTACCGCTTCCCACCAGTTCCAAAACCGGAACAAACCCTGACGAGTTCTAGAATCGGAACTGATTTTGTGAACCTAGGTTTATATTCCATGCAATGAAAATCTTCGACAACTTGGACGTAGATTTTGACATAAAAAGGTATCCTTGACAATTCTTCAAACAGAGCAAACTCTTTGACAACCTTTAATAACTAATGGAAGGTTATTCTGTGGGCTTACCAATTGAGAATGTACTATAAATCTATGTTTTTTGGAAGGTGACCAAAAGACCACGTTTCATTAAAAAGATATGAAAGAGAGAAGACAAAAAGTACAAGAAAAGCAAAAGACAAACAGAAATATCTACCAAGATGGCAGAGTCGAAAAAGGAAAGCAACCACCCCTCCTTCCACATAGGCCAGAGCCGCCAGAGTTTAACAAGGTCAATTTTTTCCACCCTCCCATTTATACAGAACCTTGGGTTGTTCTATAGTGAAGCTATAAACAGACAGATGACAATCCTAGATGCTTTTAATGCTGCCCCTAATAATGGCCGATGGCTGTTTGAACTCGTCTCTGAAGATTCTATTATTTCTCTCTCCAGATGGACCATTGAGCAGGAAGACACATCATCCATATTTCCTTGTCTTCAGACCCAAGGTAAAACTTTCTCCATTCCATAATGAGGTCCAGAGTGCAACATTCCGGGCTCCACTGAATCCCTAATGTCCTGGAGATCTGAGTCCAAAACTCCAAATTGTTGTAATAATTCCACAATTCAGAAAAAGATGATCCATAGTCTCCTTATAATATCCACAGAAGATACAGATGTCTCTGACTTTTGGCCTGTATTTCTTCACTCTGTCAAGTGTTGAGATTCTGTTCCATGCTATTTTCCATTGGAATATCCTTATTTTGATGGGTAATTTTCTGTTCCAGACCAGCTTATGCCAGACCACTCTTCCCTCCTTGCACCAACATTTCAACTGTTGACTTCACTGAGAATGTACCTAATTTTTCCCATCTCCATACTCCACTGTCTTGTTTGCCTTTGACTAAATTCAAATTATCTAACGTGTGAGAAAGCTCCAGAAATTCATTGAATTCCGTATCAGTGAGATTACGATGAAAATTCAAATTCCATTGGGAGCCATCCCCTGATTCTCACCATACTGAGCTGATATCGATCCCCATTGTTCCTGCTATACCATAAAGATTAGGAAACTTTTCATGGAGACACATACTGCTCACCCAGGAATCCTACCAAAACCTGCCCATCACACACTTGTAACACAGCTAAGCATCTGTAGAAATCCCTATTCTTCATGATGTTCTTCCATATAGGGGATAAATGAGTGCTATGAACTCCATCTGAAAACCAACCTTTCTGCTTATGAAGGTATTTCTTTCTCACAATTAGATTCCACAATAATCCCTCTTCCATGTCAACCCTCCAAAGCCATTTCATTAGAAGAGCACTGTTTATTGTGTCAACTGGCACAAGGCTAGTTCCCCCTTCCTCCTCCAATCTGCACACGTATTTCCAAGCTATGGGATGGATACCTTTCTCTTCTGGTCCTTTTCCCTTCCAAAAGAAAGCAGCTCTCATAGATTCAATTTTCCAATAGACAGACCTTGGAATCTTGAAAATGGATAGATAATAAAGTGATAGCCTCGTAAGGATCACCTTGGAGAGGATCCATCTACCCCCTGCTCATAACAATTTACCCTTCCATGATGCAATTCTATCCCCCACTTTCTTGATAAGGCCTTTCCAATCTGCTACTCTAATTACGCCATCAGATAGGGGTAATCCCAGGTACTTGATAGGGAATGATCCCCATCTCGCACCTAAAATCTGCACCATCTGATCCCTCCTTTCATCATTAGTATTTACCCCCACTACCTTGCTCTTGGAAAAGTTTATTTTCAGGCCAGTCACTGTCTCAAGTAGTGTGATCAAAATTCTCAGATTAACTAGCTTCTCCTCCATGGCCTATGTAAATAGGATTGTGTCATCTGCATATTGTAGATGTGTCACTTCCTCTGAGTCTCTACCCCCCTTAATCCCTTCAATAAGTCCTGCTAACCTTGCTTTTCTCCACATGGCACTAAGTACCTGACCAGCTAGAACAAACAATAGAGCGGATAATGGGTCTCCTTGTCTCAATCCTCTTCAACTACCAAAGTATCCACACAGCGTGCCATTAACTAACACCGAGAATCTTGCAGTCTTTGCACAGCTCCTCACCCAATCAATCCAATGCTCTTTAAAACCCATAGCCTGAAGAATTTTGAATAAGCAATTCCAATTATAGCCTGAAGAATTTTGAATAAGCAATTCCAATTAACCCTGCCATAAGCTTTTTCAAAGTCAATTTTGAAGAGTAGGCATTGTTTCCTCCTGATCTTCTGCTCATGAATGCATTCATATGCTGCCATGAAATCATCCAATATGAATCTTCCTTGGATGAATGCTGACTGATTGCAATCAATCAAGCTAACCACTATTCCGTTCTATCTCCTGGCTAAAACTTTCATTATGATTTTATGTGCCATTAAGCAAACTAATTGGTCTGAAGTCATTCAATGTCTCAGCATTTTCTTTCCTTGGAATTAGAACCACAAATGTTGAATTGAATCATGTAGCATTCCAGGGTCTTTTCTGAAACTCTATGGCGGCTGCCATTACATCCATTTTTATTGTTTCCCAGAATTGCTGATAAAACCCCATTGAAAAACCATCAGACTCTGGTGACTTGTTTGGATCCATGGCAAACACTGCCTCTCTAATCTCTTCTGAAAATGGCCTGACTAACTGCTTAGAGTCATCTTCTGTAATTTTCTGGAACATTTCACTACTGATTGCTGGCCTCCACTGTACTTCCTTGAACAATGCTTCATAATACTCCACTGTAGCTTTTTGTATATCTTGCTCCTCTACAACCCTTTTGTTTCCCACAGTAAGACTTGCAATATGTATTTTCCTTTTCTTTACACTCTCCATTGCATGAAAATATGCTGTGTTCTTGTCCCCTTCCTTGAGCCATAGTTCTTTGGCTCTTTGTTTTCCACTTAATTTCTTCTCTATTTGACCATTCTTCGTACTCATGTTTGATAGGTTCCCACTTCCTTCTTTCTTCATCTGATAACACCCCTTGATCATTTTTGGTGTCAAACTCTTCAATGCATAGTAAAAGGTCTTGCCTAATTTTTGCAGTTTGCCCAAAGGTCTCTTTGCTCCATGCTATAATCTTCCCTTTCACCCATTGAAGTTTCTTTACAAGTGAATGACAAGCATTTGTTCCGATTAGAGCTTCCTTCCACCACTGTTCCACCAGATCTTTAAAATTCTCATGCCTTACCCAAGCTGTTTCATATCTGAATATTCTACTCTGTTTTCTTTTTTCATTTGTGCTCAGCATTATAGGTATATGATCAGAAAGCACTCTGGGAAGCCCCTTAGCTGTAAAACTACTGAATTTCCGCTGACATTCTAGTGATATAAAACTTCTATCCAGTCTTGATTTAGATTTCCTATCCCCTGGGCCTACTCATGTGAAGAAAAGGGAGCTAAGCTGTACTTCTATTACCTCTGTCTGCTGAATCCATTGTTGGAATAAGTCCATCTCCACAGTCCATCTAACTTGATTGGATCTTTCCCCAGGGTACCTGACTGCATTAAAATCCCCCACCACATACCAAGGCTCTCTGTTTCCACTAAAGATTGTACTAAGTTCTTGAAAGAAGCTATCTTTATGCTCATTCTGTACTGGGCCACATACCCCTATGAACAGCCATGGAAACCTATCTTTTCGCATTCTGAACCTTACAGATGCACTATAATGGTCCACTGATTCACCATAGCTTTTAAGGACTTCTTGGTTCCAGAGTACCAATATACCTCATTTAGACCCCTTAGCAGGTTTGAAACACCATCCCTGTAATGTATTTCCCCCAAGCTTCCTTATCCATTCACAGACCCCACTTTTGTTTCTTGGATACAAAGTATATCCATGTGCTCCCTGAGAACAATCACTCTGATTTCCCTCATTTTTCCTTCCCCGTTGAGACCTCTGCAATTCCAGGAGACTATCTTCATTGATCAATTTTCATCTTCCCCTTGTTAGTTTCTTTCTTTGGTCTCTGTCCCTCAATCATCTTGTTTGATTGCAAATACAGTAGTTCTCTCCTGCCAATTTTCTGCCCACCCCCTACGCCCCTAATTCTCCTCAACGTTTTCCTTACCAATTCTTCTCTCCCATCAAATGATATTCCAACCATTAGCCCTATTTGCTTTATAAGTTCATCCAACCATTTATCCTCTGCAGCTAATTTCACCATTGCCAAAGGTCTGCCATTTTCCAGCTGATCCTGTATCGCTTCAGCCATGCTGTTATCTCCCAAGATTGCCACTGCTATAGTAATCATATTCTTTTTCAATATTCTATGTATCACTATTCTCCACTCCCTTGACCTGCAGACTGAGCTCTTTGGATGTTCAGGAATACTTCAAGGTACCTATCACTGCTGAAACAAAGGGGGTCTGACCCATCCTCAGCTCTGACTCATCAAATCATTCCGTCATCCATGCCGCCCTATTGCTGTTCCAATCTGACTGGGAAAAAAAATCTCCGCAGTGACCCTCCTCTGGCAGCTTCCATCCTTTTTGAAGGCTGATAGATTTGTCCTCACCTGCAGTTGACACAGAAGGAGAGCACTGCCTTCTCCGAACCCCTCCCCCCCAACCACATCTGCTGCTAATCATAGATTACAGTATCGGCCGAAACCGATACATTTCGGCCGAAACGTATCGGTTTCGGCCTATACCGAAACCGAAACGGGCCTACTCACTTTAGCAAGTCCGATACCAAAAAAAGATTTTTTTAATGGTTTCGGACCGAAACCGTCCGGTTTCGGCAGAAACCGGACCTGCTCACTACAATTTTTGCTTTTTCTGACTGTTTTAAACCGGTTTCGGCCGAAACCGAAACTGGTACGTTTCGGTTCCGGTCCTGACCGAAACTGGTACTACCATCCTTGCTGCTAATCCCTTTACTGGAACCTTTCATCCTGTCCTCCCACTGAAACATGTACTTTTCGGAGAAGAATCTCATCGGAAGTTGGCATCCCTTCTGGGTAGGGATGATGTTAGGGCAACTACCTTCCACATTTGATGCAGTGCTGTCAAAGACTACGTGCCGTCATCATCGTCAGATCTTCCTGAATTATGGAGGCCGGGTGAAGATAATCAACGCATCAGGAGCTCTTCTGAGGTTGCCCTCCCTTCAGGCTAGGGATGATGGTGGGGCAACCACCTTCCACTGCTGATGAAGGGATAGCAGAGATGACACGCTCCGTCTTCGCCATCTGTTCCACCTGAATTCTGGAGACCAGATGAAGAAAAACAATGTATCGGGTAACATCCTGGTGCCCATTAGATGGTTACCGAATAGGGAGACCGAGATGACTTACCCGATATATTAAAACACATTTTCGCTATCGGGCAAGTCATATAGAGTCTAGCATGAATCCACTCTTGTTCCTCTTCCTCGCCCATATGTGACCCGGTGTTGGACACACTGCCCTCCTCGACCGGCAAACCTCCTATTCCTTGACCGGCAAACCTCCTATAGCCCGCGGAACCACCTCAGGATCTGATGCCAAATCCCGCTCCAGATCCTTTTCCATCCCCTTTTGTGGCCCAGTGCTGACCTCGTCAACCAGCAAACCTCCTATCGCCCGGGGAACCACCTTAGAACCTGACACCAAATCCTGCAGCACCGTATGAGTGACTCCCTTGCAGCCATTTCCTTTAGGTTCCACTTCCCAACACCAACCTTTGTTCTGTTTGCCAGCATGAACTGCCGATCGCTTGAAGACTGGCTCTAGTATCCACACCAGTGATCCTCCAGCTACCGCCTCTATGGAGCTCCCATTTTGACTCTGCAGACTCGGAGAAGGTTGTGCCCGAGTTTCCAACTCGTTTCCTTCCACGGTCCTGCTCTCCGATTCCGGCACCTCTGTTTTGGAACGATCTTTGGGATGGAGCTTCCGGTAGCCTGAGACCACCTCTGCCCATGTCCAGTCCATGGACTCATTCTGCACAGTCTTGCATCCCAAAGCTCCACGATAATTGATATCCAGAACTTCCCTCCCACCCTGATAAGCACTCCCTTTGGGATCTGTAGCAAAGCATCCAGTTCCACAAGTATTCTTGCATACCTTATGTCGTTCCCATCTCGAGTCTCCTTGTCCACCCTCCTCAAGAATCCAAATGGTGTCACTATACTATGAAATGTCTCCAGATTCTAGAGATGAAGAGGAATCCCAGGCACCCTGCACCAGAGAAGCTTACCCTGTTGAACTCCTCGGGTAGCAATTTCCATTACCCATGGCTTCCATACTAAGCAATTACCATTCCTATGAAACACTCCTTTTTAAAGGCACGATTGCTTCCACTTTGGCCTGGGGAACCAGACAAGATATTCGACATTCTTCAACTGTCTGATCCACCAAGAACTGAGTTTCCAGGTAAGCTTCAAGAATTCCTCCACAGCTCCTCTTCTGTCCTGAATCTTTCCCTGGACAGACCACCCCACATGCTTCTAATCTTCTCCTATATTCTGCCACCAAAGGAGACCAAGGGATGTCAACCATGGTTTGTAGCCCTTTTCCCCCGAGGAATCCTCAACCTGATAACCTTCTATTTTTTCTAAAACTTCTTGCTGAATGGATTGGCATCTGATCTCCTTCCCAGTGTGAAGCTTCTTGCATAACCTCTTCCTATGGCCAACTCCCTTACAATACAGACATCTAACTGCATTTCTGCAATCTCTAGCCAAGTGCCCTCTCTCCAGACATCTGATACATAGATCTTGTTGCACTGGCAACAGCTTGCACTCCTTCACTCCTCTTGGTTTGTTTGCCAATGTGGAGGCTGCACTCTGTCTGCCAAGTTTCTCAGCTTTAGTAGACTTCCTGTCCCTCTTGATTGAGCTCCACCCTTCTTCAGACCCCACATGCTTCTCCCGACCTGCCTCTCTGCTTCCTCCTCTCTCTCTCACCTCCCTCTCCATCTCCTTTTATCCCCCCCTCTCTGAAACTCCATTCACATGCACTATGCATCTATGTAGTCAGAGGCGAGAGGCACCCAAGGCGTTGCCTTAGCCTCAAATGTCTAGGCAATGCGACATTTTTTAGAATACATTAAATAAATCAGATATATAAATATCGCATTAAATATGTCAACAACACATACACAAAAAAATAAAATTAATAAATTAATAAAGTCATATGTGAGAAATAAATCAAGACCTTACTAAAATTAGCATCAAATGAGCCTAATCTACCTTTGGCCCAGCCTCACATTTGGGGGGGGGGGGGGGGGGTTCAAAGTGGGGGAATTGCCCCCCTTGTTTGGGGGTGGAAGGGGGGTAGAGCCGCCCTAGCCAAACTTTCTAGGGGACTATGACGCTGGGGCGGGGCGAGGCTCGGCGCTAGCAGCTCGCCTCACCGCGGCCAAGTTCGCCTTAGCAAGCGCCTCACGGCCACCTTGGCGCTCTCGGGCCGCCTCCACCTCCTCGACCCATTTGCCCCAAGCCCATTTTGCCATTTTCGCCGCCTCAGCCCAGATCTATTGCGAGTAAATGTGTGTATCGGGTTTCTAGGACTCGCTTTGCCTTTGCCCTTCGGATCTAGGGTTTAGAACCCCTCTTCTCCCTTTTTCCCCCCAAAACCCTACCGACTAGGCGAGGAGCAACGAGTGGCCAATGCTAAGCAGACGACCACGATCAACCTCTGGCTAGCGGCGTTGAGTAGTAGTACTGAGCGGTGCCGAGTGACAGCGCGAACAACAGCCTCCGGCAAGCATCCCTCTCTCTCTTACAGGCTGTGTAACCCTCCTCACCTCTCTCTCTGTCTCTCTCTCGCATGCACCTCTCTGTCTCCCTCTCTCTCTCACACACATAGAAACATACACTCTATCACTCTCTTTGTCATTGTCTCATTCTCTCTCTCCCTCTCACTCTCTCACACAGGGGCCGAGCCCCTCAAAAAAATCAACAACAATTGACAATAAAATTAACAATACTTTTTTTGACTTGTTATATGCTTAAAATTAGTTATATTTAGACATATAATTTAATTTTAGAATTGTATATGTTTATTTAATAAAATCTCATCTCAAATGGACTACATAATTAGGGGCAAGGTTATAGGAATGCGTTGGGCGGCCCAAAGGGGGCTATTTTCACACGCGGAATTAGGGGAATAGAATAAAAAATGAAAATGGAGATGCATAATATACATTGTATGTAAAATGTATATTAGAAAATTGTAGACAAGCTTCACGGATTTGTTTATCAGATAATTAGGGTTCAAGTGTCGAATAATTCCCCACCAATTGTAGTCGGTGTTAATTTACATCGACTCAAAATCCGAACACCTTTGATTAACTGCCAAAGAGAACCAACGACCTCTACAATATCGGTTATGATATTAAGAGCACATTTGCAATTGCAACACCCGACCCTAAGAGGAGGGTCGAGGCTACATATGTCTTAGAGACGGAGGCATTGGTTAGTGTAGGTCTCTTGGACCCTTGATGGAGCGAAGATGCACTCTAAAATGACTCAAGTCCTTGAAGAGACCTTTACACAATTTCAAGAAATGCATGATATTTTTGTAATCCTTGAACATTTATAAAAAGGATATTTTTACAGTTACAAGACTTTACAAGACTTGACTGTAAAAAATGACTTTTTAACAAATTGTAGATTTTACAGAACATTTCTATAAAAATGCAAGACATGTATACAATTTCTAAGAATTACAGGACACTTATGCAATTTCAGAACATTGCAAGAGTTTTCTCGTAAATTCAGGAGATTTTTCTTGTAATTTTTTATTAATTCAAAAAATTACATAATTTCTCCCTACAAAATTACAAAAAATTACATAAACATACACCCGAGGGCATATATGCAACGTACCGTAGCTCTGGGCCTTCAAAAGAAAAGAAACACAAGCACCAATGGGGAACTCCGAGTCTCCAAGACTTCCCACAGTCCGGATCAATCCAAGTGTTCAAGTGTTTTTTCAAATGGGACCCACTTGCCCTATTTATAGAGCTTAGGAGACGGTTACTCCTTTTTAGGATCTACCTGGACAGGATAGGCTCCCTTGGGAGGCCAACCGGAACCAGATAGGTCCCCAAAGGGGGGGGCTTGGGTCCGGATAGGTCGTGGAGGGCCAACCGAGACCGAATAGGTCCTCCCCATCCGGTCCGGAGAGGTCTCACGAGGGACCTATCTGGTCTCCCTAGGCAGGATGAGGGAGAGGGGGGTCCGCCCCCTATATAAACCCCATTTTTCATGGATTTCCCTTGGGATTTTTTGTGCTTTGGCCACATGGAGAGGAGAAAACGACTCCTCCTTGGTGTTTTGTGCCTTGGTTTAATCCGCTTCCTGTGCCGCTTGTCGCGTGGGGAGGCTCTGGTCTTCTAGGATTTCTTCCTAGCCGAACTCGAACACCTTGTAAATGGCAAAGATTTTTTTTCTTGCATGATTCTCTTGCTGCAAGGGCCTTTTTGTTCCTCCAAATACCAGACGTGGGTTTTCGAGACCTTGTGTTTGACCCGATGTTGTGACGGCACGAACTTTGTGTCATTTTGTGACCGTCATCAGATTAATCTGATTTTTTATTTTTCTTAATTGATTCGAAGAAATAAACGGGTTCTACAGGGACCTACAGCCACAACAAGCTCACCTAAGCAAGTTGGGCTGAAGCAAGGCAAATTATGGGCACCTCGCCTCATCACCTAGGCGAGAGCCTCAAGCACCTTTGCCATAGCCATAAATATACCAAAAGCAATTAAAAAAGCAATGGTTCTCTCTCTCTCTCTCTCTGAATTCCTATCAATCAAGTAATCGACTGTAAAAAGTAAAAAGAAAATAGACAATAAGCAACAGATGTGAGAAATAGAAATGTCCACAAACCCAAAGGAAAAAGAAAAATGAACTCTCTCTCTCTCTCTCTCTTTGAATTCCTATCAATCAAGTAATCAACTGTAAAAAGTAAAAAGAAAATAGACAATAAGCAGCAGATGTGAGAAATAGAAATGTGCACAAACCCAAAAGAAAAAGAAAAATGAAATAGGATGTGTGCCAAAAAGCATGTGTATACCTAAGGTTGCAATGCACACACCAGGTGCTCACTATGGATAACATCCTGTACAGAAAGACCATAAAATGTTTGACATACAAAAGATCAAATATAATTTGATTTCTTTAAGGAGCTCTGAATTATTAAAGACTTGAATTATTTTCATAGATATGAGACAGCCATACAAAAATTCCAGAAAAAATGCAACTAATTAGTTTCTATTTGACCACACAAGATAAATTCCAAGCATATGTGGGGGGAAGGGCGGACCGGGGAAAGTTAGATTACGTTATTTTTCTCTGTTTCGCTTCAAAACATAAATTGCTTTGCTTCAGCTTCTCTCAAAAGCAAACCTGCGTTCACTGTTGACTATTTTCTACTAGGTCTCAGACTCACACGATTGTTCTAGGCTGTTAGCCAGGTGAAAACCATGCTGAAATCTCTGTGATTCTCATAACCCAAGACCTTCCAAACCCCCTTTTCTTTTGAGGTTCCTGCCATAGTTGCAGGGTATAGTTCATGCAAATTGCAAAGCAACCCCCAATCCAGGTAAAACTAAGCACTACTACCCACCCTTCAAAAATCTCAACCTCCTACCAAGTGAGCCATGGTCAGTTGGTCTGTCCTCCAAGTACTTGAGAATGCAAATTGATTGACGCGGGACGGCGTCGGGGGCAGGATCGACAGCACTCCGATATCACGAACAGGACAGATAACTTGCTACCTCGCGCAGCTCGGCCTCACGCCGGACGATCTCACACCGGGCGACACTCAAACTCACAAAATGAGAAAGAGGGAAGGGAATAGCATAAGAGAGGGAACTCTCACGTACAACCAAAGCTTCATTCAATTCATCATATCAAAAACATACACCCTTAGCCTTCCTTATATAAGAGGAGGCTATAACACTTACACCTTTTAAACTTTCCTAATTGTACATATGTCCTTAGCCTAATAAAACACACTCACCTACCTAACTTTTGACTTGGGGATTTTAACCAAATAAAATATACAAAACACATATGTTTATTTGACTATGATTTAGCCTAATAAGACGAAAGTAAAAATATATGTACTAATACATGTATTTTACATACAATACACACGCAATACATAAATACGTGACGCCGAGTCTTCAGGCAGCTGAATCTCCGAGTCACAAACTCGGTGCGGGGGTGCGACGTACGGTAGTGGGCCTCAGGCAGCTGAATCTCCGAGTCACAAGCTCGGTGCGGGGGTGCGACGTACAGTAGTGGGCCCGGTGTCCCCACCAACCCTCCCGGGGCGGCTGGAACTCGACTCCGTCGAGTAAGGGGGGGACACTGCTCTGGTAGTGCTCCAGCAGATCTGGATCGAGACGCTGGAGATCTTCCCGGCTGATCCAGGAATCATCTGATGGTGGACGGTCCCGCCAACGGACAAAGTAGCGCTGGTACTCCCTGCTCCGTGTAGTGGTCACCTGCTCATCCAGTATCCTCTCAATGTGCTCGCGCGGTACTCTCGAGGCTGTAGGACGCACAGGGATGGGCTCACTCTCAATGGGAGGAGAAGGCTCGAAAGGGTCACTAGGAATCGATGTGGGTTCCTTGTAGGCCACTAGGTCTGCCACATTAAAGGTCGAGCTAATCCCCTCTTCGGGAGGTAAGTCCACAACATAGGCATTAGCGCCAATCTTCCGCAGGATTGAGAAGGGACCATCACTACAAACTTGTAACTTTTTAACGGCTCCCGGGAGGAGTCGTTCGGGCCGGACCCATACCATAACCAAGTCACCTTCTTGAAATTTATGGTGACACCTATGCGAATCAGCTGACTCATGCAGACTAATGACGTGCTGTGCAAACTCTTCGGCTGACTTGAACAGTCTAGACTCGAGGGGAAGGTTGGGTATGGTGGACCCAGGGGCAAGCTCAATAGCGTGTTGTACATCACGCATAGGAGGGAGTTGAGAAGGCAAGTCCTCGGGGACGATGCCTTGGAAGTCAGGCAGTATGGCCGGGTCTTCAGTTGGGACTGAGACTCGAGACTCCTCGGGTGTGATGGTGACGTCAACAGCCAAAATAGAGGCACCCTCAACAACCTCTCTGTTTAGCTCACCGACATTTATGGAGTCAAGGCGCCTAACTAGGTTATGACTAACCTTAGGGGCCTCAGAAACGGGTGTGATAGATACAGGAGAAGAGGGAAGGGGAGATTTCCCTTCAGTGGGCGTTTGGGGATTCTCCTGAATTTTGGGAGTTCCAGTGGGGGTGGAAGTGGAACTCTTTCCCGGGTTCACCTTTGGGGGTGCCGGATACAACTGAATCTTCTTCCCGTTGTAGGAAAAGGAACACTGATTGGACCGACCAAAGGTAGCGAGGTCTACATCATAGATCCATGGTCGTCCTAAGATGACGCTCCCGGCCTTCATAGGCATTACATCACATAAGATTTGTCCTTGGTAGGACTGGAATTAGATGGGAATAACACATGTGATGGTGACTGGGATAGACGTGTCGTCAACCCAAGTCACGTTGTACGGCCTCGGATGAGGGTGCGTAGGTAGACCTAAACGGGAGACAAAGTCTGAAGAGACTGCATTGATACAGCTCCCGTTGTCAAGGATTACCTTACAAGGATGAGAATTCACCATGATATAGGTTTGAAAGATAGATGTTCGACGCCAATCATCCTCCTGGGGTGTTGAGATACAGCGAACTACACCCAATCTTTTCTGGCTAAAACTCTCGACAATGTCGCCTACCTGCATGTACTCGACATGCGTGCCATCAAATATTGCATCCATTTCCTCAAACTGGGTGATGAGATCAGGATCGGCGATATATCTTTCATGTTCCATGCGTTCTAGACGGCCTGATGAATTCCTAGACCGACGTGACATGCACGAGCTCGGACCTAGATGATGCAATCTTGGGACCGAAAATTAACAAGGTGTGGACCCAGCTGATATGCAAAGGGTTAGTTGGAAGGGATCGGTCAGAAAAGTTATTCGACCGTAGGCGAAGTAGTTGTGGAACTACCTCTTGACAATTAGGGTGCCCTAATGCGGCAGTCTAGGACCTAAAGATGGGTGCAAGCAAGCTCTCTCTGTCCGTCCACAGCGATGCACTCAGGAGACTGGTTGTATGGATAGGGCTCTCTCTTACTTCGTCGCGCGGCAAATGATAAGGATACTAAATAAGCAAGTGGTTTGGAGCACGTACCTAGCTGACTGAGAAGTCAAGCTCCGACCGGAGACGAAGACGAGCGGGGGCGTGCACGGCGTCGACGAAGCTTCGTGGTTACAATGAATTCACTCTGTGCAGGGAGGATTTAATTTACAAAACCACTTAATTTGAAAATTTTCCCTCGCAGGGGAACAAATTAATCCAATTTCTCCGCGCAGGGAGACTTAGTGGGATGTACGTTCCGTAATTTACGGATCTTCTGTCGACTTATCGGGTGACCCTGACACCGATCCGACCGTTGTTGTTGACTTGTGGTGCCACAATTCCCAATTAATATATATAGATATATATATATAATATTATATATATCCCGTATATATATTATATATATTTAACATACTTTTTCAACTTTCAACCCCCTTTTTTTTCAAGCTTATCTTTTTTTTCAACCACTCTACCTACTCTTTTTTTGACTTTTTCACACTCTTTTCCCTTTTTTTTTTGTTCAAACATTACCTACTTTCTTTTTTTTTGACTTTTTTTTCTCAAATCCCCTTTTTGACTTCACGCAGGCGGTTGGGCAAATGGAGCTTCACGCTGGCCAGCAGGCTGCTTCTTCGACGTGGTCTTGGGCAGCGACAGCCGACGTGGAAAAGAAGAGGGCGCACAGGCGGCTTTGCGGCAGGCCAACGATGTGCACACAAGGGTTTCACGTGGGCGGTTGGCTAATGGGCTCCACAACACCAAAAGTGTGCAAGGGGCCTTGGCCAGGAGGTCTTCACACCGGCTCTCCCACAGGACGGCAGGTGGATGAGCAGGCGGAGGCGGGTCAGCCTTCTCAAGCCAGCACGCGGACAGGAGCTGTCAAAGCCGCAATGCAAGGAAGCTTCACACCCTGTCAAGAAGAAGGTGCGGAGAAGTGTGAAGACAGATCTATCTTAGGTGCAGGTATGGAGTTGCAGTGAGGGGGGGTGAACGTGGCGGTGTGAGCCGGCCTAGGGAGATGGCAGGGTGGTGACCAGTGAGGTGGTTAGCAATGGAAACATGCAGAGAGTGAAGAGGAAAAGGGAGGCTGAGACGTTCGGTTGGCCAGGAGGGTCGTCAGAGGTGAGACGGAGGCTGTCGGAGGGTGCAGAGGGTGGTGGTCACCGCGGCGGCGTGGAGAGGTGTGGGCCGCGCGCTTGGGCCCGAGGCGGGTGCGGACGCAGGTGTCACGCGACGTAAGTGGTGGTGAAGGTGAGCAGGGAGGCGGGGGGGCCGGTGCTGGGTTGGCCGTGGGGTTAACAGGGAGTTGCAGGTGGCCGCGGTGGGTGGTTCATGCACAGGGGAGAGAAGGTGAGGGGGGTTGGCAGACGCTGGGGAGAGGCTGGCAGGGGGGGTCTCGCGACAACGACGGCGGCAGGTGGAGGGGGAGGCTCTGGCGTTCCCGGACGCGAGGGCGTTGCCGTGGCGGACGTTGGCTCGGGGCACGGCGACGCGCGTGGCGGGCGCAGGCCGTGGCAGCCCTGGCGGGCGTCTGGCGCAGAGGCGCTCGCGACGGCTGCTGGCGGTGGCTCGCAGCGGCGCGGTGGGGAAGCTGGCCGGGCGCGGCGGGGGCGCTGGCAGCGCAGGCAGCGGGCGGCCGCGGCGGCGGGCGCTGGCGGGCCGGGCAGGCGCAGGGCGGCCGGGTGGCGACGGCGCGGCCAGGGGGAGGAGGGCGCTGGCGGGCCGGGCCGGCACGGGGCGGCCGGGCGGCGATGGTGCGTCCAGGGGGCGGCGGGCGCTGTGACTGGTGCACAGGCGCGGGATAACTCGCGCGCGAGAGAGAGAGAGGGAAACCTGAGAGAAAACGGGGAGAGAGAGAATCCGTGAGAGAGAGAGAGAGAGTAACGGAGAGAGAAAGAAAACTGGTTTTTTTTCTGTTTCAATTTTTTTTTCTCAGATCTCTTTTTTTTTTCTCTCAACCGAATGATAGGATCTCTAAATGTTTTTTCTCTTTTTTTTTTCCACTCCTTTCTCTCTACTAACAGAACTCAACTACTCTTCTTCTTTTTTTTGTTTCGTTTTTTTCACTTCTAGCAACTTAGAGAGAGAAAGAGAGACGACGTCAGAGACGTCGGGTCGTCGGAGACGCCGTTGTTGGGCTCTGATACCAAATCTGACGCGGGACGGCGTCGGGGGCAGGATCGACGGCATTCCGATATCACGAACAGGACAGATAACTTGCTACCTCGCGCAGCTCGACCTCACGCCGGACGGTCTCACACCGGACGACACTCAAACTCACAAAATGAGAAAGAGGGAAGGGAATAGCACAAGAGAGGGAACTCTCACGTACAACCAAAACTTCATTCAATTCATCATATCAAAAACATACACCCTTAGCCTTCCTTATATAGGAGGAGGCTATAACACTTACACCTTTTAAACTTTCCTAATTGTACATATGTCCTTAGCCTAATAAAACACACTCACCTACCTAACTTTTGACTTGGGAATTTTAACTAAATAAAATATACAAAACACACATGTTTATTTGACTATGACTTAGCCTAATAAGACGAAAGTAAAAATACATGTACTAATACATGTATTTTACATACAATACACACGCAATACATAAATACGTGACGCCGAGTCTTCAGGCAGCTGAATCTCCGAGTCACAAGCTCGGTGCGGGGGTGCGACGTACGGTAGTGGGCCTCAGGCAGCTGAATCTCCGAGTCACAAGCTCGGTGCGGGGGTGCGACGTACAGTAGTGGGCCCGGTGTCCCCACCATTGATGGGATATAAATCTTTATGATGAGCACTAATTTGATTTCTGAAATATGCGATAGAATCAACTTCAAGGTTGAGGGTAGGATTTTTCCTTTCTTTTTATTATTATTATTTTTTGGTGGAGGGGGGCGAGTGTTGGATGTGGCAAACAATTACATCAGCCACAAGGAACAAAGACAAATATCTCTACCAAGTCCCAATGGGGTCATTGATCATATCTGATTGCTTGATGCAATTCCCACTCTGTGTATAGATGTAAAATCTATGTCTTTCGTAGTTGTAGGAATTGGAGCTTGCAACCTCATTCTAGTAACCAGCCATGTCATGAATATGCATTAATATATCATATTTATAGATAATGAACACCTTCATTTCTAGTCCTGCTAATGTCATTTTCTTCTTTTCTTATTATAGTTTGAACTCATTCCTCAAAAAAGGCTGGTTCTCTGGTCCCATGCCTTATGCTGCAACCAATATATTATAGCAGCGAGTTTACACTTGCCCTCAAAGACCATCCCGCAGACCCAAACCTCTGGAGGATTCTATCTCAACATCAAGAAGCTTGTGGGCTGCATAGAGGAGAAGGAATGACTAGTAATCCCTTCCCTCTTTTAGGGGTTGCAGAAAACTCATACAGTGAAATCATGTTCGCCAATGTCAGGGCAATTTCAAATCTTTAAGAGGTTGGCACAAAATGAACAGAAATAGCAAACATGTTAACTGCAATCAGTAACAAGGCAGGGTAGGTAGCCATAACACATATGACACTCTAAAGAAAGAGGCCCGTCAGTCCACTGTCCCATGGCTTACAAGAGGGGACAAAAATGAAGCGGGATAGAAACCTTCTTGAATATGACTGCCCAGACAAGCAATTAAACATTTTTACAGGAAGGCATCCACGTAATGTCATCCTAAACACAGCATGTTTGCACAGCTTCCAATTTGAAGCACTTGTTCTGGGCTTCCATAGTTCTCGAGGGAGAAAACTTGTCCTTGGAGGAGCACTTACCTAGTTTTTCCAGTTTCCAGTCAAACGCTCCAAAATAGAGCTTCCGAAATTGGGGGGAAAATGTTTAACTGCCCAACGTTACTTAGATCCACATCTATCAAATAGTAATCATATTAAAAAAATGGAACCAACACGCCCTTAGCTCTCTTAGACAAATTCAGACTCAAGAACGCAACCAACAAAGAAAGCATATTTGATTAATGCAACCATAGATAAACAAAGATCTCATCCCTGTTCATACTGAAGAGCAAACTGCGGCCACATTGAGGATAAACAGATCCAATTTGAACAACATCACACCTCCCACGTTCCCATGCAATTTCATCTAAAAGGAACTTAATCAACTAGGTACTTGTACAAATCAAAAATCCATACAAATCAAGGAAAAAGAAAATGGAAAACAGCAACTTCACAGATCGCAGTCTAGGTGCAGGAGAGAGGAGGGAAAAGTTACTTCGAAAAAGAAAAAGAAAAAAAGAGGGTGCGCAGGTAGCGCTTATCTCACATTTCTCAAGTTGTTTTCTCGTATAAATTCGGGGCAAAGTTGTCGTATACCTCCTCCTGGTACCATGGATCACATTCGCACCCCCCGACGCCACCGGATCAGTCCTGGTTCTTGAGCTTCTCGAGGCGCTGGGAGAGTTGCTGGAGGCGGACGACGAGGTTGGTGACGGAGAATAGGAGCCAGTAGAAGACGAGGGCGGCGGCGATGAGGAGGGCGTTGCGCTGGCTCTTCATCACCGACTTCTGGTGGCGGAGGTATTCGGTGGGGGTGCAGGCGTGCTCGTCCCCGCAGGTGGGGCGGGTCTCGTACTTCCAATAGATGTCCATGAGGAGGAAGAGGCAGAAGGGCACCACCGAGAGCATCGGCTTGAGGGCGCTCCGGGTGACGGCCACCAGCCCCCTACGGAGGCCGTCCAGCCCCGGCAGCGTCAGCAGCAGCACCATCACCGCCTCCGCCCCCGCCGCGTAGCCCAGCACTACCCACTCCAGCGCCATCGCAGCCGATCCGACGGGAGACCCAAACCCTAGATCGCCGGTTCTCCAGGGAGATGGAGATCTATAGAAACAAACGAAGAGGAGGGGGGGCGAACGTGAGAGACGAACAGAGTTGGAAGAAGAGAGGGGTGGTCTTTTATTGAGGTACGGTTGGACGGGGTTTCCAAGGTAGACACGTGGGGAGGGAAGACGTCAACGTGGACCGTTCTCCTTGGAAGGTGAGGGTTGGGAAATTACGGGAACGGGATCGGACTCGAACACGTGTCCGGAAAGGAGATGGGGAGAGATCGGTCCTTTTATTGAGCTTTTGGGTATTCGGAGGTCCTTCGCTTCGCAGTGAAGGAAAGAACGGAGGGGGTGGCGCGGGAACGTTGCTGCCGCGGAGGCATCTCCTTTCGGTGATGGGCCAGGGTCCGCTATCTTTACATGAAACAAGGATTAGTGCACATTTTGTATTAATTACACGACAAGTGTGTATTAAGTAAACTATTATTTAAAAAAATGTGACATGAGTCTTACTTACTTTTAAATTATAAGATACACTCCTATGGGATGATATAAAAATTTTAAATAATAAAAATTAGATTCAATGAATAGTATTAGATCTAATTTTTTTTGAATCGACTTTTTTTGCTTTGAATTATTTTAGGTTGTCAGATTGAGGTGCGCATTGTACGATAAGTTAGGAGAACATGGGTCACACGTCATAAAAAATTTTAAAAAAATGATTTACTTGGTGCAAATCTTTGATATGTAATTGACCTGAGTGTGCACTGAGCATAACTCCTTTAGATGACCGATTTAATTTAGAGTAATACTCGCTGCGTACTTTGGTTGACCATGATTTTGTTATATATAAATTTATAAATATATAATTTATTGAATGTAAGATTCTTAAGAATAAAATCTTATAAACTAATATGTAATACTCTTTTACCTTCGACATACTGATCATACAATTTCAAAAATTTTGGCCTTCTCTCTCTTGTAAGTTCTTTCTGTTCTTCTTATAATCTTACCTAATTAATGTCATGTTCATGTTCTTGTAATCTTCTTGTAATCGTATCTATAATCTTGTCTTGTAATTTTATCTTGTAATTTTATATACAGTTATGTAAATTTGTGAATATATATTGGTAAATATTTTATTTCAAATTAAGAGTTTTGTTCTCTTTTACAATTACTCTTTCTATACATCTATAGTGAATGATCTGATAATCTAAGTCTATTTAAAAGTTTGTTGCTTATTGAAAGATCTGATTGATTCGATCTACTTGTTTCGGATGGTTAACTTGTTAAGAAAATAGTATCAGATCTAGTTCTTTTATTTATTTGGCGGAACTATTGACTTTGTCATCTCGTCTGTGAGGGCTCGTTGATGAGTGCCCGTGGAACGTTTGTTGCCGGTGGTTGGCGTTGAAGTGATAGCACGTGTTGGTCTTATGAGATAACTAATGCGATGAACGAGATGACCGATGAGATTCTATAACACAAATTAAGAGATGTTCTTTATTGTGCATACTATGTAATTTACTTATGAAATCGATAAGTACAGCTAAGTTTTTACTATCCGATATCATATCAACGTTTTTTGTATTAATTACTACTTTCACATGTTGGATAAATTCTTCAATGTTCATAATATAGTTTGAGATGCAATCTACTACTACGTATCCTGGATTTAGATTTGTCTCTATTATAGTTATTTAGATTTGTTCATGATTTATAAACATAATATCAAAAATATATGTATGGACAGAAACTCATATTCCTTATCTTATTAATAAAACTTCATGTTGCTAATACTACAACATGGACAAAGTTAAATTCTTTTTATTTCTTTCCGAATTTATTTCCTACGACATATAATACTATTATATTGCCCATATTACTTCTTGTACGATGAAAGATATGTCGATAGATGTAAGATTTACTTTCTAACTTTCTTGTTCTATTTTCTTTTTAAACTATATTTCTACATATTTTTGTGTATCAGTAAGATCTTGAAATATTTCGTTGATTTTAGAGATATTCTTCTTTCTAATGAATGATAAAGTCATTGCTAAAGTTTTTTGCTGAGGGAGAAGTTATAGTATGAAGGGTCTAAGGTATCTACGAAGATTCTAAGAAGTTGAAGATTATGTACTAATAAATATATATTTATTTTTTAAAAAAATAAATATTATAGGTCTACTTATTCAAGATAATTTACATATTTTTATTTTTATTTTTATTTTCAGATTATTAAAATCTTTTATAAGGTTCTCTATATTTTTTGAAAGTTCTTCTTCTTGAAAAGTTAACGGCTTGTCAAGTTTTCAATGAAGGCTAAGTTGTAATTCTATCTGAAAATTAAGTTCGTTTTGAGTCATCTTATTACTTTCTGTTGTAAGAGTAGTTTCACTTATTCCTACGACTAGAATGCTTAAAAAATATAAGGATGTTTGTGTCTATATATATTCTGGGTCTATTTTGCTTATTCAGATACTTTAACTTTTATATATTCTAATCTGTTTTGTATTCATGTTAAAATTGATTGAATATATGATACACTATGTTACAGTTTAAGTAAGAAGACTTCGTTTTTAATTCTACATGACTAGATTATTTATATTCTATCAATTGTCTATGGCTATTAAGCTGTCATGAAAAGATTTTTTTATTGTTGTTAGATATTTTCTAATTGATTATTTAAATTATCTACTACTGAGCTGCCTCTATGTGTTCGATCGGATTCTGGTCTTGATACATTTGCTAATGTGGTACTTACTTGTTTTGAATATTATTTTAGGCACTTTTATAAGACACAAAAGATCAAATAGGACATTTTTACAAGAAGTTATGATAAGAGAATGAGATTACTAATGCAATTCTATAACACACGTTAAGAGATGTTCCTCTACTTTTACTTTTTTTCTATGAAAACTTCAACTCTCAAGATCAAGATAATCCAATCTATTCACAAGTCAACTACTTCTTAAAAGATTACAATAAAATCAATCTATTCAGAATGCAGGTACTCGTTAAAAGCAAGATCTTCACTAACTCTTTTATCTATTCTTTAGAACTAAAGACTTCTTGACCGTATGGAAGGAGACTAAGGCCAATGCATACTAGCACTTCAATGCCAACCACCGCACTCATCAACGAGCCCTCACAACTCAGGGACGGGGTGACAAAGTCAGTAATTCCACCAAATAAATAAAAGAATTATCTCTAAAATCATTTTCTTAACAAGTAAACCACCCGAAACGAAATCAATCAGATCTTTCGACAAGCAATGGATGTTTAAATAGACTTAGATTATCAAATAATTCACTATGGATGCATAGAAAGAGCAACAGTAAGAGAGAGCAAAGCTCTTAACTTAAAATAAAATATGTACTCACACATATTCATAGGTTTACATAACTATATATAGACTTACAAGACACGGCTGTGAGCAACGTCACGCGGTTCGGGGAAGAGCGGAGAGGACGCGGAGCGCGCGCGGGCTCCTCTTTTCTTTCTTTTGGTGTTTGTTTGCTGCAACACAGAAATAAGAGAAGAGAGAGAAGGGGCCACCACGGGAGATTGCTCCGGCGGGACGAGCGGGACAAGTGTGATATAGCAAAATATGGGGTTCAAACGGCCATAGCGGGAAGTGACTCGCCGCGGCCTCGGGGGGACGGGAATGGTGCAAAAATTAAATAACAAGAATTGAAACGGCCATTGGGGAAGTGACTCGCCGCGGCCTCGAGAATATGAGCAGATAATAAGATGACAGAATATAGAGAGAATACAAAGAGCGGGAATTTAAACGGCCATTAGGGAAGTGACTCGCCGCGGCCTCGAGAACACAAACAGATAAGAATATAACGTATAAGAACGTGAATTTAAACGGCCATTGGGGAAGTGACTCGCCGCGGCCTCGAGAACACGAATAGATAAGAATATAACATATAAAAACGGGAATTTAAACGGCCATTGGGGAAGTGACTCGCCGCGGCCTCGAGAATATGAGCAGAATATAACATAGTATAAAGAGAATATAAGAACGGAAATTTAAACGGCCATTGGGGAAGTGACTCGCCGCGGCCTCGAAAATAAGATGTGATCGCCAGGGGCCGAAAGACCCCAAAATAAGAAAGTGATCGCGCCTACCTCAAGAGCGGGAGATGGCGGGTTGCTTCTTCCTCTCCCTCCGGCCGGCCGACGGAGAGGGCTTTCCTCGGCTACCCTTGCAAAACAACGACAAACAAATGACAAGTGGATTAGAAAGATGGAGGTGTAGTATTCAAATCCTTGCGATAAAAATAACGAAATGATGGCAAGACACACACCTGGTTGGTGTTATCTTTTAAACCCCTCTCGGACTCGAGTAGGAGGAAAATGAGATGATGGATGCAAGAAGTATAAAAGAAGAGGCGCCCTTATGAAGGGGGATAGAGGATGCGAGATGATGAATGCAAAAGAACTACGAAGAAAAAAGGGGAAGAAAAGGCTTATTGGATGAGCCGAGGGTGAAATCCGGCGGAGCTCCGGCAGCGTGGGGACGACGTGGAAGCGCGGTGGATGAAGACGACATTCCTCTCACGAGCGTGAGCACCCGAGAAGCCGGCAGAACCTCCACCTACAAAAGAACCCACGGGTTAGAAAATGACTCCGTAGCCTCTGGGCTCCGGCAGCCTATCGGATCACTTCCAAGCTCTTCCAGAACTGAGGGGGTGGGCCTCTATTTATAGGGCTCCGGAGGGCGGAGGCGTCCAGGACCCTGAACACCTCCATCAGGGCCGAAATAATATTTTATTCTATTTTTATTTATTTATTGGAATATTTTTGTGGAGGCGTCCAGGGTCCCGGACGCCTCAAACAGGTCCACCGAAAACCGACGACGGTCGCACGCGGTTTGGCACAACGCGTGGTTTTGTGAGCGGCGCCCCGTGATTCAGAAATGGGCGCGTCCAGCTTGCTGGACGTCTCCATATTTTGGATTTTTTCACACACGACAAACCGTCGTTCGGTGGCCGGCGCCCGTGAGGGTTTTGATGGAGGCGTCCAGGGGCCTGGACGCCTCCAAAATTATATTATTTTTTATTTTTCTTTTGTCTTTTATACCAGGGCTGGCATTTTGATTTTTTTATTTATTTTTATGGAGGCGTCCAGGGGTCTGGACGCCTCCATTAATATATATATTTTATTTATTTATTTTTTTTATGCCAACTGGCATTTTACAAACATTTTTTTTATTATTGTTTTTATGGAGGCGTCCAGGGGCCTGGACGCCTCCATTAATATATATATATATATATATATATATATATATATATATATATATAATTAGTTTTGGGCCCTGAGAAAAGAAATAAAATAAATTAGAAATATGGGGGCGTCCAGAGGCCTGGACGCCCCCATTAAGACCCACCCGGGTCCTCAATCGGCGGCCGCCCGGCAGTCAACATCTTGGTTCCGAAACCTCTTGATACGTCTGACTGGTGTTGATGCCGTCCGAATGCCGTGACGAGACGATTCCGGATGCCGAAAAAGGCAGAAGAAGACCCGGGAAAAGGAAGCACTCGAGTGATTCAAAATGCGTAAGCCGTTGCGGGGCGTTGTATAGTAATATGAGACTTTCTCAGGAGACGTCAGGAATGGCGTGTCTACAGCTGCCCCGCCTTGGCGTCTGCTTTGCAAGGGAGCGACACGTAGTGGAATGGTATCGAAGTGGAGTGGAGTGAAGTGGGAGCGGACTGATAAGTTGATGCCAAGGTGTGATGAGACACGCTTTTGACGTTACTGTTTGGAATCTTTCCTGGAGTTTCAATGAGGCGACCTTGAAGAAGGTCTTTCAAATATCGACGATTGCTTGGACGGAGATCAAATAAGGGAGGGTGAGATGTGCGCTCAGGCACGAAACAAAAAGAGACCAACTTCTTGGTGTGGAAGTACCTGGGTCATAAACTGGAGGTTTCACCTTTGGGGAGCGGTTACCAGCCAATGTGGAAGTGCTGCGGCCAAGGTGGGTCAAAAAAGGTAAAGGAATATCTGAGGGTCTGTCCAAACAAGGGTCTCCTTTGGAAGAGCAGCGTAGGGCTGTCTCAAGGAAACTCAGTATTTCATTCGGAGTGGAATATCTCATATTTGTGGGAATTGGAGCACAACGGCTTTCACAATCGAATCACTTGAATGATCTTCCGCAATAAATCAAAGTCCTACATGAATGCATGCTGGGTTCAAAGAAAAATTTAAAACAAACTAAAATAGAAAATAGCCGAGGATAATATTGTCAACTTGTGAAGAACGGGTCAGGATACCGACCCGGTGAGCTGATACTGGACTGGGGCCCGTTTATCCGCGTACCAACTCACTGAATGGAACCGTCGTCCCCATTCTATCACAAGTTGACGGCCTCTCCGTACAACCCAAATTCCTCTGGGATCATCACCATTTTTGTTGAAGGGGAACTCAGATCCCAGATTCGTTCGAGCCGCAAGGTCCTTGACATGTTCTAGTAGCGTAAGTATCATATACTACGATGCATGACAAGGTGGGACCAACCAATGAAAGGTGGGACAGGAGATAGGACAAAGACGTCCGTTAGTAAAATCTGCACAGACTAGCAAAGGTTAGCAACATCGGAAAGTAGCAGAATCACAGCAGAATCGCACCACAGTATAAAGGAGATCCAGACCAAAATCTTGACAATGACCACTGATGTGACATGTTCTGTCCTGTAGCACCCTTCCCTTCCCATAAGAACTCCCCTTAGGCTAGTTCATTCAAATGCACCAAGGTGGGTTTTGGAAGCTCAGGAGAGGAAAGAGAGGAGAATCTAGAGATTTCAGGATGGAAGGAGAGTCTTCCCGCGTTATGAAGAGGAGCAGGCCTAGCAGCGAGATCAGGCGACTCTCCGACCTCGAGGGTCATCTGAGTGGGACGATCTTGTCGCATATGGTAAGCTGATTCATTTCAAATTTTCCATGTGAACCTTCTTCTTACTTCCTTCATTTCTTATTTCTTTCCTCTTCCAGCCATATCCACTCTTCCCAGGCCCGAGGAAGTTTTCCAAACTGCCATGGCTTTCAAAGCTAACTTCAAATATCTCCATTGGCATGAGGGCCATACTCTCGAAGTGGCATTTGCAGGGGCTCCTTATTCATGCCAAACATTACGAGAAGATTCGTATGGACTGGGCGGCTATGGGCGCACTAGTGGAGATCTGGCATCCCCAGACCCACACTTTTATCTTTCCGACCTTCGAGGTGACCATCCTCCTTGAGGAGGTGGAGCTTCTGCTTGGATTGAAGAAATTTAAGAGTGACGGGAAGGTGAAGGCTATGCGGATGCTGACACGGGGGACTTCTGAAAGTGTCCTTGGAAGCTTCATGCCGCCCGACGCAGCCCGAAAGGTCCGTACTCAAAAGGGGATCGATCTCCGAAAGCTCGCGGAGTGGGTCATGGACGCCCTGAGAGGGTCACCAGATGATGACTATTTGGAGGGAATCATGAAGGGGTTCACTATCTGTCTGGCGGGCGCTCTCTTGTTTCCTCATACCGACAACATAGTGGAGGAGGATCAACTAAGTGCCATTCGCGGAATCTGGAGTGGAAAGAGGGTGGGACCCGCCGTCCTTGCTTATCTTTACAGCGGCCTTACCGCCTTGAGTATGGGTAAGCCTCCTTTTGGTTGCGCACTTGTCTTGAATTGCTGGCTTGATTTACACTTCAAATTCGACCACCGCGAGGGAATGCCAACTGCTTCGAAACTCTTCTAACAAAGCCCTCTTCATCACATAGCCGACGTGTTAGGCTTCGGTGGTACTATACTGAACCGCGTTCCGTGGCTGAAGAAACGTGAAGACTGGCGGTCTCACTTCCGCACCGTGACACAAGGCTTCTTTACTTGCGCATCGGCATGTTTACTTTCGCTTGATCTCCTCATGAGGCCTTCCCCCAAAGTTGATCTTCAACTGATCGGCGCGACCGAGTTTGTTCTTTACAACGCGCATCGGTACTGCCTCCAGATTGGCATCCCACGCCATTCGCTCCCGCCACCGACTGGCATCGTTCCTTTGAAGAAGAGGGAGTTGGGCACTGAAGCGGACGCGAAGGAAGCGAAGGCCATTAAAGCTCCCTGGAAGACAAGTGTTGCGGGAAAGGCATTAGCGCACGTGGTGGAAGAATGCGAGCCGTGGAGGGCTTATGTAACCGAACTGGGGAAGTTAAGGCCTAAGGCGCCTAAACCCCTGATGTAGCTCATTCTGCTTTCTGATGGAATAAAATCTGGCATTTGGATGTTTCGGACCCCCGTCCCCTTAATTACTATCTTTTTTTGTGGTTTTTATTTTTCTTTCTTTTTTTTTCTTTTGTTTGGATTATATTCTTATCTTTTTTCTTTTATTATATATATATATATATTTATTATGGGGGCGTCCAGGGGCCTGGACGCCCCTAAGTTTTATTTTTATTATTTTATTTTTTTTGACAATTTATTTTTGGGGGCGTCCAGGGTCCTGGACGCCCCTAAGTTTTATTTTTATTATTTTATTTATTTTTTTTGACAATTTATTTTTGGGGGCGTCCAGAGTCCTGGACGCCCCTATTTTGATTTTTTTTATTTTTTTATTTGTTTTATTTATGGGAGCGTCCAGGCGCCTGGACGCCCCTATTTTTTTGAATTTTGAAAAAAATAAAAGAGTGTGGGGGAGTCCAGGCGCCTGGACGCCCCAATAAAAGGTCAATCTATATATAGGGGGGAGGGCTCCCCCCCTACTCACTTATACTGTTCATTCTGACCGTCCAGCCACTCCAAACGACCCATTCTTAGTCCCAATGGAGCGAGGAGGATCGAGTCAGGGTCCAGAGAAGCGGAAACGACTGGCTCGTCGTGCGAGGAGGTTGAGGGATGATGCCGAGGAGGCCGTAGCAGAGGAGATTGCTGCGGACGAGGAGATGGAGGTGCCGCTTCTGGCCGCGGAGGCCGCTGCGGATGCTGGTGACGCAGGAGAGGACGATCACGACCCGATAAGTACTTCGGAATTCTCACTCTGTGGTTCAATAGGTTAAAACGGGCGTGCGAGAGGCTGTGAGAGAAGGCCGGGTAGTGAGAGAAGGAGGCGTCCAGGGGCCTGGACGCCTCCACTTTTTCTTTTTATTTTTGTTTATTTATTTATTTACGTAAATAATAAAATAAAATTAAAAAATAAGGAGGCGTCCTAAGCCCTGGACGCCTCCATAAAAATATACATATTATTAATAAATTTTGTTTTGGGTTTTTTCTAAAAAAGGAAAAATGTAAATTGGAAGGAGGCGTCCAGAGAATTGGACGCCTCCACAAGAAAAGATAAATTTTTTAAAAAAGTAAAAATAAAATAAAAAGAATAAGTAGTATATATACAGTGTTATTGTTTATTACTGTTCATGATGCTGATGTGTTCTTTGTTGGTTTTGTGGTTTGCAGGGCGTGATGAAGGGCCGGATTAGCTGGTCCCTGGTGGTGGCAGCATACCGTGGGCTGCCGGATTTCCAGAGGGCGCGTGTGGACGCCATGGGCTTTGGAGCTTTCCTTAGGATCGAGCCCTTCCGGCTCGACCTTCCTCTTATCCAGGCATTGAGGGAGCGGTGGCACGCACCGAGCCGGGCGTTTTTGATGCCCTGGGGGCACATGGTGCCGACACTAGAGGACGTGGCTCGGATTATCGGGCTACGGGTTGACGGAGAGGCAGTCAGCGGGGTCACCTACCCCGACTACCGAGAGAGTGCCCTGGACCTGCTGTGGTTAGAGACGAGCGTGACTGATGGAGACAGCAGGGTAGTCGGCCGAGTGGAGATCATGGAGGTGCTCGGATTCGTCGACCCGCGCCAGCGGGTTAGCGAGACTGGAGCGGAGTTCTTGGCTCGACTGGAGGGGGATGCTCGTGCAGCTTTCACCCAGGATCCGAGCGAGAGGGAGCTGGTGGACCTAGATCTTCGGAGGTTTCTTTTCTTCTTCCTGGGCCGCCTTCTGCTGGGGACGAAGGGGGATGGCATCCACTGCCGTTTTCTAGGGATCTTGGCGGATCTGGACAGAGTGGGACACTACGCGTGGGGAGCGGCTCTGCTTGCCCATTTGATTGATGATCTCTCCCAGACTTCGGAGAAGGAGACGACAGTCAGCGGCTTCGCACCTTTCCTCCAGGTAAACATTTTATTTATGCATTCCCGCAGTTAAATATGCAATTATTGTACTAATGATGTATGATGGATGCAGGTGTGGAGCTATTACTATTTCCCGATGGGGAGGGCTAGGCATGGGAACAGGAGGGCCGTGCCTCTGGCGCGGCAGTGGAGGCCGGTCGTGGTTGCAGCACCCCACGGCTACCAGCTGGCGTCACTTCGTCGGGAGCTGAGCGAGTATCCCGAGGCCATGGTATGATGCGTATGATTTTTTTTTGTGTTTATGCGTGTGACTGAATGTATGGTGATGCAGGTGGTGTGGAGGCCCTACCTGGGCATGGGCGACGCTGGCCAGCCTTGGGTTGTAGCGGGTCTTCCTCGTTTCAGGCGGGACGTGTGGGTCCATTGTTTGAACGAGATCGAGCCGCTGCGGCTTAGACTGGTCATGAGGACGTTGGGGCTAGCCCAGGAGTGGGTTGATGTAGATGCGCCGGCCCGCATTGGGCGGAAGACCAAGGGGAAGGCGAAGATTGTGGACTGGCGTACCCGCTTCCCAGCACAGTACCAGGACTGGCAGCAGGGCGGGGTCCCAGTGGTGTCCCATGTACAGGACAGCACATATTACATGAGACGATATCGAGCTACGTACGGGGACCGCCTCTCCCTCGGTGGTATGGCAGGGGTAAGTGTGAAATGAAAATGCTTCACCCTTCTATATGTATATGCATGTGGTACTGACTTATGTGCAATGCAGGATGCTTGTGACAACATGATCGCCGACCTGCGGGCCCAGCTGGCGGACGCCAGGCGGCAGTTGGTGGCCATCCGACAGGAGTTGGAGATCCTGGTGAGTCTATGCAATGCATTTTTTTGTGACCTGGATTTTTGATGCTTAGCCTTTGACTGACGTTTGCCCCGTGTTTCAGCGGGCCCACCAGACAGCGGCAGCCGGGATGGCTGGTGGAGCGGGTTCCAGTTCGCGGGGCCCTCCTCCGGAGGTTTCTGCCGTCCAGGAGCAGCTGGCGCACGCGGTGGCTCGGGCTGAGGAGGCCGAGCGTGACCGCGAGGCTCGAGTGAGTGTTTGCTTGGCCCCGACCCTTTTCTAGCTGCTTTCCTTCTATCACTGTTCTCTTACGGTGCATGCGTGCTTTGACAGGTGGCCGAGATTCGGGAGGCCCTGGCCCGTGCTGTTCGTGCTGAGCAGGAGCGCGATGCCTGGGTGGCAGAGCGTGACGCCCGGATTGTGGAGCTGGAGGAGGAGCGTCGACGGGAGGCTGAGGAGCTCCCTCGTGACGTGCTGGATCTGCGGATCGCCCTCGAGCTGTCGAGGAGGGAGGCGGTGAGAGAGAGAGAGGAGAGGGAGAGGGATAGGGAGACCATGGAGAGAGAGAGGGAGTGGGATAGGGAGACCCTAGAGAGAGAGAGGGAGAGGGAGACCATGGAGAAAGAAAGGGAGTACAGGATGGCAGAGCGATATCGAGATTGGGACGAGAGGAGAGCTCTGGTGGCCCAGGTGTCGGAGCTCCGGCTGAGTCTTGGCACGGCGGAGGGGAGACTCCGGGAGAGTGAGGAGCGGTATCGGAGGGCGAAGGAGCGCGGGGAGCGACTTCGTCAGTCCGGTTCCTTTTCTGTGGGCAACTTTCTAGTTTCTTCGGCCGAGCAGCGTCGCCGTACCTTGGAGGCTGGCATGGTGCCACCTGGAGAGGCGAGCACGGCTTCTCAGGGTTCACAGAGGTCGCAGAGGCCCCCTAGGGATCCCCGTCAGAGGAGGGAGGAAGGAGATGACCAGGAGGGTGACGGTGAGAGTTAGAGAGTCACCCTTCTCACTGTATGATGTACTTTCGGCTATTATATGAAATGGAAATGGCTTTTTTGTGTTGTGTGTACCTTTCTCTCTCCCACACTTTCTTCTTTGCATTGAGTTATCCTTTGAGGCACGCTCCGCGAGACCTTGTCCTGAACAGCGGGGAACTACGCTTTGCACGGGGGGATTTTGTTTCCTTTTCCCCCTTTTGGGCGCGTCCAGGCGCGAGGACGCGTCTTAATCCTTGATTTCAAATTTAAAGCGACGGGTGGTCTTTCTTCTCCCGTGCCTTACCCGCAAACGAGCCCGCCTTCTGTCGAAACTCGCTTGCCCCCTTTCTCGTCTTCCTCCTCTTTTGATCGATGGAGCTCGGTGGGCCTGACCACGGTGAAGGTGGAGAGGGACGCGGGACCCCTCGCCCAAGGAGGGACGCGCCCGAGCACGGAACGGCGTCCATGGAGGAGGAAGGGCCGCTCCGGGCCCCCGAGGGACCTGAGGGGCCCGATGGCGTGGGAGGAGGTGAACATGGTTCGGTAGGTGCTTCGATCTCTTCCTCTTTTAATTCATTTTGGGTTTTGAAGCGAGCCGCGCGAGGGGGAAAGGGTTCGGCGAGTGTTGCACTCAAATGATGGACGCGTCCTAGATAGGGGACGCGTTCCTTTTGACTGATGTGGGACCCCTTTCTTGGCGCAGGACATGGCAAGGACCCTGGGTCTGGCCGATGAGTGGGCGAGTGCGGACGAGCCGAGCCGCGTCAGGAGGGAGAGTCGCGGCAAGGCGAGGCTCGAGGAGTGGCCCGTACGTCTCCCTGGACAGCAAGGGGGTATACTGGTGCAGGACAGTGCCGACTTCCTGCGGCGGCAGAGAGAGAGCTACGCGGGGCTTCCCCAAGCTGGGGACACGCGTGGCATCGGCGGCTCGCGCGCCCAACTGTCAGAGACTAGGCGGCAGCTGGCCGTCGCTCAACATGAGTTGTCGCTCCTGGTAAGTTATGTGCCGTACTTTTAACTTCAGATTTTGGAGTTTCACTGACGGCCGTTGTTTATTTTGTTCCAGCGTGCCCAGCAGACAGCGACGGTGGGAGTGGCTGGCGGATCTTCCAGTTCCTCGGCCCCTTTTCTCCAGATTGCCTCCCTCCGGGAGCAACTTGCCGGTGCGGTGGCCCGCGCGACCCGGGCGGAAGAGGAGCGTGACGCCTGGGTGGCGACTGTAGCGGAGCTGCGGCATCGCGGTGAGGAGAGACCTTCTCCAGACATCCTGGAGTTAAGGGTTCTTCTGCAGATGATGAGGAGAGAGGCAGAGAGAGAGAAAGCCGAGAGAAGGTCCGAGCGACAGCGGGATCTGACCGAGAGGAGGGCCTTGGAGGCCCAAGTGAGGGAGCTCCAGCTGGGCCTTCAGGCCGTCGTGCAGAGGCTAGGAGGGATGGAGACGCGCTACGAGAGAGCGCGAGAGTTCGGGGAGCGACTCCGCCAGTCCGGTCGCTTTGCCGCCAGTGGCTTCTTTGCCACGCCAGGAGAGGAGCAGCGAGTCACTGCTGCGGAGCAGGCGCCCAGAGGCGAGGCAGGTGCTACTGCACGGGGATCCCGGAGGCTTCTGAGGGACCCTCACCTCGGGGGAGAGGAGGAGAGTGCCCAGAGAGATGAGTGATGGTGAGGATTGGCGAGCTAGTGGACCCGCCACCTCTCTATGATTGTAGTGTTTGTGACAGCTTATGTAGAATTATGAATGGAGTGATTTGATTTTCTGCTGTTTATTTGTTCTTTTGTGCATTCCTTCTTCCCTACACTTCTTCTCCTTTGCACTGTTCCCATGTGATAGGTCTGTCGAGACTCCGCTCCAAGCGGAGAATCGCGTCTTGTTGTGACCATTTTCCACGGGAATCTGCCGTCGAAGTCAATACTGACGGCCCTAGTTTCTTTTCCCCAATGCTGTGTCAAATTTTACGGACGTCCTCCAAATCATGATAGGGTATCCCTAGACAACATAGGGGGCTAGTCGTCATATTCTTTGTCCAGTCAATCACCCTGTAATATCCCGGACCTTTCAGATCCTTCTTCGTGGGTCCTGGATCTGGTTTTCGGAGCGTTCGGCTCTGTTGTGTCCGAAATTTTGTTTCGGACATCTTTCGTGTTTGGATCGGCGCGATCCGGAGTCGTTTCGGAGGCCCGGAGGCGTTCCGCGGCTTTTTCCGTGCGTGATTTCCGACTTCCGGCGCGGGTTTCGGCTTTTCTCTTCGGACGCTCGCTGCGGGTGAACCGGGCTGTTCACACGGGCACGAGTGGTACCGTTGCGATCGGTACGTTCCGAGGATCGTGGGGGTGTAATTTCCTAATTTTTGGTATTTTTCGCATTTTTCGGGTTTTTCTATAAAACCCCTTTTCTTTTCTCTCTCCCCCACCATCTTCTTCTTCCTCTCTTCTTCTTCCTCCTTCCTCCTCCACCGTGTCTCCCTCCCTCTCCCTCTCTTCCTCCCGGTTGGCCACGGCGAGCTCCCCTCCGGCTGCAGATGGCGGCGGGGCGACGGCGCGGTGACGTGGGCGGCGGCGAGGCGGTCGTGGGGGCGTGCGGCGAGTGTGGGAAGCTTAAGGAAGAACGAGGGTTTTCAAGCGTTCTTCGCGATTCGTGGACGATCCGGCAGAGCATTCGCTCCATTGAGGTAGGGTGACGTTCCCTAGCTCTTCGCCATTCTTTTCCGTGATTTGTAGGCCGCGGGGAGGCCGAGAGAGGCATGTTTGGGCATTTTTGGGGTTTTTCCATGTTTTGGGGGTGAGCCGCCCGATCTATGGTTTTAGCCCATGATTCTATGTTTTGGTGGCTTAGATGCATGCTAGGGGTCCCCAGGGGTCTTCCCCCTTGTTTTCCCCCTCTCCGGTGGAGGTACGGGGGCGTGGTTGGTGTTTTTGGGGTTTTCCCGCCGTACCGTGCTCTGGGGCAAGCGACGGTCACTCCAGTGACTGTCACATGCTTGTAACGCCCCTAGAGGGGTGCGTTACTTCCCTGGGTGTTGGCCTTTGGGGTCGAGGGCTGTAACGGTCCTGCGACTGGCCGCCGTTTGCTAGTGACGCCCCTGGGCTAGGCCGTCACATGCTTTTCGACCGTTGGTTTTGACCGTTGGGGGTCAGGCCATGTGACGCGCCATTCTAGGTGCGTTATATGCGTGTAACGCCCTGGGTCAGGAGCGTTACTTCATGTGTTTACCCCAGGCGTGAGGGCCATGTAACACGCTGGTCCAGGTGCGTTACATGTGAGTAACGCGCCCGGGCAGGGCCGTTACATCCCTTTTTGAATCTGTGCCGTGGAGGGGCGTGTAACGCGCTAGGCTAAGCGCGTTACATCCGTGTAACGCGCTGGGCCTGGGCCGTTACTTCCCTTTCCCCCGTGTTGAGTGACGGTCCGCCTTAGACCGCCATTTTAAGTGACGGCCTTAGAGTGGACCGTCATTTGGCAGTGACGGTCTGAGGGTAGACCGCCACTTCCTGAGTTGCCCCATGAGGGTGGCAACCTTACTTTTCTCCGACCGTGGTCTCCGTGTGACGGGACTAGTGCGTGGGGTGATTCCCACACGTTGTCGGGCTTGGGCGTTGTTTTCCGTGACTTGAGAGTCTACTCCTTTAGCGACCCTCCACTAGTCGTAGCCCACCAGTACGCGGTGCTGGTCTCACCTGGGAGTGGTGTACGGGCACCCACCTTTCGAGACGGTTTGTGGACCGGTTACCGTAGGCCCCTCGTCGTAGCCAAAGTCCGGCTGCGGGGGAAAACCGGTCAGAGGGCCAGACCTAGGACGCGTGGTCTGTGTGTGCACACGTGGTTGGGGGCGGTTGGACCCACGTCGACGGGCGTGACCCCAGCTAGTCACTTGTTGTGAGTTACTTTTCGGTGTTTGCGCCTCGGGTAGGACCTACCACGTCAGGCGGTTCACCTGCGGTGCGGTGTAAGACGTCAGGGGACGCTACCGGCTGTGCTTCTAGTGGGTGGTACTCCTGTCGAGTACGGAGTGTCAGACTGTCAGTCGTGTGTTTCCGACCTTCGGGTTTATCGGTGACCGTTGAGCTTCGGTCTTCTCTTCGTAGCACGTGTGTCGGTTTGCGTGCCGTAGAGTCTTGCTTTGTAGAGTACAGGGCTTTCCTTTCTGAGGTACTCTCCTACCGCTAGAGTAGTGGTTTCTCGCTTTACGAGGTAGGGTTCGAGTGATCCCTACTGAGTCTTGTTCCGAGACTCATTCCCTGCGTGTTTTCACCGTGTTTCAGGTGAGACGCCACCTTCGGGGAGCACGTCAGGAGCGCAGCGTGGTGCGGGTGCCCAGAGGTAGTGCCAGAGGTCTGTGCCGGTGGATGCCCCGTGTAGCTGTACTTTTCTTTCTTGTCACTGTACTAGTCGCAGACTGTTGTCGTGGTTATTTTATTTTGTGGACCATGTAAATTGTTATCTTATTTCCTGCTTAATATCATAACTGTTTAATTTCTACAATTACTTGTGATAACTATGTAATTTCCACACCATCCTTTTAACCCTTCCGAGTCTTCGGACTCGTGGGTGGCGGTGCGAGTCTCGGGTTATCGGGCCTTCCCGGTAATCGGATTCTCGGGTCGTTACAGCTGGTATCAGAGCGCGGTTGTGGAATTACATGGGAATCATAGGTAATTGTAGTGGTCCACTAGTCCATGGCGATGATGTACAGGTGACGCTGGCCTTGGGCACCGCGTGTTTTATCCTGACATTGCCGTTTTCGTGTTTTCTGTCTTGTGCTTCAGGAGCGAGGATGGCGCCGAGGAGGAGTTCTCGCTCTCAGCAGGGGCAGTCGGCTGGAGGTCAGGAGATCCAGCAGGGGGTCCAGAGGGACCAGGAGGAGCATAGCAGAGTTCCGGGAGCTACCGAGGCCGCGGATGCTGCGAGAGCTCCGGGGGCCGAGGATTTCTTCCGTGGCATGTACCATCTCATGTCTCAGCAGTTTGGCGGAGAGGCTGCTGAGGGCTCGTCAGTCAGGGGTGGGCCGGGCCGAGCAGTGAGGGACTTCATGCAGTTCCATCCACCTTACTTTAGCGGCCAGGCAGACCCTGATGCGGCTCGTGATTGGCTCGATGAGATGGAGCGGGCGTTCAGTTCTGCGAAAAGTACTACCGAGGACAGAGTGGTGTTGGCCTACAACCAGTTGCAGGGTACGGCTCGGAGGTGGTGGTCTTCCGAGTGGAAGACGTCCTTTCAGTTTCGTCCACTTGAGCAGGTCGAGTGGGGTGACTTTGTCAGTGCTTTCGAGCGTACGTACTGTCCAGACGTCGTTGCTACGCAGCGGATGCGGGAGTTTCTGGAGTTGGTGCAGGGTGACATGTCAGTGTTGCAGTACAGGGCCCGATTTGTCGAGCTGGGTCGGTACGCACCTCATGTCATGGAGCATGAGAGGGTGAGGACCACGCAGTTTGTACAGGGCTTGAGGCTGGAGCTGAGGCACCATTTGATCGCGAATGGGGCCACTGATCTAGAGACAGCGTCTCGTGTTGCGATTTCCTTGGAGATGGATATGCAGAGGACTCGAGGACCGATCAGCCAGGGGCAGTCCGTGTCAGGTCGCAGCCAGCAGTCGGCTACCCAGCAGCAGGGTTTCTTCCAGCATGCGTCGGGTGGTTCAGGAGTACCGGCATCGGCAGCTTCAGTGACAGGATCTGCGTCTTTTAGCTCGAAGGTCAAGAAGTTCTTGAAGAAGGGTTTCCGTAAGAAGCCCAAGGATCAGGGACAAGCTTCATCGGGCAGTGTGCAGCAGCCGATTCCTTTGTAGCGTCAGGGATCAGGGGGTGGATCACGAGGACCTTGTCCACGGTGTGGTGGGACCCACCCAGGCAGGCAGTGCACGGCGCCGATTATTTGTTTTCGGTGTGACCAGCCAGGGCACATGGCGCGTGACTGTCCACAGAGACCGCCGCAGCAGCAGTTTCCCCAGCAGCAGAGGCAGCAGCAGGGACAGTATCCGCCGCTACCCAGGTCAGCCAGCGTGGGAGGCAGGCAGAGGGCTCGAGGCCAGATCACGCACTTGACCAGGGCAGAGGCAGTGGCGTCGCAGCTCGTGGAAGGTACCGTTCAGATTTTGGGTTGTGCGGCTCCGGTTTTGTTTGATTCTGGCGCGTCTCATTCGTTTATTTCGGAGGATTTCGCGTCGAGGAGCCGGTGACCCAGTTGTCTTGTGATTTAGCGGTGGAGTTGCCTTCGGGTGACTTTATGGTCACTCCGTATTGCTTCGACCAGGTTCCGGTGTGGATCGATGGCCGGAGTATGCCAGGCAGATTGTATGCGTTGCAGCTTCGGGATTACGATGTGATTCTAGGCATGGATTGGCTCGAGACTCATGGAGCGGTGGTAGATTGTGGGATGAAGAGGGTCTACTTCCAGCATCCGAGCAAGAGGACCTTCTATTTCCAAGGTATCCGTTCCGCCTCTTCTCGATTTCTTATCTCTGCTATTCGAGCCCGTCGGTTGCTTGATTTAGGTTGTCAGGGTTTTCTCGCGTCAATGGTTGTGTCTGACCGGATGGAGCCGGATGTCGAGGACATCGCGGTGGTGTGCGAGTTTCTTGATGTTTTTCCTGAGGAGTTGCCTGGATTACCTCCCCAGCGGGAGATCGATTTTGTGATCGAGGTTGTACCTGGTGTGGGACCTTTGGCGAAGGCTCCCTACCGTATGGCCCCCACTGAACTGAGGGAGTTGAGGGCGCAGTTGCAGGAGCTGCTGGCCAAGGGGTACATTCGTCCGAGTTTTTCCCCTTGGGGTGCGCCCGTGTTGTTTGTGAAGAAGAAGGACGGTAGTCTGCGGCTGTGCATTGACTATCGGCAGCTGAATGAAGTGACCGTTAAGAACAAGTATCCGTTGCCGCGGATCGATGACTTGTTCGACCAGCTTCAGTCTGCGCGAGTGTTCTCGCGGATTGATTTGCGGTCAGGTTACTATCAGCTGAGGATTCGCGAGTCCGATGTGGAGAAGACTGCATTCAGTTCGAGGTACGGGCATTATGAGTTTCTGGTGATGCCGTTTGGGCTCACCAATGCCCCAGCTGCCTTTATGGACTTGATGCAGAGGGTGTTTTATCCGTATTTGGACCAGTTTGTGGTCATTTTCGTGGATGACATCCTTGTTTATTCGCGGTCTGCTAAGGAGCACGCGTACCATTTGAGTGTGGTACTACAGACGTTGCGAGATCACCAGTTGTATGCGAAGCTCAGCAAGTGCGAGTTTTGGCTCAGCGAGGTGCACTTTCTGGGGCACGTGATTTCTGGTGATGGCATTTCCGTGGATCCCGCCAAGGTCGAGGCTGTGATGCAATGGCCGAGGCCGAGGTCGGTGACGGAGATCCGGAGTTTCTTGGGGCTTGCGGGTTATTATCATCGGTTTATCCAGGATTTTTCCCGCATTGCGACCCCGATGACTAGGCTCACGCGGAAGGATATACCTTTCGTTTGGTCCGAGGAGTGTGAGCAGAGCTTCAGGGAGCTGAAGAGATTGCTCACCTCGGCTCCGGTGTTGGTTTTGCCTTCTGGATCGGGAGGTTTCGTGGTGTGTACAGATGCTTCCGGCGTTGGACTGGGTGCTGTTCTGATGCAGCATGGTAGAGTGGTGGCTTATGCATCTCGGCAGCTAAAGCCTCACGAGGAGAACTACCCTACCCATGACCTTGAGTTGGCGGCTGTGATATTCGCGCTGAAGATCTGGAGGCATTATCTGTACGGTGAGAAGTTCGAGGTGTTCACTGACCATCAGAGCTTGAGGTACGTGTTCTCGCAGAAGGACCTGAACCTCAGGCAAAGGCGTTGGATGGAGTTCATGAAGGACTATGACTTCACCCTGTCTTATCAGCCAGGCAGGATGAATGTCATCGCCGATGCCTTGAGTCGAAAGGTTGCGGTCAGTGCCTTGATGTTGAGGAGGTGGAGGCTCTGGGAACAAGTGCCCGAGGTATCTTTCAGGCTCAAGATTCCCCAGGAGCCAGGGTTGGCTGTGCTTGCGAGTCTGACTGTCACTCCTGCTATCCGTCGTCAGGTGATAGAGGCTCAACATGCGGACCCTGAGTTGCCCCGGATTTTGGCTATGGCTGATGTAGAGCTCGGCGAGGACGGTGCTGCGAGGTTTCGTGGCAGGTTGTACGTCCCAGCTGAGGAGCAGGTTCGTCGTGCGGTGTTACGCGAGGCTCATGGGAGCAGGTACACTGTACACCCGGGTGCGACGAAGATGTATCGGAACTTGCGGAGGCAGTTCTGGTGGCCTGGCATGAAGAGAGATGTCACAGAATTTATGGCCAGGTGCCTGATCTGTCAGCAGGTGAAGGCGGAGCATCAGCGACCAGGCGGTACTCTCCAGCCCTTGGATGTTCCTGCTTGGAAGTGGGACCATGTGACCACGGATTTTGTGGTGGGGTTGCCAAGAACCCCGAGTGGGCAGGACAGTATTTGGTTGCTGGTGGATCGGCTGACGAAGGTGACTCGGTTGCTACCGGTCAAGGTCAGCTGGAGCGTGCCTAAGTTGGCTCGTCTTTATGTGGAGCGGATCGTTCGTTGCATGGGGTTCCCATTTCGATCGTGTCGGATCGGGATCCGCGCTTCACTTCTGGATTCTGGAGGAGTTTCCAGCGAGCTCTTGGCACGGAGTTGGCATTTAGCTCGGCATATCATCCTCAGTCAGATGGTCAGTCTGAGAGGACCATTCAGACTTTGGAGGACATGCTGAGATCCTGCTGCCTGGAGTGGCAGGGGAGTTGGATACATCACCTACCGTTGGTGGAGTTTGCCTATAACAACAGCTATCATTCGAGCATCGGCATGGCTCCTTATGAGGCATTGTACGGGCGTCCTTGTCGGACTCCACTCGATTGGTTTGAGGTGGGTGAGCGTGTTTTGACGGGACCGGAATTGGTGCAGCAATGTGTGGATGTTGTGCACCTGGTTCGTCAGAACATGTTGGCGGCCCAGAGTCGGCAGAAGAGCTATGCTGACCGTAGGAGGCAGCCCCTCGAGTTCGCCGTGGGCGATCATGTGTTCTTGAGAGTTTCTCCGATGAAGGGGGTGATGCGTTTTGGACGGCGTGGGAAGCTGAGTCCCCGCTATATTGGTCCTTTCGCGATTGTGGAGCGCATCGGTGAGGTTGCTTACCGGTTGCAGTTGCCTCCTGAGTTGGCGTCGGTGCATGACGTGTTCCACGTCTCGATGTTGCGGAAGTATATGCCCGATGACTCTCATGTGCTCGAGTTTTCCGTTTGGCCTGAGGTGACTCCAGATCTTTCTCTCCCAGAGTTTCCGATCCGCGTGGAGGATAGGCGAGAGCAGCGCCTGCGGAACAAGGTCATTCCCCTGGTAAAGGTCGTGTGGCTGCGACACTCTGGTGGTGAGGCTTCTTGGGAACGTGAGGACGAGATGCGTCAGCAGTTCCCGTATCTGTTTGAGTGAGTCTTCCTCTTCTTTCCCCTCTGGTTGTTCTCAATTTCGAGGACGAAATTCCTTAAGGGGGGAGGGCTGTAATATCCCGGACCTTTCAGATCCTTCTTCGTGGGTCCCGGATCTGGTTTTCGGAGCGTTCGGCTCTGTTGTGTTTGAAATTTCGTTTCGGACATCTTTCGTGTTCGGATCGGCGCGATCCGGAGTCGTTTCGGAGGCCCGGAGGCGTTCCGCGGCTTTTTCCGTGCGTGATTTCCGACTTCCGGCGCGGGTTTCGGCTTTTCTCTTCGGACGCTCGCTGCGGGTGAACCGGGCTGTTCACACGGGCACGAGTGGTACCGTTGCGATCGGTACGTTCCGAGGATCGTGGGGGTGTAATTTCCTAATTTTTGGTATTTTCTGCATTTTCCGGGTTTTTCTATAAAACCCTTTTTCTTTTCTCTCTCCCCCACCATCTTCTTCTTCCTCTCTTCTTCTTCCTCCTTCCTCCTCCACCGTGTCTCCCTCCCTCTCCCTCTCTTCCTCCCGGTTGGCCACAGCGAGCTCCCCTCCGGCTGCAGACGGCGGCGGGGTGACGGCGCGGTGACGTGGGCGGCGGCGAGGCGGTCGTGGGGGCGTGCGGCGAGTGTGGGAAGCTTAAGGAAGAACGAGGGTTTTCAAGCGTTCTTCGCGATTCGTGGACGATCCGGCGGAGCATTCGCTCCATTGAGGTAGGGTGACGTTCCCTAGCTCTTCGCCGTTCTTTTCCGTGGTTTGTAGGCCGCGGGGAGGCCGAGAGAGGCATGTTTGGGCATTTTTGGGGTTTTTCCATGTTTTGGGGGTGAGCCGCCCGATCTATGGTTTTAGCCCATGATTCTATGTTTTGGTGGCTTAGATGCATGCTAGGGGTCCCCAGGGGTCTTCCCCCTTGTTTTCCCCCTCTCCGGTGGAGGTACGGGGGCGTGGTTGGTGTTTTTGGGGTTTACCCGCCGTAGCGTGCTCTGGGGCAAGCGACGGTCACTCCAGTGACCGTCACATGCTTGTAACGCCCCTAGAGGGGTGCGTTACTTCCCTGGGTGTTGGCCTTTGGGGTCGAGGGCTGTAACGGTCCTGCGACTGGCCGCCGTTTGCTAGTGACGCCCCTGGGCTGGGCCGTCACATGCTTTTCGACCGTTGGTTTTGACCGTTGGGGGTCAGGCCATGTGACGCGCCATTCTAGGTGCGTTATATGCGTGTAACGCCCTGGGGCAGGAGCGTTACTTCCTGTGTTTACCCCAGGCGTGAGGGCCATGTAACGCGCTGGTCCAGGTGCGTTACATGTGAGTAACGCGCCCGGGCAGGGCCGTTACATCCCTTTTTGAATCTGTGCCGTGGAGGGGCGTGTAACGCGCTAGGCTAAGCGCGTTACATCCGTGTAACGCGCTGGGCCTGGGCCGTTACTTCCCTTTACCCCGTGTTGAGTGACGGTCCGCCTTAGACCGCCATTTTAAGTGACGGCCCTAGAGTGGACCGCCATTTGGCTGTGACGGTCTAAGGGTAGACCGCCACTTCCTGAGTTGCCCCATGAGGGTGGCAACCTTACTTTTCTCCGACCGTGGTCTCCGTGTGACGGGACTAGTGCGTGGGGTGATTCCCACACGTTGTCGGGCTTGGGCGTTGTTTTCCGTGACTTGAGAGTCTACTCCTTTAGCGACCCTCCACTAGTCGTAGCCCACCAGTACGCGGTGCTGGTCTCACCTGGGAGTGGTGTACGGGCACCCACCTTTCGAGACGGTTTGTGGATCGGTTACCGTAGGCCCCTCGTCGTAGCCAGAGTCCGGCTGCGGGGGAAAACCGGTCAGAGGGCCAGACCTAGGACGCGTGGTCTGTGTGTGCACACGTGGTTGGGGGCGGTTGGACCCACGTCGACGGGCGTGACCCCAGCTAGTCACTTGTTGTGAGTTACTTTTCGGTGTTTGCGCCTCGGGTAGGACCTACCACATCAGGCGGTTCACCTGCGGTGCGGTGTAAGACGTCAGGGGACGCTACCGGCTGTTCTTCTAGTGGGTGGTACTCCTGTCGAGTACGGAGTGTCAGACTGTCAGTCGTGTGTTTCCGACCTTTGGGTTTGTCGGTGACCGTTGAGCTTCGGTCTTCTCTTCGTAGCACGTGTGTCGGTTTGCGTGCTGTAGAGTCTTGCTTTGTAGAGTACAGGGCTTTCCTTTCCGAGGTACTCTCCTACCGCTAGAGTAGTGGTTTCTCGCTTTGCGAGGTAGGGTTTGAGTGATCCCTACTGAGTCTTGTTCCGAGACTCATTCCCTGCATGTTTTCACCGTGTTTCAGGTGAGACGCCACCTTCGGGGAGCGCGTCAGGAGCGCAGCGTGGTGCGGGTGCCCAGAGGTAGTGCCAGAGGTATGTGCCGGTGGATGCCCCGTGTAGCTGTACTTTTCTTTCTTGTCACTGTACTAGTCGTGGACTGTTGTCGTGGTTATTTTATTTTGTGGACCATGTAAATTGTTATCTTATTTCCTGCTTAATATCATAACTATTTAATTTCTACAATTACTTATGATAACTATGTAGTTTCCACACCATCCTTTTAACCCTTCCGAGTCTTCGGACTCGTGGGTGGCGGTGCGAGTCTCGGGTTATCGGGCCTTCCCGGTAATCGGATTCTCGGGTCGTTACACACCATGTGCGAGCGGTGAAACGACACATGGGACCGCTTGGCAGGTGCCTCATTGCGAGGGCTATTATTGACAGGTGATGGAGGCAATCTTGGCCCGCACTCCTTCCATTTCTATAAATTCTTCTCAGGTATATCGAGAGCTAACTCGAGGAGCACAATTTCTTACGGGAGAGGAGGAGTTCAAAATTCTGAGAGTTGGATGGAGGGCGAATCTTCCCATTCCTCGAAGAGAAGCAGGTCCAGTGGTAGTAGTTCCAGGAGGCTTTCAGACCTTGAAGGGCACTTCAGCGAAAGGGCCCAATCACAACTCGTAAGCCAAGTTTTCTTGCCCTTTTCTCATTCTTTCTTCCTTTCTTCTGACCAAACCTCACCCCCATTCCTTGTATGTGTAGGTTGTGATGAAATCACAAATCTTATGGGAGTTGGTTGTAGCAGCGTACAAGGGCCTCCCAGATTTTCAGAAGGCGAGGCTAGACGTGATGGGATTTGGTACCTTCCTTCGGATCGAGCCGATCCAGCTTGACCTAGTCCTGATCCAAGCCTTGTGTGAGAGATGGGACCCAGTGAGCCGGGCATTCCTGATGCCCTGGGGGCACATGGTGCCCAGCTTGGAGGATGTGGTCCGGATCACAAGCCTGAAGGTAGAGGGCGAGGTAGTGACCGGAGTCACTTACGCGGACTACAGAGAAGGTGCCCAGAAGTTACTGGGTTTGGACCTGGATGGTCGGAAAAACAGGTCGGTAGCTAGGGCGTCCCTGATGGATGCATTAGGGCTCACCGACACTCGTCGGCGGGACGATGAATCCTCAGAAGAGTTCATGGAAAGGATAGAAATAGGATGCCGCGCCGTGTACTGCACAGATTTCGGCGACTGGGAAAGATGCAACATAGATTTGAGGAGATTTCTCCTCTTCCTTTTGGGGAGATTGGTACTGAGCTCGAAAGGGGACGGTATCCAATGTTGCTTCCTGGAGCTGCTGTCAGACCTTGAAAGAGTAGGGTATTATGCCTGGGGAGCCGCCATGCTGGCACACTTGTTTGCAGGCCTATTCCAAGAAACGGATCGTGAGATGACTGTGAGTGGTTTCACACCATTCATCCAGGTATTTTTGGTTTTGCTTGTTTTGTATTTTTTTTGTGTTTTTCGCAAAGTACTGATGACCTGCGCCGAGCAGCTGTGGAGCTATTATTACCTCCCTATGGGGAGAGCTCGGCATTGGCGACCTGCGATGGTGCCGCTAGCCAGGCGGTGGGAACCCATCATGAGTGCGGCACCCCTAACCTACCAACTGATGGTGCTAAGGCGGGAGCTACAGGAGTTCCCTGCAGCGATGGTAAACTGGAGACCCTACTCAGACATGGTCGATGCCGACCAGCCGTGGGTTCTAGCAAGTCGTGCCCGGTTCGGACGGGAACTGTGGATGCACTGCCTGAATGAAATCGAGCCACTTCGGCTACGATTGGTTATGAGGACTTTAGGACTGGCTCAGGAATGGGTGGATACGGCTGCGCCACCTCGTGTCGGGAGAAAGACGCGGGGACCGGCGACCTGTATTGACTGGCGCGTGCGATTCCCCGAACAGTACGAAGATTGGCAACGGGGTGGCATGATTGTAGAATCGCAGGCGCGGGATAGCGAAGACTACTTGCGTCTATATAGGATAAAGTACGCAGAGCGGCTCCAACCCCGGGGACTTGTGGAGGTAGGTTTCCCCTTTTTCTCTTTTCTTCTTTCTCCTTTTTTGGTTTTCTGGTGAAAATGCTGACTTGTAAGGCTGCAGGATGTCCGGGATGCCATGATAGCGAATTTACGAACTCGCTTGGCAGAGATGGAACAACAGTTGGGCGATGCCCGCGGAGCTACGAGCGCCTTGGTAGGTGTACAGTACGTTCCTAATTAAAACCCCAGATTCCAGATGTTGGCTGCTAATTCACGCGGTCGTAGCATGCCCAGATTGGCGCGGCTTCCCCAGCGATGGGAGTGGGTGGTGCCTCTTCCAGCTTGTGGATTCCCACCTCAGAACTTGACTCGCTTCATGAGCAACTTGCTCATGCCACGCAGCGTGCCGCAGAGGCAGAAGGGATGCTCTGTATACAGGTAAAAGTTTCAGTGTTGGGTTCTCTTGGTTTACGCCTTATCGCGTATCTGAGATGGTACATTTGGCAGGAAAAGGAGACGGAAGGAGCGCTTGCCCAAGCTGCGCAGAAGGAGGCTAGGATAGCAGAACTGGAGAGGGAACTGCGGCGTCATCCTGATGACGACTCCTCTAGGGATGCCGTGGAACTGAGGATCACTCTCCAGTTGGAGAGGGAAGACCGTGAGAGAGAACGTGCAGAGAGAGAAAGAGACGCGGAGAGAGAAAGAGCCAACAGATTGACTGAAAGGGAGGAACGAAGGGCCATGGAGGCCCAACTATTCGAACTCCGAATCAGCCTTGGCCTTGCTGAACAGTGGCTGAGAGATGGTGAGGAGCGCTACCGAAGAGCACGAGAGCGTGGCTTTCGTGTTGGTAGCTTCTCTACTGCTTCCGTAGATCAACGCCGGGATGCGGGAATAGGAAGAGGAGTACAGAGCGGTAGGAGTACCGCTTTTCGTAGTTGGGTAGCACCTTTGAGAGTGTTTTGTCCGGAGAGTAGTGGGACGAGTAATGCAGAGAGAGAGGGCGGAACTTGATGTAATTTTTTTTGTTTTTGGAATAAAATACAAGGTTCGGTTTGTTTGGTTTTCACCTTTACTTCTGTTGCCTGAATCCCTGCACACATCACTGAAACAAACAAATCAGAATTTCTGTTCTGACTTGGCCCCTTGCTCAATAAGCAAATGGTCACTGTGACTGTCCTTGATAACTGGTCAAGGGGCCAAGCCTTTATTTAACGAAGGCAAGGGAAAGATGCGGTGATGATAAATGCGACAGGCAAGCACACGAATGCAAGCGGTATTAAAAGTGAGATGCTGCACGCAAATGTAATCATGCAAAATTGATTTGTTTTCTTTTTTATATTTGATATTTTTTTGTTTTATCATAAAAAAATTTTTTTGTTTGCAAATATGTGCATTTTCTTTTTTCCATTTTTTTTTGCTTTTATCATTTCGATTTTTTTTATTGCTAACGCCCGACAAGCACCCAAATGGCACCTGACCTTCGTGAGAACAGGGGTTTCTTACTAACCTCCCAGGTATCCTAAGTGCATATCTAGGTTGATTTGGGCCTCTAGACCCCTCGAATGATGATCCCGCCGGCTAAGACTTACCCTGATGACAATACCGTCATGCCATGCTTAGGCTCCCAGTCGCTTCCGACCACAGGGATTCACCCAAAAGGTGTTTGAGGTAAATGATTTGCCCGACCCGGGTCTGTTTCCTCACAACTCTAGATGGTATAAGATGGAACACCCTGGAACCCTAACGACCAACCGCGCGACGCTGACCCGGAATCAGACGCCGTCGCACCCATAGGTGACGCGCTTGCATTGGCCTAAGCCCGAGGTTAAACAAGAAGACATCAAGGTGGTAAACAGGGGTCTTGACCAGCCAGAAACACGGAGACTCCTTCGCAGCGATAGCTTTTGCTTTTCAAAGTGGGCAACCAAATGTGTATATTAAAATAAGGTCGCAGACCCTGGGCAGTTTTCACCTTTCAGAAATTCCATCGAACCTTCATCTTTAGAGGGAGAAGGAAGAGTGTAGGGGATAAACCTCCTGAGAGGACCGGCAAAGCCGTTAACCCGGCGAGCGAATAAGGGCCCATTAACTCTTTCCCTTCGGACAACTTCGGACCAAATCTCGAGCATTTACATTCCACGGCCCCTTTTGTGGATTCAGACTTTTGCTTTGAGGGGTTCCGTTTATCGTAACAGGCACGGTCACGACCAGGCTTTTCTCTTGATTTTGATTTCATATTTCTTTTTGTGAGGGAGATATAGTCGTTTGACGTTTGTGGGCTCCCTTTTCGTATGCCTGCGGGGACACTGCCCTCTTCTCGTGCTCTGATCGATGCTCGAGGAAATGGATCCTACTCTTGCCTTTGGGGTTTGAGTTTTGGTTTCTCATGCTCAGCGTTTTAAGGGCGCCGACTGTCTCATTGGGTCGAAGAGAAAAGAATAAAGATTACAGCTTCCGGAGATCTTCTGGGTGGGGCCCCACCGTAGGTGATGCTACCGACTTTTTTGAATACATAAGTGAGCACATGTTGCTTCCTTCGAGCGAGCATAGGCCGACGTGGCCGGACAGGGATCTCCACGGTTCTGGCAAACCAAGACCCGGTGCCTACCAAGCCTTAATGGGCCCTATCCTAACATGAAGGTTAGATGCAGAGACTTAACTATATGGTGACTGCCGGGCATCGGCATCTTGAATTTTCCATATTTTTAGTGGTTTTCAATATTCTTTTTTTTTGATGTTTTTATCTTTTCATCATTTTTTTTGTTTGTGCTAAGGGTAGTATTTCTTAAGATAAAGCCCATTCCAAGGGTGGGATAACTCGGTCCCTTCGGCGTTGACTAGCTTGTAGGCGTTGCCAGGGTACACGGCTTGAATTACAAATGGTCCTTCCCAATTGGGTTGGAGCTTAGAACGCGGCCCTCCAGGTTTGACAAAAATTCTTTTTACGACCATCTCACCGACTTTGAATTTTCTCTCAACGACTTTCTTTTGGTAAAAGCGAGCGAGTCTATTTTGATACACACGCGCGTGTTCGGCAGCGGCCAGCCGCTTCTCATCCAAGAGTTCCAACTGGGCGAGGAGTGAATTACGACGATCGTCGAGGGGAAATTCCTCGTCCAATTGTACCCTGAGAGAAGGGATCAGAGTCTCGTACGGGACTACCGCTTCCATACCATAAGTAAGGGCAAATGGAGTCTGCCCGGTGGGGGTACGGATTGAAGTGCGATAGGCCCATAGAGCTTCGATAAGCTTTTCTGGCCAGTCTGAAAACTTACTAGACTCGCAGGTTTTTTTGATGATTTTGAGCAATGTTTTATTGGTGGCCTCCGCTTGGCCGTTACCTTGTGGGTAATATGGCGATGAATGATGCAATGCAATTGCGTACCTTTTGCAGAGGTCCTGTAGGTCCTGAGAAATGAATTGTGGCCCATTGTCGGTGACGATCGTGCTTGGGATGCCGAATCTGGCGAGAATGTTCTTCATGATGAACTTGCAGACTGTTGACGCCTTGATTTCCGCGTAAGCTTCGGCTTCGGCCCATTTGGTGAAGTATTCCGTCGCAGTAAGGATGAAAGATTTCTGCTTGGTGAGGGAATTGGGATCACCTAGGGGACCAATGATGTCGAATGCCCACATGGAGAAAGGCCATGGGGAGGATATTGGATGAAGTGAGGAAGATGGTGAATGGATTTTATCGGCGTGAAGTTGACACTTGACACACCTACGGACATAGACAGCACAATCCTCTTCCATAGTGGGCCAGTAAAAGCCTTGCCGAATGATCTTCTTGGCGAGCATCTGACTATTCACGTGGCCACCGCACACACCCGAGTGCGTCTCCTCTACACATTTCCAAACCTCGTCGTCGCCAAGACATCTTAACAGAATACCAGTAAGGCTCCTCCTATAGAGTAGACCTCCAACCAAAGTATATTTCTGAGCCACCCTTCTTATGGCTTTCTTGTCCTCTGTGGTGGCCCCTTCAGGATAAGACTGATCTTGGCAGTATTTGACGATTTCATAGAACCATGGTTTCTCTTGATCAGCCAGTTCTTCTTCGGCCTCTGCCAACATGATTTCCCTCTTTTCAAGGATATCTTCCTGCAGGATCTTCCTTGCTATCCTGTCTTTGATGTTTACATAGGAAGCATCATCGATCGCAGGGGCGTGAAGTTTGTAGATGGAAATGGACTTAAACCATCTTCCTAGAGGGAACCTTATGGATGATGCCAACGAGGCGAGGGCATCGGCGAGAATATTCTGATGACGAGGGATATGAACAAAGATCAGTTTGGCGAACAGTTTGGCAAAGGCAGCAGTGAGTTCTTGGTATGGCTTGAGTTTGGGATCGCGAGTGCGATACTTAGTGAGCACCTGGCGAAGGATGAGTTGACTATCACCTACGACTCGCAACTCAGTGATACGAAAAGAATGAGCGAGTTCTAGGCCAGCTAGAAGAGCTTCATATTCGGCTATATTGTTGGTGACTGGAAATTTGAGCTGGTATGCCAATGGGAATGTGAGGCCTTCAGGCGACAGGAGGGCGATGCCGATTCCTCTCCCTTGAGAATTCAGAGCTCCATCAAAATATAGCGTCCACATTGGCTCATCTGATTGGTTGATGGACATTAGTTCCTCATCTGGAAACTCTGATTGGACGGGATCGAACTTGGGAAGAGGATGGTGAGCGAGATGCTCGGCTATGGCATAGCCTTTAATCGCCTTTTGCTGGATGTAGGTGATGTCGAACTGAGAGAGAAAACTTTGCCAGCGTGCTAGCCTATCCGTAAGGACGGATTTCTCCAGAAGGAATTTGATAGGATTCATTCGAGCAATCAAGTGGACTTCGTGAGCCAAGAAGTAGTGCTTCAATTTCTGCACTACCCAAACGAGGGCAGCACAGGTTTTCTCCATGCCGGTGTACTTCTGCTCACAGGGATTGAGAAGTTTGGACAAGTAATAGGTTGCCCGTTCCTTGCCTTCTTCATCAGCTTGTGCGAGGACGGCTCCCACGGAGTCATCCAAGACTGAGACGTAAAGGATCAGAGGTTTTTCTGGTTTGGGTGGAATGAGAACGGGTGGACTAGCCAGATATTCCTTCAACCCTTCAAAAGCTTTCTGACATTTAGAATTCCAGTGGAATTCTACTCCTGGCTTGGTCAACTCGTAGAGAGGTCTACACCTTTGTGAATGTTGAGACACAAACCGACGAATAAACTGCAACCTCCCGATTAAACCTCGGACTTCCCTCAAATTCTTGGGAGGCGGCATATCCCTGATGGCCTTAGCTTTGTCGGGATCTATCTCGATCCCTCTTTTACTCACAATGAACCCCAGCAATTTACCCGACGACACACCAAACACACACTTTTTCGGGTTCATTTTCAATTGGAACTCTCTTGACCTTTGCAAGACCTTAGCCAAAACTTCTGGATGTTCCATCCTGGTCCTTGATTTCACCAATAAGTCATCCACATACACTTCCAGATATATGTGCATCATGTCATGAAATATGGCCATCATCGCTCTTTGGTAAGTAGCTCCAGCATTCTTTAACCCAAACGGCATGACCACGTAACAATATGTTCCCCAAGGGGTAGTGAATGACGTCTTTTCCTGATCCTCTTCTGCCAAACGAATTTGATTGTATCCTGAAAATCCATCCATGAAAGAGAGGGTTTCGTAGCCTGCCGTGTTATCAATCAGCACATCAATGTGAGGTAAGGGAAAATCATCCTTTGGACACGCGCGGTTAAGGTCCCGGAAGTCGATGCAAATCCTGACTTTCCCATCTTTCTTCATGACCGGGACAATGTTCGCCACCCATTGAGGATAAAGGACGACTCTAATGAACCTGGCTTTGTGGAGCTTATCGACCTCTTCTTCATTTTCAAAGCCATCTGAGGGTGGAAACGCCTTAACCTTTGTTTTACCGAGATGGACCCTGGTTTTAGGGTTAAACGGTGTTCGACCAAGGTTGAATCTAGACCCGGCATATCCTCGTAGCTCCATGCAAACGTGTCCTTATATTCCTTGAGACCTCAATTAATGCCTCTTCTTCAGAGGGTGGTAGGTTGTCACTTATGAGGATGATCCTAGGGTCTTCCTCAGTTCCCAAGTTGACTTCTTTGGTGGATTCTTCTACGGCGGTTGACGGCTCGTCGAATCTCCTCATTCCACTAGCGTATGCGCCCGCCGCATCCTCATATTCTTCACCCTCATCTTCAGTGGGGCATTCTTCATCCGTGATCTCGTAGACTCCATACCCTTCATCAGATGCACAGTCGCCCTCGCATTCTATTTCGGGTAGCTGGATGGGATTTTCTAACAACTGGGGGATGGCAAGAAGGGCCTGACACCTGGCGGCCAAATCCAGAAGGAATCGACGAGGGATCTGCCTCCCCTTGGACTTCTTCCTAGGTACTACCCTCGGCCTATCATTCCTAGATTGACTGACAATATTTACAGAAGAAGATGAAGATGAAGAGGATGGTGTAGAATGTACAGGAGAAGACCCCTCAGAGGAGGGGTAGAAAAGGTCGCTCATCGGACCTTGGACGGGTGGTCCGCAAGGCGGTACGCACCCGTGGGAGATGTAGGAGGTTTCCTCAACGAAGATGTGTTGTTGGGGAGTTTGAAAATTGACGTTTTTTTTTTCGTTTTCATTTTTAATGACAAAGCAGTGAAAAGAGATTGGAGGAGAGAGAAAAGGGGTTATGGCTAGAGGATTGTGAGGCTCATAGAGCAGATCATGGTTGAAGACCTGGCGCGGGTTGAAAAGCCCGCGCAGGTATGTAAGCAAAGAAGGGGACCTGGGAAGATCATCAGACAATTGTCTGGCCCAGGAAGAAGATATCAGCAAAGGCTGAGACGAGTGGATGGAGAGGATGGCGGCTAATGAGCCGTCGACGGCAATGTTGAGGACGGATGAAGATCCGTCGATGACAGAGTCCTTCTGGCGAGGACGAGGATAGTTTGGAACCTTGGCAAGAGTGGTAATATTCTCTGGTATTTCGGAGATCAATGGTGGTCCTTCAAGCTGCGGAGATGAGAACATCCTTTCCAGTGCAACGGAAATGTCCCGTATGTCGAACCATTTGTCCCACTCGCATTCCGGATCTTTGATCTTGCCTCTTTTGGTGATCCTCGGACATTTTTCAGCCAAATATACAGCATGTGATCCCCCATATGCTTCTCGTGGGTGATCTCCCATCTGAACAACGGGCCCTCTGTTGAAGTGGTTTGATAGAGTCCACGTGAGGGGCTTCCAATCTGCCTTGAACGGTCCTTTGAAGCCTAGGCCAAACCTGCGGTTCGGCCTAATTTCCTTTGGCGGTTTGAGCATACCCTGTAACTGTGCGCCCAGACCTTTTCCCTGTTGATAGCCGATGTTCCTCATAATCTCCCAACCTTTGGAGTGAAAAGGGAGACATGATGTTGCGGTTGCCCTGACCGGCTCCTTTGGTGCTAGTGGAACATGAGATGGATCACGTACGTCCAGCAGTGACAATATGGGCCGATGAGACGGCCAAACAGAAGGCAGAGAGGTGTTGATAGCATCCACTGTGTGAAGGACAGGTGTACTGACCACTTTAATAATTCTCCCATTGTAAGGAAACTTCATGCACTGATGGTTGGTGGAAGGCACAGCGTCCATGGCTTCGATGTAAGGGCGACCCAGTATAGCCTTGAATGTGGGGTCCATGTCGAGGACATGGAATTCCGTGGGAATTGACATGGGGCCTAGTTCTGCCTTCAGAATAATCATCCCCTGCGGCGGCCTTTTGCTATTGTCATAAGCCGTGACCGTGATCGAGGAAGGTCTTATTTGTTCCTCGTTGACCCCACACAACTGAAGAGTGCTCATGGAGATCACATTTATGGATGCACCCGTGTCCACAAGACACGGGTTTATGGATACCCCATTGATTTTTATTGAAATGCACAATGCATATTTCCGAGCTTCCTTGGGAGCGAGCTCGTAGTTGTGAAACATGATGGCTGGTTGTGTGTCTGTTGGGGTCAGGACGGTCGAAATCTTCTCCACGGGGAGGTCTTCATTAACCATGACCTTTTGAAGATATTCCATCAAGGCCGCCTGGTGGGATGTGGATCTTTGAAGTAGCTCCAGGATGGAGATCCGAGCAGGTGTCTTATCCAGGTGTTTCAATAGATCATACTGTGTTCCAGGGATAGCTCTTTCTGGTTGTTCTGCATCATCCTTCTCTGGCTGAGATTGCTCAGGATTCTGACTGTTGTGGGGGAAAACCCTGTGGAAAATCCTTCCACTCCGGAGCACCATTGCCTGCGGCTTTTGTACCTCTGTGGGGGTAGCAGTGGGTTTTAACAGGGTTTGAGGGGTAGTAGTGGAGGAATGGTTGATGAAGCAGGGGTGATGACGGGAGCAGGGATTCTGATGAGGGGTTTGTTAGGTGGAGGTATGGTGGAGGTAGAGGGGATATCGCGCGGATTATGAAGGATAAGGGGTTTGGAAGGTGGAGGTGGAGGGTAAGGTTTGAAACGGGTAATGGTTTTGAGGTGGATGGTGGGTGATGAGTGGTTTTGAAGGCATTAGTGGTGATGTGGTGGAGAAAGACGGGGTTATGTATGGTTGACGGATGATAAGGGGTTTAGAAGGCGTAGGGGTAAATGTGGTAGAGGTGGATGGTAAAGTGGGGGAATGAGAGAAGATGAGAGGGTGTGAAGGCGTGGTGGAGAGTGTCGGTTGATAGGAGATCGGGGTACGGATGAGAGGGCGTAATGGTAGTGGAAATGGTGATGGTGATACTGACGCGGGTTGATGAGAGAGAGGTGCTACCCGGGCAAGGTGAGGGGGTTGCATGACGATAGGGTTGGAGGTAGAAAGAATGGAGGTACTTTCCTGGTGCCACACCTGCTCTCTCCCGACTTCCGGGAAGGAGGAGATGGGGTTAACCTGATGATTGGGCTGTTGGTGCTCCGGTAATGGATTCTGGATTATTCCCATGTCGGGCTGTTGTTGTGGGGCCTGCTGAGGCTGTTGTTGTTGTTGTGGTTGCTGCTGCTGCTGCTGTTGTAACTGCTGCTGTGGCCTCTGAGGAGGTCTCCTAGCCTTGAGAGCCGCGACGTACCGTCTCATCTCATCCCAATCTATTTGATGTTCATCATTCATATCATGGATGTAATCTTTGAAATGGAAGCAGTAATCTACTGTGTGTCCCGGCTGCCTGTGGTAGACGCAGTATTTGGAGGTATCAACATTGGGGGGCCACGCGGGCCTTTCTCTGGGTAGGGCGAGTTGGTTTGATGCCATGAGGGCATTAAAAATGTCTGCTAAGGTTTCCGGCAATGGTGGATAGTAGGCTCTCTTGGGACCGAGCGGCCTCCTTTGTTGCTGTTGGGGACCATAGTTCCCCGGGGGTGGAACTTGGTTGTACTGAAGCGGTGGTTGTTGTTGCTGAGGTTGTGGTTGTTGTTGCTGGGGTTGGCGTAATGGAGGCATATTATCCTGGGGTGGATTATTTTGGGGTGGAGGACGAAGAGGGAAAGGACCTGGTTGAAGGGGAAGTCGGGGCATTTGTGGAGGCCTTGGGTTGACTGCATAGTTGGCATTGTTGACCGCACTGACTTGCTCATTTGTCACGACCCCTTCTGTGGCTCCGCCCGGGACACCAGCGCCTGTCTTTCTAACCACTTTGGGCTTCGGCGACTCAAACATGTTCATGATGGGGGAGTCTTTTAACTGGGTTTGGATGTATCGGGCCCTTTCATAGAGTTCCTCCATTGTAGTAAGTTTATTCATGGCCAGGACGTGTCTGAACTGTGGGGTTGCATTAGACACAATCATCTTCACTTGTTCGGGCTCGGAGAGGGTATCCCTTATTCTTTCCGCCAGAGACCTCCATCTATCAGCATATCGGACAAAATCCTCGTCGGGTTTCATCTTTTCGGCCACTAGGTCGGTAATGGAGAGTGAGGGACCGACCCTATCCCTATATTTCTGCAAGAACCTTCTCTGGACTATTTCAAAATTCTCGGCCTCGCGGGGCTCCAGAGAATAGAACCACTCAAGCGCGGGACCATCCAATGATCTCCGAAAGAGGTATGCCAGGGACCTCTGATCGTTTTGCCAGTAAGAGGACTCATACATGAAATCCTTGAGATGAATGAAGGGGTTGCCGGTACCATTGTATCTGCGGTACGTGGGCATTTCGGAGGGAGGAAGATGAATGACGGGAAGGATTGGCAAAGCAACCTCCGGGGTGGCTTTCACGTCCACCATCCTTCTTAGATTTTGAAACTGCTCGTCCATGCGGTTGAACCTATTGAGGAGCGATTGGGCGAGCTCCTCTGGGGGTGAAGGTGGCACTTGCCACTGGGGGAGAAACTGTCTCCCGGAGACTTGAGGGGGGAACCCAGAATGAGAGGGAGCTGTCGGACCGCCGACAGTTGGCCCCGGCTGAAGCGGTGTCTGGGGAACAACGGGAGTTTGAGATTGTGATGGGAACTGGAATGAGGGTGGTTGTTGGCTCGCTTGTCCTTGAAGCGAGGGAGACTGGATGGCTTGCGCCAATGAGGGAGATGGAATGGCCTGCACGGACTCTTGGAGAGGTGCGATGGCCGGAGTTGACTCCTGGGGCGTGGGGGAAACAGATTTCCCTTTTAGAATGGCCTGGAAGGCCCGGAGCTGTTCAGAGGTAAGCTCCGTGTTGGCGAGGACGCCCAGTAAGGAAGTGATATCCTGTGGCGGGGACGTGTCCCCGGCAATAACCTGCACCTCATGCGAGGGGTCATGAGAAGGACCCGAGTCCATAGCATAGACTCGCGGGTCGGCTGACAAACCACGGCTAGGGTGGTTCTCCTCAAAAGACTCGTGAGACATGCTCACAGTTTTCCCAGAACGCAAAAACATACACTAGCAAGTAGGTAGCAGAGATTATCAAACAAGTGGATGCCTTTACGCCCTTTTTTGTGTTTTGATTTTGATGATTTTTTTTTGTATTTTTAGCGAGATCCGAAGTTCACACAAAATGGGGACCCTAGTTTATTTTTGTTTCACCGCCGTGTCAGCTAGGGTCTCTCGTCTCACCACGAATGAAATGACTAACTCCGGGGAACTTCAATGGTACAACCAGCCCAGTGAACGAAGAGGAGATTCTTCGATGTCGGGGACTTACGGAGGTCCCAGTGTAGGAGATTCTAGTCCGTTGAGAGGAATTCCCAAACGGAGAGTCCTTCCTTCACCGGGAAAGGGTGATCCTCAAAAAATGAAAAAAAGGATAGAAAAGAGGAATGGATGTATGCAATGGAATGCTGACAGATATATGGAGTGGGAAAACAACAGAAATAACAGACATATAATAAACAAAGAACCAATCAAAACTGACGGTGCTGCCGTGAGCACAACGGGGGCGCGCGCGGGCGCGAAGGTGGAGAGGCACGGGTGGTGCCGAACTTGCAAGGGTAGCCGAAAGGAAGCAGTAGAGGTCCCACCGTGATCGCCAATCTGTGAGCGACGTCACGCGGTTCGGGGAAGAGCGGAGAGGACGCGGAGCGCGCGCGGGCTCCTCTTTTCTTTCTTTTGGTGTTTGTTTGCTGCAACACAGAAATAAGAGAAGAGAGAGAAGGGGCCACCACGGGAGATTGCTCCGGCGGGGCGAGCGGGACAAGTGTGATATAGCAAAATATGGGGTTTAAACGGCCATAGCGGGAAGTGACTCGCCGCGGCCTCGGGGGGACGGGAATGGTGCAAAAATTAAATAACAAGAATTGAAACGGCCATTGGGGAAGTGACTCGCCGCGGCCTCGAGAATATGAGCAGAATATAACAGAGTATAAAGAGAATATAAGAACGGAAATTTAAACGGCCATTGGGGAAGTGACTCGCCGCGGCCTCGAAAATAAGATGTGATCGCCAGGGGCCGAAAGACCCCAAAATAAGAAAGTGATCGCGCCTACCTCAAGAGCGGGAGATGGCGGGTTGCTTCTTCCTCTCCCTCCGGCCGGCCGACGGAGAGGGCTTTCCTCGGCTACCCTTGCAAAACAACGACAAACAAATGACAAGTGGATTAGAAAGATGGAGGTGTAGTATTCAAATCCTTGCGATAAAAATAACGAAATGATGGCAAGACACACACCTGGTTGGTGTTATCTTTTAAACCCCTCTCGGACTCGAGTAGGAGGAAAATGAGATGATGGATGCAAGAAGTATAAAAGAAGAGGCGCCCTTATGAAGGGGGATAGAGGATGCGAGATGATGAATGCAAAAGAACTACGAAGAAAAAAGGGGAAGAAAAGGCTTATTGGATGAGCCGAGGGTGAAATCCGGCGGAGCTCCGGCAGCGTGGGGACGACGTGGAAGCGCGGTGGATGAAGACGACCTTCCTCTCACGAGCGTGAGCACCCGAGAAGCCGGCAGAACCTCCACCTACAAAAGAACCCACGGGTTAGAAAATGACTCCGTAGCCTCTGGGCTCCGGCAGCCTATCGGATCACTTCCAAGCTCTTCCAGAACTGAGGGGGTGGGCCTCTATTTATAGGGCTCCGGAGGGTGGAGGCGTCCAGGACCCTGGACACCTCCATCAGGGCCGAAATAATATTTTATTCTATTTTTATTTATTTTTTTGGAATATTTTTGTGGAGGCGTCCAGGGTCCCGGACGCCTCAAACAGGTCCACCGAAAACCGACGACGGCCGCACGCGGTTTGGCACAACGCGTGGTTTTGTGAGCGGCGCCTCGTGATTCAGAAATGGGCGCGTCCAGCTGCTGGACGTCTCCATATTTTGGATTTTTTCACACACGACAAACCGTCGTTCGGTGGCCGGCGCCCGTGAGGGTTTTGATGGAGGCGTCCAGGGGCCTGGACGCCTCCAAAATTATATTATTTTTTATTTTTCTTTTGTCTTTTATACCAGGGCTGGCATTTTGATTTTTTTATTTGTTTTTATGGAGGCGTCCAGGGGTCTGGACGCCTCCATTAATATATATATATATTTTATTTATTTATTTTTTATGCCAACTGGCATTTTACAAACATTTTTTTATTATTGTTTTTATGGAGGTGTCCAGGGGCCTGGACGCCTCCATTAATATATATATATATATATATATATATATTTAATTAGTTTTGGGCCCTGAGAAAAGAAATAAAATAAATTAGAAATATGGGGGCGTCCAGAGGCCTGGACGCCCCCATTAAGACCCTCTGGACGCCCCCATTAAGACCCACCCGGGTCCTCAATCGGCAGCCGCCCGGCAGTCAACATCTTGGTTCCGGAACCTCTTGATACGTCTGACTGGTGTTGATGCCGTCCGAATGCCGTGACGAGACGATTCCGGATGCCGAAAAAGGCAGAAGAAGACCCGGGAAAAGGAAGCACTCGAGTGATTCAAAATGCGTAAGCCGTTGCGGGGCGTTGTATAGTAATATGAGACTTTCTCAGGAGACGTCAGGAATGGCGTGTCTACAACGGCTACAAGACAAGATTACAAGACAAGATTATAGACATGATTATAAGAACATTACAAGAACATGAACATGACACTAAGATAAGATTACAAGAAGAACATAAAGAACTTTCAAGAGAGCGGAGGCCAAGGTTTCTTTAAACTCCTTTGGGATGCCGGAAGGTATGATGCCTTGGAGATAAAAGGAGGAGATGGAAGATGAAGAACTAGATGAACTAAGAAATGAGAAGAGGGGCTTCTGAACTTCGAGGAGGGTTGTTTGAATGATGATGGTTGCTGAATGATGCCCAAGAATGAACCCTTGGGGTTTTATTTATAGACTTGAGAAGACCTTTTCGGAAGAAGCTATTAGGAAGATGTCTAGAAAGTGCCTTGTAAGAAGACAAATGAAATAATTTTAAAGGATGGCTATAAAGTAACCTATAAAAGTAGTTAGGAAGGTGTCCTTAAAGTAAGGTGCGTAAGGATAAGGAACTTGTTAGGATGTTTCCTATAATGTAGGCTAGGAGAGGATAGACACAACTAAAAGACTCTAAGATTTCTAACAAATGTTGCAGCTCCTCGAGGCTCAATAACTTTATCATAATTTTTTTTCAATTCGACAGTCTGCTGTAGACACTCATTTTTGACCTATAAGTTGAGCTATTTTCTTGTTCTCCTCGTTAATGCCCCAATTGGTCCTTAATTGGTGAATTTTCTGCTCCATTTATGAGGTAGTTCTCTTCATTTTTAGCCCTTGGACTCAATTTTTGTGCCCTTGGATACCAGCTAGAAGTCACCATTAAAGCACTCCCTACGCATAACGCGTTCATAAGGAATCTCAGTTTGAGCGCACGTTTGAATGGTCGCTATTTCTTGTATAAAAATTCATTCTGCGACTATGCTCTGGTCGTTATTTCTTTAAAGCCATGATTGAGCGACCGCTCAAACAGATGTTATTTCTTTTCAACCTTTGACCAGCCAAATCAGATCGCGCTATATCGTCATAGCACGTTAATAAAGAACGTGCTATATGATGATAGCGCGTTATCAGATAGGAACAGTGTCCGACCCGGACTTCCCCTTTTCGATTTGGATCCTTATTTTGGTAAGTTTCCAATCGTGTTTCGCCCAAACAAAGTTCCTAATTCTACTAGGAGTCTTTTCCCCTCATTAATCGGCAGGATTACCTTGATTTGACCCGCCAAATCATTGGATTGGATCGGACTCCGACCTAGGGTTCGTTCTTCATTCTCCTCCTATAAATTTGGCCCTTGGCCGTCGTTCTAATGGGATGCAACTTCGAGATCTTGACCAGAAAAAGGTTGCTCTTCGTTCCAAATCATTAATTCCTCGTTCCTTCTACATCCAAGGGAGTATTTTAGGGCTAATTGTTCTTCTTCTTCGTTCTTTATCTTTCTCTCCACTTTGTTCCTTTTAATCTTCACATAGCATTGCATACTATTTTCAAAATCACTCCTTTTCAAAGCATACACACATACACACACACCAAACCTATTTTTGACCCTTCCATAAGGGTTTAAAACCACCAAACCCCCCAGGTAATTTAGCCCCCTTTTATATGCTTTTGTTTAAGAATAGGGATAGATTCTACACTAATCACAATCTAATGGGCATTTTCTTTGTTGTCTAAATTATTCCGCAGGCACTGAAAGAAAGATATGTGAAGCCCTTGCACCTTGGCCAGCCTTGGAGCAAGAAAGGAACGAACCCAGAACTCAATCCCGCTCTGTCTATTATCGCGCCATACACACCCAGCGCGATCTTAAGAAGGCGCTCGCCCGACCTAGCTGTTGACACCGGTTTTTTGCCGATAAGTTGAGTCATTTCTCTTACTCCCATTTATTGATGTCTCGAGTTGTCCATCACTCGCTGGGCTATTTTTTTGGCACATTTTGGGCCAATTTTATGGGTAACCTCCCTCCCTGGCTAGGTCCGAGTTGATTCAGGGCTTAATGGGTCTTGATTTTGGTTGATTGAGCTTTTCTATGAATTTCGAACGCCCATATACATGTGCGATCAACCTCCAGCCGTTCAACAATTTGTGCGGTTGATAGTGGGTCGTCCAAACATTTAGTGGGTATATTGATTAATTCTCCAAATTATCACCGACAAGCATATATACGGCCTAGGTTTAGCCGCATAAGTCCATTGTGCGGTATATTCTGAGCCGTCTATCTCTCAAGAGTCCTAGCGTCGATAGACTATTCAGATAATTACCTATTTATCTTCTTATTTGGGATTTATCACTGACAGGCTTGGGCGGTTTCCCAAGAGCCGTGCAACTATGAAAGAGTCCAGCGGTGATTTTACCGGTCAGTTCAGTGGATAAATTAATTATCTCAGGAATTATTTGAATTTCCACCGACAGGGATGGACGGCCCATGTCTGGCCGCTCATCATATGTGCGGTCTATCGTGAGACCGTTTATCCCCTCGGACCAGAAAGTGGTTAAGGCTTTTTCCTATCATTCGTGGTTTTTCTCCCAAACTTTCTCTGATGATTTCTCTGCGAATCCTTAACCATTTTGAGTGCCGTTTCTTCCAGATGAAAGATAATTCAATTATCTTCATCTTTTATTTGATAATCTCGACCTGAAAATGGCCAGAAACCCTAATTTCGAGCTAAGATTTTAGGTGCTCTATAAATAGACCCTAAGGCTCAACTTTGAAAGGGGGGAGATTTTTGGTCGACGGTGAAGCCCTGCCGAATCTTTGAACGACCTAGCACCAGGGAGGAAGGCCTTCTATGTCCATACAGGCCTCCGGTTCAGGGAATAGTTGTTCTTTGAGTTATTAGTATATTTAGTTATGTCGTCCCCTTTTGTTTGCATGCATCACTTTCTCCACGTTTCCTCCACGTTTTCCTCATTTTCATACATCATGCACACACCCTCCTATGCTTTTTGACGCCCCCAGGGGTTTAAAAATCCCCAGGTATTCCCCATTCCATTTAGTTATGTTAATTTCCTTTTGTTCGAGCATTTACCACGCTTTCTAGTTCTAATTCGGGTTTTTCTTTGTGTCTTACACGTTATTTTGCAGGTCAGCAACACACTAACGCGAGGCCTATCCTTTCTGGCCGGCCGGAAAGGGTAGAGGTTGGACTCTTATAACTTCTGGCGTGGTGGTCTCGCGCGGTTCCAATCGGTCCTTTCAAGGATACGTGCGGTGGAATGTGGACCGTTCTTCTTTATACTGCGGTTGGATTGGAGCCGTTCATCTGCCAGTAGTTCTTCATCCCGTGTCCTCTGCAGCGCCTTTAGGCGGTCTGTCGTGCGGCCGCTCATCATAGCAGACGGTTCCATAGACCGTACATCCTCTCAGCGCTACTCATAAGGCGAGTTCCTTTCTCTTTTTCCAAGGTACGCCGTGTCCATCACGTTCGACATCTTGGTGGCGATCACAGGTTTGTGTATCTTCGTTCCTTCTCACCATTCATATATATATATATTTCTCACATCGTTTTAGTGGAAGGAACGGGAGAGACCCTTAAACCGGTAAGTGGGAAAAACATGTCAACATCCCTTTTTTTGGCGATCACAGTGGGACACCTACCCTCTCTTTTGCTTTGTTAGTCTTTTTTCTTTAAGTGGTTTCAGGTTGTTCTTTGCTGGTCACGTTCTCTGTCCTCTGGAACTTGAACGGTTCCCCCAGAGCCGTTCAACTTTTGTGCGGCTACAGGTTCACCGTCCTTCTCCACGAGCAGTGCCACCTTTTCTGCAAGCCTCCTGTGGTAAGCGGTCTCCTATCGTCCGTTCATCATCCTTACGTCCTGTGTTTGGCCGTCCATCTTGCTGGCACAGGTACGCCTCTGCCTTCATACTGTTGGTTTGGTTGCTGTCACATGGTTGCTGTACGTCAGTTCCAGAATTTAAGCGGTCTGTCAATAGACCGCTCATTCGGGTACGCTTCTCAATTCTGTCTTCTTTCATTCCATCATTTTCTAATTTTTCTGTTACTTTGTCGTTACTCCTTGGTTTGAACGGTTCAACGAGGACCGTCTATCTCCCTGAGCGGTCTTCCAGAGGCCGTCCTTGTCGTGCTACAGTGCACCCGTGCTTCACTTCGATTATCATGTTATTTGATTTTCATAATATTTGGTGCAGATTATTGATCTCCCCCTGCTCTTATATCATTGTTTCATACTTGTTTTCACTTCTTACATATTTGTTTGATTATGGATTGCTAGTTGCTAGGCTAGACTTTGCATGCACTCCGGTGCACATAGGGGCATACATTCTTTTCATATTAGTTGCATTCCTACCGAGGTAGGGTTTCCTCTCGTCTCCATACTCCTTGGAGCCGACTAGGGGACCTTGTTAAGGACCTCCGTAAGCCCCCGTGAGCCATGGATTCCCACACGGACGTCGGGCAGGTTGTACCGTTACCACCCCCCAGTCTAGGGTTTGCATCAGAGAGAGAGAGAGAGTCCTCTAGTGTCAGCCAGTTGCCCTATTCCCTACCTTGGCTAGGAACCCTTTGGTCGAGTGAACTTAAATCTTAATTAATTCACCAAGGGCCAAAAGGGAGAACGTATAAAATCATGCGTGCATCATTTGAAACTTCATTGCATTAATTGGTTGATTCTCTTCTCATCTCGCCTCTCCATTGTGTGCATTTCATTCGGTTTGTTTGTTTTAGCTCTTTGCTTAGGACTGTTTGCTGACTCCTCCCCCATCGTCATCGGTGCATGTGGAGTTGTTTCTTTCCCTCATGATCATCTCCTAGGATCAGTTCTTATTTTCATTCTTACTTTAATCCTTTGTTTGATCCGTCATCCCCCATGTCGTCATACGACTTCTCCCATTCCCACGAGGATTCTCTCCCTTGCGGACTTCTTGAAGACTCGCCTAGGGTCGCCCATGTGCAAGGAGGAGAGGGGACTGCCCCTCCTCTCCCGACCATTGCCATCGAGGGCTCTTAGCCCTCCCTTCCTGGTTCCTCCACACAAAATTTGGCCATTCAAGTTCTTAA